>BSBK01001932.1:0-432500 GCA_027943335.1 Chamaecyparis obtusa
ATACATACATATATATATATATATACATACATACATACATATATACATATATAATATATATATATATATATATATATATATATATATATATATATATTATATATATATATATATATATATATATATATATATATATATATATATATGTATATATATATATGTATGTATATGTATATATATATGTATACATATACATATACATATATATGTATGTATGTATGTATGTATGTATGTATGTATGTGTGTGTGTGTACATACACACACACACATATATATAGATATATATACCTATATACATATATATATATATATATATATATATATATATATATATATATATATATATATATATATATATATATATATATACATATATACATACATACATATATATATATACATATATACATACATACATACATACATATATATATATATGTATGTGTGTGTGTGTGTAGATATATGTATGTATGTATATAAAATAAATGCTTAATTCGAGTGTGGTTCACCTTCATGATGAGTTCCTGAACCTTCCCATTGTAGTTTAGGTCTTATTGTAGACACTAAAAATTGTCTCGTCGCCTGCGCACGACATTGTTACTAACATTCATCTTAATTAACTAAATAATCTTTATTATTTAATTAACTGGTATCTTTCTTCATAATTGAATTTCAAAATCATCATTTCCCTCCAATTCCTACAATTGAAGTATTTTAATTAAATGTTTAATTATTTAAATTTTATTAATATTCCTTCTAGATTCTATAATTATTCCTCTAAAAATCAATTAAATATTTTTTATTATTTAATTAATCTCTTTTCTTAATTTTGTTAAATAATCATCTTATTTAATTAAATATATTCTTCTTATTTTTGTCAACTTAACTGAATAATTATTTTTAATTATTTAATTTACTAACTATGTCTTCAAAAAATAAATAAATTATTTAATATATTTATTTCCTCATATGCCAATTAAATAATTATTTAGTTATATAATTCTAAGTATATTCTTCACTTCCACCCATCTAACTTCCATTGACTAACATTTCTTCTTTTCAGTCAAGTCGGTCTACTAATTTAACATTCACTTTAACCATTTAGTGTCTTGTCACGCAATAGTTATATTTTAATCTTCAGTCATGTAGTCAGCTCACATTGTCTATTAGCCAAGTTATCTATTTAATAAACCTTATCATGCAACCAATCAACTGTTAATTTGCCTCAGTCAACTGTTAATTTGTCTTAGTCATCTGCCCAATTAGTCTTATCTGAATAAATTCTAGCCCTTCATTATCAGTCAACGCCCTCAATTTGAATCGTTCATTGAAGTCCAAAAATCTATGAAAAGAGGGTGATTCCTCACAATTTTCTAAACAACAATTATTAGATTTTCATGCTATCACATTGAGGAGAAAATGTGAGAGCCTAAATTGCATAGAAAGGGAGAGAACTAAGAGCGAGTTTTAATAATTATGTAGAATTGTTTTTTTATGGATTATGTATGATTAATTAGTTGTTTAGATCTCTTGTAGAGGTGTAGTATTTATAATAGGGTTGTGTCTTTTGTGGTTAGATCCTAACCATTTCTTGTTGCAGGTTTACAAATTCAAAAAAATTACCCCTATATATTCTAGTGAACCTGACATGAGACACTTTTATTTTTTTGATTTTTGGTGTGTTTTAGAGTTGTGTACTTGTAGGTCCTTTAGCGATATCAATCAATGCAATTGCATGGTTTCGATCCATAATCATTAAAATCATACACGCATTTGTTCTAGAATCCAATTTTGTGTTTTCCCTTTATTTTTTATTTTTTGTGTAGGTTGTAGACAAAACATCACAATTGCTAGCTAAACACCACAATCACTATAATTAAACACCGCAATCACTATAACTAAATTCCGCAATCGCTTAATTAAATGCCCACAATCTCTATAACAAAACACTGCAATCGCTAGCCAAATGTTGTAATTGCCTGGTGAAATCAAGGTATAAAATTGTTTGGTGGTTTGCATTTAATTTGTCAAATTTCCTTTAAATTTAAATTTATAGGTTAGGGTTTTTATTACTATTTTTTATTTTCAGCATGTGGCATTTTGTTTACAATAGGCTAGATCATGGTTAGGTTTGGTGCTTAAAATTAACTCCTCTTTTTGCTTTTTGAATACAAATAGATTACATCATACTTTAATTTGGGTTTAAAATTAATCAATCTATGTGGCACAACAAGACCACTTACATAATTTATGTTTAGAACACCTTCTTTCATTTTTCATTAGAGAGGCATGCTTGGAGATTTCATCACCTCAAGGAGTGACCTCAAAGTGGTAGCTCCCTTGGGCCACTATATAAATAGGACTAGAACTAAAGCCTTGTTCTATACTTTAGCTTTCTTGAGCTTGAAGTGTAAGTGGTAACCCAAATTTGGATAACATGCCTAAGACTCTTGGCATAACTAACTAGAGACTTAAGTGTCTCACGCTTGAATCTTGTAAGGTCGAGCACCACCAAACATTACTAGACACCTTATTTTATAGGCCACCCCTTTAGTGTCTGAACATTTCAATATTTTCAATACAAGGGGAGGGAAGATTTTTACCCCAAGATACTCACCATAAGGCTCTCGGGAGGTTGACTAAATAGAGGAAAAATCCTCTTTGATCAAACATTGGAAAAAGGCAAAACAATGGGTGCACCCTAGGGTGTGACAAGGTTATTTGAGCTTATGGAGATTCCAATTTATGGGATGAGATATTGTAATGAAACTTTGTCATTAGGCTAAGATCTATCCTAATGTGTTTTCTTTTGTGATTAGACTAGTGAAATTCTTAGGATTTGAAAAAGTCCTTAAACACACAAAAGCACAACAGTCTAGAGTTTGTCAACGACCATATTGTTCTACGTGTATGCTTTGTATTTGTTATAAAATCAAACAAATATTGACACAAAAACTATTCATAGTCTAAATGATGCAGGGTGTTAGATTATGAGCTACAATTGTCATATTCTAAGCTACAAATATCAAATTTTGAGCCATAATTGTCATATTTTGAGTCGTAATTGCCTGAAAATTTCAATCTTAGAACCTTGAAATCAGACAAAATTAGGGTTACCAAAAAAACTCTTGAGACTTGTCTAGACCAAAAATACATTAATTGGGATTATGTAGTTTGCATACATCCTTTAGGGTTTGCATTTTAGGGTTTCACTTTAAATTGTTCCTTATCCCTAGGTCATAATAGTGCATCCATAAGTTGTCCTTATTTTTAGAGATTCTCATTATTCTTTTGCATACATCATTAGGGTTTCTTATTTCCTTATAGCATACATTATTAGGGTTTCCTTTTGCATTCATCATTAGCATTCCATTATCCT
This sequence comes from Chamaecyparis obtusa, assembly GCA_027943335.1. NCBI lineage: Eukaryota > Viridiplantae > Streptophyta > Pinopsida > Cupressales > Cupressaceae > Chamaecyparis > Chamaecyparis obtusa. The sequence goes on from BSBK01001932.1 coordinate 3,380, forward strand.
TTTTGCATACATCATTAAAGTTTCCCATTATACTGTTGCATACATTATTAGGGTTTTTAATTATCTATTTACATCCATCATTAGGGTTCCCCTTAACCTTTTGCATACATTATTAGTATCACAATCGTGCATCCATAAGTTGTCCTTGTTTTCAGAAATTCGCATTATCCTTTTCCATACTCATTAGAGTTTCCTATTTCCTTTTTACATTCATCATTGGGGTTTTCTTTTTTAATACACCATTAGGATTACCTTACATATTTCAAAAAACCACAAAAATAAAGTATTGCATCCCTTAGGCTTGGAAATTTAACCTTTAGGGTTTATCATTTAAAAACTAGAGGATACACTTCTTGGATCCTTCTATAGAGCTTGTTACAATAATTTTGACCTCCTTAACCTTTAGGGTTTATCATTTAAAAACTAGAGGATACACTTCTTGGATCCTTCTATAGAGCTTGTTACAATAATTTTGACCTCCTTAACCAATTATCATTTTTTTCACAATCAATACTTTATCAACTTGTCACTCTTGTCACACCTTAATGGATGTCAAAAAAATTCTTTCAATTACTTAGTTTTTTTCCTAAAGTTCTATTCTCAAAATTTCTCAAAAAAATTCCCTTAGGACCTTACTTACCCTAGTCCATCATTTTACCTTTTTACGTCTACCTTAGTGTCATACCCTAGTCGTCATAATCACCATTTTTGCATTTACCTTAATCGTCATTTTATCTTTTTTCATCTACCTTAGTGCCATACCCTAGTTATCATAATCACCATTTTTTAATTTACCTTAGTTTTATACCTTAGTCCTCATTTTACCTTAGTCATTTGAAAAAAAATGTCATTCCTAGATTCCTAGATTTGATCCTTAGAGTCATTCTTGCCTTTGCATATGCCAACTACACATTCCCAAAAGGGAAACAAAATCAAATAGGCTCGCACATTCTTTGAAACATAAAAAATAGTCTTTAAACACCAAAATGAAAATATGCACCCTTAGGGGAATCAATTGAGTCAAATTTAAAGAAGCTTGTATAATAAAATGGTATCATACTTACAAAAGTAATACACTACAAGCAAGGATATTTTAAACCATCATGGTGGAATGACAATGACTTATGTGAATACCATAGGACCAAAGGACATAAAAATGCAAATTTCTTAAAAATACATGACCCCTTTCTATCCCAAGAGAATATAATCATTTTGAGTTCTATCCATAATCCACTTCCTAAGTGAGACCATGATGTCCCTTACACTCCATCTAATGATTCCCTTCCATGTCAAGATTAAATTATCCCTCCATGTCCACCACAAGATCCTATCCATCATCCATCTTCATGGCATAATTCTACATGTCCACCACAAGATCCTATCTACCCTTCATCTCCATTTCATAATCCTCCATGCATTCCACCACAAGATATTATCCACCCTTCATCTTCATATCATAATCTTCTATATCCACCTCAAGATCCCATCACCCCTATCTAAGCTAATAATGAGGTCTATTATGTATTAGCTTGGTTCATCCACTTTCATTTGGTTCGGTCTACTTCATTATCCTATCATTCCTTACATGGCTCCTCCACCTCAAAATGGACTTGCATCTTGTTTCAAAAATAATCAGTGTCCTATTGCTAATAATAATTGTCAAAACATGCATTATCAAGGAATGCCTAAATGAAACAAGGTATATTAGAACCCCTTGATATAAATGTGAATCCTAATTATCATGGTCTTGGTTGTGTACCTCATTCTCAAAATGTTCGTATCCCTCTTAAATCCCATATTTTCCCCATATAAACCCAATACATATTCCCCATCTAAAAAATACATTTTGGTTTCTTATATCCCAAAGTCATATTTGTTTTCCCTTCTATCCATCTTAGGTCCTTATATTTCCCTATCAACCATCCATATCACCTCTAGTTCACAATCCACATACCCTTTCATAAATCAAGATTAGAAAAGGCACACATTCTTGAGAACCTTTCAACCATCCATCTATATGAGATCCTTGAATAGACCTCCATATCATGCTTATCCATCCATGAATCCTAATGCTCTTGGAAGCAGTTTGGATACAAGGCATAAAATCCACAAGTTCAAAAATCCATATAAATCAAATGATCAACATGTCATATCTAAAAGACATGCAAAAATAAAGCACAATTTGATCCAAAAGAAAAAATAAAAGTCCAATACATCTTAAAGGCCCTATCAAGGAAAACAAAAAATCAAAAATCATATCAATTTTTAAGTATCTCATTGAAGCCATGCAATTCAAAAGAATTTCAAAGGAAAGAAAAAGAAAAAACTATGTGGATTCCCAAATCACTCATAAAAGCACCGGCTCCTAAAGAAAAATAAAAAATGGCATCCAAACTTTCTCTTCCAAAGGCTTCCATCATTCCTCTAGCTAATTATCTTTCATCTTCTAAATCCATTTTGGGTCCTCATGTACCAAAATCCACTACCTTAGATACTCTATCACCTCCTTCATCCATTTTGGGTCCCTCGTGTACCAAAATCCACTACCTTAGATACTCTATCACCTCCTTCATCCATTTTGGGTATTTGTGTTCCAAAATTAATGTCCACTCCTCAATCTAATCTCAAAATCCAATCCAGTTTCCTTCTTCACTCCACGACCCCTCGATGTGTGTGCCAACATTGATCTTGCCAACATTTTCATCCACTCATTATCAAATATCCCAACACCCCATCCATTATCCACCACTTATTTTCAATCCTTTCATTCCTCTTATCCAACCCCATGCATAAACCCTTACTCCAGTCCATCTTATCACTCATTTCATTCCCCTTTTCCATACCCTATCAACATATTTGAGCATATCTTCAATAGGCATGGTCCATTATAGTAGATCCTTTATAAGTACTATCCAAAGAACAATATTCTCGAGTCCTTCCCTCATGTCCTATGTTGTGTCCATTGTCTTCCAAAAAGACAAAAAATTTAAAATAAAATAAAAAAATCAACGTGCCTTGATGAAAACTTGGAAAACAAGCATCTTGTGTGACAAAAAAAAGAAAGAGAAACATTATTTTTTTTCTGATTGTGGAAACCACTCCTTGTGGTGCCTTGGGCAAGTTCCATGATGAAAACTTGGAAAACAAGCATCGTGTGTAATCCATTACCCCCTTGCACTCTACACTTGGGGGAAAGATTCATCCATGCTATCCTACCTACCCCAACCTCCATGATCCCTCATATTCTAGTGCTCATAACCCTATCTACCTCCATATTCCTTTTTCCATATTTGATCTGACAAGACTTCATGCATTATTTTTGCCTCACCTTAGCCACACCCTTAGTCCATATCCATTATCTTACTGTTGTCATCTATTACCACCTTTGATCCTACTTATCCTCTCTCCATCCTATGAAAATACATTCCTTGATTTTGATCAAAATTAAGGACACAAAACACAAAACACAAAACATGTTTTCAAAAACCTCTTGAAATGTGCATTCATGTAGACCACATGCTATTCATAGTGTCATACTATTACCTAAAAGTCCACATATCAAATTCCTTAGCTTGGATAAACATGTTATCTTATTGTGATATAGTCCTTGCAAATGAATTCATTTAATTTATGGCTCTATAATAAGCTACCCTTGTCTTTCACCTATACACTTCCATCGTAGTAGCTCATTCATTTATTTGTAATGCTTTATGCCTTTCTATACATTGGGAAAAATAAATACATCTCGTTTGAGAATAAATACTGACATGTGTTTCACATTTGTCAATGTTCTTAGAAATGTCCTGAAACAATCCTTAAAAAATGATAAAATTATTCTAAAATCCAAAAATATCATAAAATATCTTGAAAAAATCCAAAAAATGACAAAATGCCTTGAACAAATCCAATAAAATCATAAAAAATCCTAAAAAAATCCCTAAATATCATTAAAACCATCAAAAATCTTGCAATAAATTTTCTTTTGTCAATCGTCCATCATCAATAAAATATATCCTTTTGCATCAACATGCAATGAATAAATACCAAATGCAACAAGTCTAAGCTTCACAAAATCATGCATTAACAAACAAACTTATCAACTGGTCCTCAATCAAACTAGTCATGATGTATTATCAATCAGTCAATCAAATAAATTATTTTTTTCATATGGTCATTATGTCTTATATAGAGGTGGATATACTCAAAACTAGATAGGTTGGTCTTATACAAGGTACCTCAATCCTGAAACCAAACATCATTATTATCATCAATGTCATTGTCAAAAAAATACATTACATTGTGGCATTCAATTGTCATTGATGTCAACCTTGTCTATATGATGCCCAAGTGTCTCTAAATGAAGTGGTTGACTTTGATTGTGGAACTAATCATATGTATGGTGATGATTGTATGACAGAGCTTGCAAGGCAAAAGTATCATCAATGCATAGATCATAATGTGTGTATGCATAACAATGGTAATTGGTAAATGTTTTGATACTAAAATAAATAAGGGCGATGTCCAACTAATACAATAGGCCAAAGGGTGTCCAATCAGTAGACAAATGTAGTAGCACTTAACAACACATTAGTAAAATTGATAAAGTACATTATTTAAATTAATTACATATTGCTTAAGTTTTATGTAGAAAAAGACAAAGTGGAAGGTGAAACTAATGCGCAAAATGAAAGATTTTTAATTTTGTTCATACTACCACGAGATCGTAACAGTTAGTTGCAAGTGTAGAGTTGCAGTCTATTACAGTAGTGTACAATCAGTTGCAAGAATCCAATTTATTAGTTCAATGAAATTCAAGATCTTAGGGAACTTTCTTTTTGGTCAAATGAATATGTACAATAATTATTCATGGTGGTTGGAAGTTTTCTATATGTTTTGATTGGAAAAGAACAATCTAATGAATGGAGGGAAGTTTTTATTTTTGTTATGAGAACAAAAATTGTAGGTAGTGAAAAAAAAGTGTGTGTGGTTGTGAATACGAAGGTTTGCAACCCAAAATAGTTTATAAAAAAATATGATTTTTTGTGTGAATATTTTTGGCTAAAAAGGAGGAAGAAAAAAAGGCTAAGATAGTGTGTATACAACAAGGGCAGATAAAATAGAAGTGAGATCATTTGAGAGTGAAAGGAGGGTAGAAATAAGTGAAAGGGATATAATATATTCTACAATTAGTGGGAAGAATATGATGTTGATGTTACAAATTCTCCTCTAGTAGCATGTAAAAGAGGGTTATAAAGCATTTGCAACAAATGGGTGTGAAAGAGAATGAAAATTTAAAAAGGAAGAGTTCCTTCAGCAACAAAGTGTTGTAAGTGTTATGTTCTTGTAGCTATAAGTGAAAGATTGGAAGAAAATTATGGATCAAAAAATAGAAAGTATAGAAGTTACAATAGTTCTTAGTGAGGAAGACTATGCAACATTCTAATGTAGACAACTGAAATGTTGTCGAAGTCTAGACAAAGCAGAGAGTTATAAAGCATCATTTGTAAAAAGGTATTCACATTGTCTAAAATCTTTGCATTGTATTCAGATAATTAGAGTCGGTACTTTGATTAGGGGTAGGTAGTCCTTTGGATAGGCATCCATAAAATAAGAGTTGGTGCTCTTTCATTTAGGGGTTGGTTCTCCTTAGGGTGGGTGCCCATAAAAGTTGTAATCAAGTTATTTTTCATTGTGAGGTTGGATAAGAGCAGTAGACTCTAGCAACTATTCTTATCAAGATTTTTCCCCATTGTGGGTTTTCCTCATATAATTGGTGTTATGTGTCTTATTATTGTGTGTTATTGATTTTCATCATTCTTAACATTGTTTATTTTGCATTTCAATTTAAAGTGGATTAGGATTTTATTGAAAAAAAAATGTATCCACTAATTCACCCCCTCCCCCTACTGTCAGTGAACTTTGTGTTCCTTCAATTAGTATTAAATCCCTAGGTTCCTAATTGTATAGCTTTCTCTAGCTTGGGTAGATTCTGGTCTGTGAACACAAAGTCTAAGAAAGAGTCCACTTGTGTAAAATTTCCTATGTTTGATGGCACTATGTCTTCTAGAGTAGAAGGATGAAAACATACGTGTCTTCCTTATGTTGTGACATCTAGATGGTTTTCATAAATGGTTATAATGTACTTGTGACTCCTAATGATCATGGTGCTAAGGAAGATTATGAGCACAACACAAAATCCAAGCATCATATTCTTAGTGGGTTAACTGATACAGAGGTTGTCAAGGTTATGCACTATAAATATACAAAGGAGACATGGGATAAATTGAAAACAATATATGAAGGTGATGTGAAAGTAAAAGAGGCCAAGCTGCAAAATCTTAGAGCTTAGTTTGAAGGTTTAAAAATGAGAGAAGATGAAAAAAATATTTAATAATATACTAAGATTAGATGAAGTGGTTAGTGATGTAAGAGGATTGTGTGAAGATGTTCTAGATGATGTTATAGTCAAGAAGGTGTTAAGGTCATTAACAACTAGATATGAGACTAAAGTTTTAGCTATTGAAAAATAAAATGACTTAAGTAGATTCTCTATGGATGAATTATTTGGCTCTTTATCATCCTATGAGATGAGAACAATAAAGTTTGAGTCATGTAAGAGAGAATTTCCCTTCACCACTGAGAAGAAAGGAAAATAATCTCTAGATGATGAAGAATTTGATGCATTTGAGGTAAATTTTTTAAGGAAGGTGAAGAAAGGATCGAGTAAGTATAAAGGAAAGCTTCCCTTCAAATGTTTTAATTGTGGGAAGATAAAACATTTTGTAGTCAAATGTCCCTATGACAAGAAAGAAGATAAAGAAGAAGAAAGAAAACAAGATAAAGGGAGAAATTTCTAAAAACAAAAAAGTAAAAAAATTAGAAGGAAGAAAAGCATCTACAACATTGATAGTGATGCTACAAATGAGGAAAGTGAACCAAATGAGGGAAGCAGTAAGGATGAGATAAAATAAAGTATATTCATGGAACCAGAAGAATTAAATGAAAAACAAACATCAAGAAGTGATAGTAGTACTCAATATGATAGTTTTAATTCATTCAGTAGTGATGAAGAAGATAAGATTGAGGTTGAGGTTGACTTGGAAGGAGAGATAGTGTTTTCTCTTGAAGTAATTCAGAGGCTAAGAAAAGAGAGTACAACATACAAGAGTACAACTACAAATGAACAAGACCGACTGAAAAGAGCCTTGAAATCATTATGAATTTAAAAGTGAAGATAGAGGAAGCCAAAAGAGTAAGTGAAGTAATGTAATTAGATATAGATGCAAAGGAAAAGAGGTTCCAAAAGTTGGAACAAGAGGTGGTGACCTTGAGAGACAAACTTTTGAAATGTAAAGAAGATCTTCAACTGAGAATAAAACATGAGAGCACCACAAATGCTTTGGATGACATGTTGAAGAAGCACAAACTTTAAAGAGATCCTAATGGCATAGATTATAAGGTTGGTCAATGTTTATTTAATATGATTCATCTAAAAGGGACATACAATTTGTATCTTCAAATATAAATGGTAGTAGAAAAACCTTCAAAGTTCGCAACACTCCAAGAAGGAAGATAGATTTAATTACTACAACTAAAAGCATGAATACTCATGATGCTACCCCAAAGGAGTATACAATTGATGCTATAGATAAAGACAATGTTGTTACAAAAGAGAATGTTTCCCCTAAAGGAAAGAATGTGTAGGATGGTGATGGATTCATGAAAGTCAAGGACATGAGAATAATTGGTATAAGACCATGTTATGCTTCCCTAAGAAAGCCAACATGGATTCATCCTTATAAAAACAACTAGTATGTTGGATAATTCAATGGTTATAGCTATAAATATAATGCATATGGACATAAAAATTTAGATTGTAGGCTTATGCATATACTTTCTCCAAACTTTTTAAGAAATCATCAATTTTTTGTCATAAGAAACCTAGATGTTGTTTTTTTAATAATTACAATAGAATGGTCATAAAAGTTTTGAATGTAGTAGTAGAAAAATTTAGTCAAATAGAATTAACAACTCTTCAAACTCTCATTTCAATAGAAACATAAAGTGTTACAATTGTAAAATCATTGGTTATATAGCTAAGTATTATGAGTCGAAGGATACTAAAAGAAGAAGGAAACATTTGTATTTCCAAAAAATAGATCAGAATTGAGAGTTGCAATAGAGCCAAAAAAAAGAAACCAAGCAAGTTTGCAAAGAGAAAGTGAAGGATGAGAATGAGTCAAGTTTAATTGTTCAAACAACACTTCATGTAGAGAGGAAAAACTTTTGAGTACTTGATAGTGGTTGCTCCAATTATATGACTAGAGACAAGAAGAAGTTCATCAAACTTGAGGATTCGAATGGTGGCTCAATGAGATTTGGTGATAATTATTCTATCAAATAAAAGGGGAAGGTACGTTAACAATTGATAGAAAGCTGAAGGCACACAATGTATACTATGTAGAAGGGTTGAAACACAAGTGGTTAAAAGTTCACATTTGGTTCAAAAGGATGTGAAATAAGGAAAGAGAGCAATGTAAGGCTAATTGCAAAAGGTAAGAAGACAAATGGTAATGCATACAATTTGAAAGAGTTCTTTGAATCACAATGTATGATGGGATAGGTATATGAGAGTTGGTTGTGGCATAGAAGATTAGGCCACATAAATTTTGATAATTTAGTCAAGGTCAACACCAATGGATATGTAAGACACTTCCCAAAGATCAAAAAGCCAACAAAAACTATTTGTGGAGAATTTCAAAAAGGAAAGAAAACTAAGGTAAGTTTCAAGATAAAGGACTACTCGTCTACAAGGCCACTAGAGTTAGTACACATGGACTTAAGTCATCCTACAAGGACAAGAGCTCTAAATGAATAAAAAATACCTCATGTTTTTTATTGATGAATTTTCAAGAATGACATGGGTAACCCTCCTCTAAGACAAGTCACATGTATTCGAAAGATTTAAAACTTTTAGGAAAATGGTTGAAAATGAAAGTAGATATAAGCTGAAATATTTGAGATCAGATCATGTAGGTGAGTTCACCTCAAATGAATTTAAATAATATTTTTAGCAACATGGGATTAAGAGGCAATATTAATCTACTATAACACCCCAACAAAATAGAGTTGTGGAGAGGAAAAATAGGGTAGTCAAGGAAATGATAGGAACAATGTTGAATGAAGCAAATATGATTGTTGCCTATTAGAAAGAGGTAGTCCATACAATAGTATACACATTAAACAAGGCTTTACTTATAGTAAACAAAAAGAGGACACCTTATGAGCTATGGTATGGTAAGAATCCTTTAGTCAAAATACCTTAAAGTATTTGGAAGCAAATGCTTTATTAAAAGAGATCAAAATAGACTTGGTAGTTTTGATGTAGGATGTGATGAGGGAATATTCTTAGGATATTCAACACATAGTAAGGTATGCAAGTCTTACAAAAAGTGTAATAAGAAGATGATTGAGTTTGTTAATGTGAGGATTGATGAAGACATGTAAAAATCAAGGCAAAGTGTTGAAAACCATATCAAAGAGTCATAGTATGAAGAAAAGGAACAATCTAAAAATGAGGAAGAGGTCCATAAAAATCCACCAAACAAGTATGTGCAAAGGAATCACCCTTAAGATCATATTATAGGCACCAAGGAAGGATGTATACAAACAAGAAGAAAACATGTTTCAAATAGTGAAGAAGTCAATATTTTCCTCTTGACTGATATGGAACCGAAGAAATGCACTGAGGCCACAAGAGTGTTAATTGGGTAAAGGAAATGGAAGAAGAATTGCAGCAGATATAGAAGAACAAAATTTGGGATTTAGTGCCATGACCAATTGATAAGAGTGTTATTGGTACAAAGTAGGTCTATAGGAACAAGGTGAATGAGGATGGAAAAGTAATTAGAAACAAAGAAAGGCTAGTATGTAAGGTTTACTCACAGGTAGAGGGAATAAAATTTGAGGAAATATTTTCCCAAGTTGCAAGACTTGAAGCCATGAGAATGTTTCTAGAATTTTCAACCTACAAGGGATACAACGTTTACCAAATAAATGTAAAGTCGTCATTCACAAATGGAAACCTTGAGGAAGAGGCATATATTGAGCAACCTAAAGGATTTTAATTACATGAGAATAAGAATTTTGTATGCAGGTTAAGGAAATAATTGTATGGTTTGAAGTAGACACTTAGAGCATGGTACTCTAGGATTGATAAGTATCTACATCAGAAAGGATTCAAGAATGGATATACAATTTGACTCAATATTTCATGCCAAACTACTTCTATGCAAGTTTTTTTTTGCAGACTTACACATATGTGCAATCTACTACAAATATGCACAATTATGTTGTGCATGTGCGCAATTTTGCTACACATTTGTTGAATTCTACTACACATAGATTTTTGCAGTCATGTGAATACATGACAAAATGGTATTTCCATGGGTTTGTGCTTCAGATAGCTAGGGTTTTGGATCCATTTATTTTAGTGATTTTTTGATATATTCACATCTCATGTTGTCTGATGTCATATTCACATTCCTTTTTGTGCATTTGATTGAATCTATCCTAGTTGCCTTTGAGGATGAGCCTAGTATCCTCAATTGATACATGTGCTAGATTATCTAGTCTTGTCTTAAGCATCTCAAATGGTGATTATCCATTCTCTCACAAGGTGACATGGGGAATTGTGATCCTTTGATCCTTTGGTCATGTATTAGGTTGATATGGAACCCTTGACAAATTTTTAGACCTTTGCATGTGTGTGATAAGGTTTTCATCATCGTGTTCTTGTTGTGTTTATTACGATGTAATGCATATGACTTAACCTTTTGTAAAACAAAAATATTGCGTGCATGTTTTACCCTTAGTTCCCTAGGGTTCCTCGGCGGGGCATGACAAAAAATAGCACAAAACACCTAATACACTAAGAAAATTATTGATAACCAATAACCTCCATCACATAAGAACCATATTAAAGCTTAACAAATGATTCCCTCTTGAGAAAGTTAAAACCAAGTTTTTAAAAATCCAACCCTTGCACTAAGGGGAGAAAATGTTAAATCATCACCATATCATGAATAATTTCTCTAAATTAATGTTGATAACTCTTTCTAAGACAATAGAGTTTATAAAGGAGAGTAAGAAATTTAGATGATTTTTTATTTACCTGTATCTCCAAACCAACTCTAAATTTATTCTAGATGTAGAATCTTCCCAAAGTTAACAAAAGTTCCCTATCCCTTGTCAAATGGAGCAAAGTTTCAAAAAACATAGAATAAATTTTAGCATTTACTTAGTTCCTTACACCACCTTCAATGAAATATCTTCTAAAGACCTCAATTATGGCATTCATAAAATCATGCAACTTTTTTAAAAAATCACTCTACAACCTTGCCACCAATATCTTTTTGTCAAAACCCATTGGTCTAACTATTGATTGTAGATGTAACATGGGTTCATAATAGCCCAAACACAAAAAATGATAATATAGATCATGAAGGAGAAATATAAAAGGAGATCTCCCTCAAGCAGATGCCAAAGAAATTACCTCACCACACACAATAATTATGGCAAGGAGAAATCAAGGGTGATTTAAGGAAAATCTAGCCAAATGATATAATATATTATTAGCCATTGATAAGTCTTATCTTTGATCAATACATTTATTTGAGAGATAATAATCCAACCATTTTAAAAATAATTTTATATGGAATCGAGAATGTTCTAAGATCTATTCAAAATATTGTTGATTTTCCAATTAAAGCATGTTTCTTAGGCATTGGATGATAACCAAAGAGTCACTTTTGATTTTGATGGTGTCAATATTGCAATCTCTAACCAACTTAAGACCTAGTAGAAGATCATCTACTTCTATTTCATCTTTAGTTCCAAAATACTCCTTTCTCACAAAAGCTTTTAACAGTTTTCCTTTACAATCATGATCTCACAATCAAACCTCAATGGTCCCAAGTTTCCCTAAAATGTTTCATAAAATTTAATTTCATCAACTAGGTTTCAAAAAAGACTACTTGGTTTAGTTGTGATCCACCACTAATTTAGAAGAATTGAAAAACCCATGCATGAAGAATGCTATAACTTTCTTATATTTCACTTCAATTTGAATTTTATTAATTGCAATGAAAGGACTTAGGAAGATCCATATAATGAAGCACTTTGAAAAATACCTAGTATTTTTACAAGTACCATTATATTTATATTTGTGTCGTGTTAATTTTCAATCTATCATGGTGGTTTTTCCATGTTATATGTGTCTTCAATTTGTACCTCAAAACTATGCCAATTTTTTTCTTCTTGATAAAAACTCATTCACTTTTTTATTGGTAAAAGTTTATGTATTTATTTCATTGATATCAAATAGTAAATTATTAAAAAAATTGGTTGAACCACAAATATACAATGAGACCATCCCTCCAATGTGCACAAAATTGACAGTTCAAAGTATCCATCGACACCAAAAATAACCAAAAGCTAACCACCCAAACACAACCCATCGATATACAACCCCAAACTTTTTACAAAACAATGCTATATAAAATTTCTATCAAGCATCTTTACAAAAAAATGACAAACCCTATACATATTCATTGTTCAAAGTAGTAATAGGAAACAAAAACAACAAAGTAAAAGATCCAAAGGCTTGGTAAAAAGGACCTAGCAGGGAATGATGAGAATATTTCTTTCTGGCACACTTGTAACAGGTTATTAGCCATTGCTAGGTCCTATATTTGATCAATACATTAATTAGAGAGATAATTTATTCATGCATTTTCATCTGAAAAATAATTTTAAATACAATGAAGAATGTTTTAAGATCCATTCAAAATATTGTTGATTTTCTAATTAAAGCATGTTTCTTAGGCATTGGATGATAACCAAAGAGTCACTTTTGATTTTTAAGGTATCACTATTGCAAGCTCTAACCAAATTAAGACCTAGTAAAAGAGCCTCTACTTCTACTTCATCGTTAGTTCCAAAATAGTCCTTTCTCACAATAGCTTTTAGCACTTTTCCTTTATAATCATAGATCACAGGAGAAAATCTTGATGACCCCAAGTTTCCCTAGGATGTGTTGTGAAATTTAATTTCCATCAACTAGGTTGCAGCAAAGACCACTTGATTTATTTGTGATCCACAACTAATTGAAGAATTAAAAAACCCATGAATGAGGAAGGTTATAACTCTCTTATATTGCACTTATGTTTGAAAGTATTTTTTAATTGCAATGAAAGGTCTTAGGAAGATCCATGTAGTGAAGCACTTTGAAAAACGTCTAATAGTTTTGCAACTAACATTATAGTTTTGTTTATGTCATGTTAATTTTCAATCTATCATGGTGGTTTTTCCATTTCATAGGTGTCATCAATTTGTACCTCAAAATTACACCATTTTTTTTCTTGATAAAACTTCATTTACTTCTTTTTTATCAGTAAATTTTGTGTATGTATTGTAATCACCTAAAAATGGGCTAGTCTGATTGAGAGGCCTATTTTATCTAAATCGAATCAATTTCTTGATTATGTTAGTACATCAAATCAATATGCTAGCATAATTCATCAAAAATCATTGAATCAAGCAATCAAACCTATAAGACTCTTCAAATGGATCAATAATTAATTAATGCTCCTAGCTTAATTAATTAAATCAATCCCATAGCTAGAGTATTTAATTAATTCAATTTCCTAAAATGTCCTAATTTCCACATTCACACTAAAGAAAAAAGGCTTAATTCCCACCAATCAAATGGATGCTCACATGGATCAAGGTAAAGTCAATCCTAACCAATGTTCCAGGAAAGATCTAAACCGTCCATTTAATTCTAAAAACTATTAAATGAACTCACTCTAAGCTCAATTCACCTAGTTAATTTGAATTCATACTTACATGTCATTTTGAGAGCTCATTTATATCAAGTTAATTGTATTCATATCTTCATTTATTTAGTTTTCATTTATGTTACCAACTTGATCATTCATAGCTTAGATCTAGTTAATGGAATTGTTATTTCCTAGCTAAAAATCATGTTGAATTGCACAATCGCATAGATTGAATCTCTAATTCTAGGTTGTCTAGCGTAATGTCCCTAATTTAAGCACCTGTGTTCTATAATTTGTGTTAAAATAGAACTATTATTCATTAATAATAGTTAATCAATGTTGCCATTTTTTATAAATTGAACATTAATAATAATCTATTTATATCGTATAATATATGTATATTATACTATATACTACATATATTATACTATATACTATAATATATATTATATGTCATTTTGATAAATTAAACTATTATTAATAATATATTAATAAACATTATTATTATTTCATTATCAAACAATAACTATTAATAATAAAATATGTAATATATATATATATATAAAATAAACTATAATATATATCATAAAATATATTATATAATAATATAAAATAGATGGTGGAGTTTGTATATGGTTGCGACTTATCAAACAGTCGTAGCCTTAGGGTTGCGACCAGTTGCACCCCTAAGGGGTGACCTTGTGTGGAGGGGACGTGACTCCCCCTCCCACACACATATATAAGCAACAACAATAGGGGAGATAAGGGGGGAATATAGAATAAAGGAAGATGCAAAAAATAGGAAAAAAAGAGATTGTAGGCAGCAGAATAGAAAAGCCATTTTGACATTAGTATAATACTTAATTTGAATAAAATTATTTATTTATTAATTATATATATATATATATATATATATATATATGGTTACATATTGGTATTATGTGCATTTGAGTACTTCAAGATTTATTTATGAATAAATGTAAAATTATAATTATATAATCAACATTAATGTTTGTACATTTATATGTCCACCATAGATGATGATATGGGTTCCATATAAAATGAATCTTATATTCATTAGAGATGGATCCCCATATTTAGAAGGGGCTAGAGGAAATTGTTATAGTTTCCCTAGTCTCGAGATTGTTATAATCTCACGTAGGCAGTTTATATATTGATGTTAGTCATATGCATATGTGTCAGCTTGGATAGCATTTATTTCTTTCAACAGGTTCTTATGGGTGGTGCTCTATGGGATGACATGTTGATAGCTCAGTTTCTTAGAGTGGATCTTATATCCCTCAAGCTGAGAATCGAGAATTATGTGAAGCCTGACCTAGAGGCAGCCTTAAGAATCAAATCCCCCCCTTACTAACTTAGAGTAGAGTACATAGTCATGTAAATATTGTGTAATATTTTGTACTAACATCGGTTTTGTAGGAAATTAAAGAAGGGGAATAAGAAGGGACATTGCAACTTGGTATTAGAGCATAATCTTTCCATCTTGTGGAAGATAGTTCATGCAAAAGTATAAATAAAAGAAAGGCACAAAAGCCATGGCTGAGCAATTAGCAGCTCAGCTAAGAAGTTTCATGGAGAAAACTAATGAGATATTTGAGCAAACAAATCAATTAATTATTCAAGCCATCCAAAGCATGAGCAATAACAATAACCACAATGGCCGACCTGCTTCCCCGATAGGAAGAGATATACGTTCTAATCATTTTGAGTACGAGCCCTCAAATCAAGACTCCACCATGAGACCAACCATACCATCATTTCTTCCGAGAGAAGAACCTGTCACAGAAGGAGAAGAGTCATCTACCCACCTAGTAGAGGAGATTTCCCAAATGTATGCTAGCTTGGAGCCAAAAATACAAAGACTCATTCCCTTTAAAGAATACTATGAAACCAAAACCTTGGCAAGCCATAGTCGGAAAGGAAATCATGGGAAAAGAGACATTAAAGCCAAGATAGGAAAAATGTCCCTACCACAGTTTGATGGGACAGGAAAAGAAACAACTCAAGCTTGGGTTAAAAAATTAGACACTTATCTTTCCCTCAGCCTTATGACTGAAGAAAACACCATTGAATTCACCATAATCCACTTGACCAGGGAGGCCCACAATTGGTGGCACCATGGCATCATCACCCTAGGACATAAAATTATTAACACCTATAGTGAGCTCACTCAAAAATTCATTATTCAGTTTGACCAAAGAGAACCAGAATGGTACTTCCAAGAATTAACCCACCTCAAACAAATAGGAACTATTGAGGAAATTACCAACAAATTTCAGAGTATGTCAGTCATGGTACCCGATATATCTTAGAAGAGAAGAGTCTATATGTTCATTGAAGGGCTCAAAGAACACCTCAAGATAAGGGCAAGACCATTCGAACCGCAAACCCTTGAAGATTCCATCTAGGAAGGCAAAAATGATAGAATATGATACAACTAAGGAAAAATGAAGAGGCCTTTTATCAAAAACACCAAATCAAGGCGAGGAACCTAAGAGAGATCAATCCAAGTGTTTTTTATGCCAAAAACCATGGAGTAAGGACCACTGTGCAAAGAAAGAGAACAACTCATTGAAAAGGGATTGTGTTTTAAATGTAAAACACCACGGACTAAAGGTCACTAGTACAAGAGAGGACAAATGAATAACATGGAGAAAGCACTAAATGAAGGTCCCATAAAAAGGGTTAGACTCAAAGACTCTGAACATGGAACACTCACCAACCACTCTTAGCAAAGAGGAGGATACCCACTCAAGAAATTAAGGAATCAAACAATCACCAAATTCTAGGTAAAATGGAAAGATCTTCGAGTGAAGATGCCTCTAGAGAAAGGGAGGAAAACATCAAATTTCTTGAGGACAAGCAAATTGAAGATGGGGGAATTGTAATGTCCCTAAATTTAAGCACCCGTGTTCTATAATTTGTATTAAAATAGAACTATTACTCATTAATAATAGTTAAGCAATGTTGTCATTTTTTATCAATTGAACATTATTAATATAACATTAATAATAATCTATTTATATAGTATTATATATGTATATTATAGTATATACTATAATATATATTATATGTCATTCTGATAAATTAAAACATTATTAATAATATATTGATAAACATTATTATTATTTAATTATTAAACAATAACTATTAATAATAATATATTTAAAAACATTATCATTATTTAATTATTAAATAACAACTATTAATAATAAAATATGTAATATTATATATATATATATATATATATATAATAAACTATAATATATATCATAAAATATATTATATATATAACAATATAAAATAGATGGTGAGATCTGTATATGGCTATGACTTATCAAACAATTGCACCTTAGGAGATGCAACTGAGTCCAAGCCTTAGGGTTGCGACCAGTTGCACCTGTAAGGGGCGACCTTGTGTGGAGAGGACGTGACTCCCCCTTCCACGCATGCATATAAGAAACAACAATAGGGGAGGTAAGGGGGATACAAAATGAAGGAAGATGCAGAAAATAGGAAATAAAGAGACTGTCAACAACATAATAGAAAATCCATTTCAACATTGGTATAATACTTAATTTGAGTAAAATTATTTATATATTAATTTTTATTATTATATATATAAATGTATATATATATATACATGATTCTATTTTCATAAACATATATATATATATATATATATATATATATATATATATATATATATATATATATATATATATATATATATATATATATATATATATATATATATATATATATATATATATATATATATATATATATATATATATATATATATATATATATATAGGGTTACATATTGGTATTATGTGCATTTGAGTACTTCGGGATTTCTTTATGAATAAATCTTAAATTATGATTATATAATCAATATTAATGTTTGTACATTTATATGTCCACCATAGATGATGATATGGATTCCATATAAAATGATTCTTATATTCATTAGAGATGGATCAACATATCTAGAGGGGGCTAGAGGAAATTGTTATAGTTTTCCTAGTCTTGAGATTGTTATAATCTCACGTAGGCAATATATATACTGATGCCAGTCATGTGCATATGCGTAGGCTTGGATAGCATTTATTGCTTCCAAGAGGTTCTTATGGGTAGTGCTCTATGGGATTTCGTGTCAATAGCTCAATTTCTTTGAGTGGATCTTATATCCCTCAAGCCGAGAATTAGGAATTCTGTGAAGCTCGAGCTAGAGGCAGCCTTAAGAATCAAATCCCCCCTTACTAACTTGGAGTAGAGTATGAGTCATGTATATATTGTGTAATATTTTGTACTAACGTCAGTTTTGCAGGAAATTACAGAAGGAGAATAAGAAGGGACATTACATCTAGTCACTGATTTAGATTGAATTATGAGAGCAATTTGATGATCTAAACATACTCTTCCTGGTTAGAGAGAAATGAGATGATTTTCTTGAGTTATTTGCTAGATTTTCTTCATTGGAATTGAACTAACCAAGGATTTAATGTTTCATCGAGTGATTTTACTTGCGGATATGGGTATAAATTGCACACACATGTATTTAATTGATATCAAATAGTAAATTATTACAAAGAGTGGTTGAACCAAAAAGTTCTTATGAACACATCCCTCCAATATGCACAAAATTAATAGTTCAGAGTATCAATCAACACCAAAAAGAATCAAAATCTAACCACCTAGACACCACCCATCAATATACAATCCTAAAATTTTTACAAAACAATGCTATACAAAATTGCTATCAAGCACCTTTACAAAAAATTAACAAACCTTGTACATATTCACTATTCAAAGTAGTAGAAAATAATATAAAAAAACAAAGGAAAAGAACCAAAGGCTCAACAAGAAGTACCTGGTAGAGCACTATAAGAATGAATGATGATTATATTATTATATGTTCACTCAATTGTATAGTTATGAAATCATTTATCCACCTAACATGATAGGAATTCATCTATCTAGCAAGACCTATATAATGCTCTCACTAGAGACTTAGATTTAGTGTTATCCACTACCTTGAGTCCCTCCTAAATGAATATACTTATCTATTGAAATTGCATCAAAGTCACCATCATTTAGGGTTAAATTTAATTATCATGTTTTCCAATTCAAGCCACTTTATTTCCTCAAAATGCACAATAAAAATAGGTTTCTAACTCTTATTAGGCTAAAATTTGGATTCAAGAGTCTGGTACAAATATAAATATTGTTCGAAAAACAAATTATGTATGCAAAATTTAAAAACTTCCATAAAAAAACCAAGCACAACAAATTAGGTAATAAACTATTATAAAATGTGTATAGGTACAATCATCTCTCATTGTATATTTAGGACAAGGAGGAAGTAGGAAGGTGAAATAGAAGGACTAAATAACTCTCCAAGAGATGTGACATGTAGAACACTTGGGACAAGTGTGAGAGTATGTTTCATGAATATGTGTCTTGGAACATTTAATTACAGGCCTTCTAGTGTTTACAATTTTTTGCAGGGTTATATTTTGTATTTATGTCAAGAATGGGTTAATATGTAAGTGTGTAGCAGACTTGGGGCTTTAGTGGAGCCGTGTTTATTCTTTTGGCTCTTGCACAGATTGGGTTGTTAATACTTTTGTTGTGGATTTAAAAATTAGAACATCTGGCTGTAATAGAGCCTCTCTTTTGTCAATTTATATTTTCTATATTAATATATTTATCAGGCAGAATGCATTTGTCCTTTTAATCACTAATACATTTGGGGGCATTTTGCGACGGCTATGTGTCACAATTGCGACAGCTATGTGTCGCAATAGCAACACCCATAGACGTCGCTATTTTTTAGTTGCAAATTGCGACGTCTATGGGTAGCCGTCGCAATTGCGACACATATCCCGTTGCAATGTGACTAAGATTTGTTAGCGGCATGGGCGTCGCCCCCCCATCGCATGGCTTCGGAGGGCCGTCGCAATCGCGACGGACCTCCCAAGCAATTGCTACGGGCACCTGCATCGCATTGCGACGGGTTGCCGTCGCAATTGTGACGCCCGTGGGTGGATTAAAAAAAAAAATTATTTAATACATTGCTAATGAACCACATTAATGCTTTTTTCTTTCAACAAATGAGGACAGCCACTGTAAAGACAACATGATAATGTACACTCACTGTAAGGACAGTCACAAATGAGGACATCTCACAGTGACTGTCCCTAGTGTAATTGCCACTTGAATGTATTGCTATTCAGCCACATTAATGCTTTTCTTCTTCAACAAATGAGGATAGTCACTGTAAAGACAACATGATAATGTACACAACTGTATGAGTCATGTATATAAGAAACAGTTCTGTACAGTCATGATAATCTCACAGTTGTGTACATTATCATGTTGTCTTTACAGTGACTATCCTCATTTGTTGAAGAAGAAAAGCATTAATGTGGCTGAATAGCAATACATTCAAGTGGCAATTACACTAGGGATAGTCACTGTGAGATGTCCTCATTTGTGATTGTCCTTACAGTGAGTGTACATTATCATGTTTTCTTTACAGTGAGTGTACATTATCATGTTGTCTTTACAGTGTCAATATATGCATTATTACTTAAACTGAAGAGTACTCTAAATAATATGTCATTGTGGAGTTCTGATTGCTTCCAATTTGATATACGCTTGTTCTACTTATGTATCCAGCATCATGTAAGAAAAGTTGATGCTTTTAAAATAGATTCATTTAGCCATGAAATGCCTGTGCATGTTACATACAAGATTCCAAGGCCCAAAACTAATTACTCATTATAATTCATGTACAGAATGATAATCAACCACAACGAGGCATGCGTAGGCGCTGCTTAGATTTTGAGGCATCAGAAGCTCGTAGAAGAAACTTGACCAATGGCTCATGGAATGCAACAAACTTATTGCCTAAAACAGGAGCATTGGTAACCACAGATGATGGTTTTGAAAAGAACACTTCACCATCAATGTCACGTGAGGGAAGTGCAATTTCTGATGGCAAGCAACTTGTAGTATATAAGAGAGATGCAGGTACAGATGCTGGGAATACATTGCTAATGAACCACATTAATGCTTTTTTCCTTCAACAAATGAGGACAGTCACTTTAAAGACAACATGATAATGTACACTCACTGTAAGGATAGTCACAAATGAGGACATCTCACAGTGACTGTCCCTTGTGTAATTGCCACTTGAATGTATTGCTATTCAGCCACATTAATGCTTTTCTTCTTCAACAAATGAGGATAGTCACTCTAAAGACAACATGATAATGTACACGGGTTGTAAGTGTACATTATCATGTTGTCTTTACAGTGACTGTCCTCCTTCAAGTGGCAATTACACAAGGGACAGTCACTGTAAAGGCAACATGATAATGTAGAGAAACGTTGTCATTTGTATTTTCAACAGTGCCGAGAGAGATTCCCTCCGCAAAATCACAGCTACAATTTTTGAGTACGTTGGGTTTATTTTTCTTTTGTCATTATTATGTAATCTGGTATTCAGCTGTTACAGAGCTAAAATACCCAGAAATGAGGACATATCTGTGTTGAATTTATTGTTAGCGGCTTTGGTTATTTAGAAGTTTAATTTTATTTGTTCATCTTTCAAGCACAAACATTTTGTGGACTGTAACATCTTCATTGTTTCGGGTATGCAATGAAACAGCCGTAACTTGCAACTACCTTCACGGTACTTGTGTACATTATCATGTTGTCTTTACAGTGACTGTCCTCATTCAAGTGGCAATTACACAAGGGACAGTCACTGTGAGATGTCCTCATTTGTGACAAGGACAGTCACACATGAGGACATCTCACAGTGACTGTCCCTTGTGTAATTGCCACTTGAATGTATTGCTATTCAACCACATTTATGGGCCCGTTTGGACCACAGCACACAGTAGCATCTACAGAGAAGAATATCCCAGGTGTAACAAGTTGTAAGAATATACCAATAGTTCTAAGAAGTTCCCTAGCACATAGTAGCATCTACAGAGAAGAATATACAACATGAGGGCAGCCACTGTAAAGACAACATGATAATGTACACTCATTGTATGTGTACATTATCATGTTGTCTTTACAGTGACTGTCCTCATTCAAGTGGCAATTACAGAAGGGATAGTCATTGTGAGATGTCCTCATTTGTGACAAGGATAGTCACACATGAGGACATCTCACAGTGATCGATTGTCCCTTGTGTAATTGCCACTTGAATGTATTGCTATTGAACCACATTAATGCTTTTCTTCTTCAACAAATGAGGACAGTCACTCTAAAGACAACATGATAATGTACACTCATTGTAAGGACAGTCACAAATGAGGACATCTCACAGTGACTGTCCCTTGTGTAATTGCCACTTGAATTACATAAGGGACAGTCATTGTGAGATGTCCTCATTTGTGACAAGGATAGTCACACATGAGGACATCTCACAGTGATCGATTGTCCCTTGTGTAATTGCCACTTGAATGTATTGCTATTGAACCACATTAATGCTTTTCTTCTTCAACAAATGAGGACAGTCACTCTAAAGACAACATGATAATGTACACTCACTGTAAGGACAGTCACAAATGAGGACATCTCACAGTGACTGTCCCTTATGTGATTGCCACTTGAATGTATTGCTATTCAGCCACATTAATGCTTTTCTTCTTCAACAAATGAGGATAGTCACTCTAAAGACAACATGATAATGTACACGGGCTGTAAGTGTACATTATCATGTTGTCTTTACAGTGACTGTCCTCCTTCAAGTGGCAATTACACAAGGGACAGTCACTGTAAAGGCAACATGATAATGTAGAGAAACGTTGTCATTTGTATTTTCAACAGTGCCGAGAGAGATTCCCTCCGCAAAATCACAGCTACAATTTCTGAGTACGTTGGGTTTATTTTTCTTTTGTCATTATTATGTAATCTGGTATTCAGCTGTTACAGAGCTAAAATACCCAGAAATGAGGACATATTTGTGTTGAATTTATTGTTAGCGGCTTTGGTTATTTAGAAGTTTAATTTTATTTGTTCATCTTTCAAGCACAAACGTTTTGTGGACCGTAACATCTTCATTGTTTCGGGTATGCAATGAAACAGCCGTAACTTGCAACTACCTTCACGGTACTTGTGTACATTATCATGTTGTCTTTACAGTGACTGTCCTCATTCAAGTGGCAATTACACAAGGGACAGTCACTGTGAGATGTCCTCATTTGTGACAAGGACAGTCACACATGAGGACATCTCACAGTGACTGTCCCTTGTGTAATTGCCACTTGAATGTATTGCTATTCAACCACATTTATGGGCCCGTTTGGACCACAGCACACAGTAGCATCTACAGAGAAGAATATCCCAGGTGTAACAAGTTGTAAGAATATACCAACAGTTCTAAGAAGTTCCCTAGCACATAGTAGCATCTATAGAGAAGAATATACAACATGAGGGAAGCCACTGTAAAGACAACATGATAATGTACACTCATTGTATGTGTACATTATCATGTTGTCTTTACAGTGACTGTCCTCATTCAAGTGGAAATTACACAAGGGACAGTCACTGTGAGATGTCCTCATTTGTGACAAGGACAGTCACACATGAGGACATCTCACAGTGACTGTCCCTTGTGTAATTGCCACTTGAATGTATTGCTATTCAACCACATTTATGGGCCCGTTTGGACCGCGGCACATAGTAGCATCTACAAAGAAGAATATCCCAGGTGTAACAAGTTGTAAGAATATACCAACAGTTCTAAGAAGTTCCCTAGCACATAGTAGCATCTACAGAGAAGAATATGGGTCAACGAGGTTGACTTCAAAGCCATGCAATCTAATGGTAATAGTAATATCATAATTTGACATACTATCAGAAATACTTCCTAAATAGACTATTCAATCTTATAAGAGATGGATTCATGAGAACTATTATTTATGAAATATGAGTCAATGACTTTAATTAAAAAAATTACACAATCTAATTCTTGTAAAAATATCAAAATTTGACACATTGAAAATACCTTCCAAAAGTATCGTTAATTGATTAATATGAATCACTACTCATGAAATATAATTTTATAAACCTAATCTAAAAACTACACAATAAAAATCTTAATAGCAATATTGTAAGAAACTATTCCCAAAAGCAAGCCTAACAAAATTTGATGAAAATAATTTTTGTTTCACTCAACTTTGACATTCACAACTTCCTCTTTTATTATAATAAGAAAAAAAATGTCTTTTTAGATATACCTCATGAACCATACTCGAATAATCTATCATTTTTCTTCTCAAAAACATATTTGCAGAGCCTGCTTCTTTTACTTGTTTGTACTTTTATCTCTCTGATGGAAAGGGTTCCTTCAGGACACATTTTTCCAAGTTCATTGCTTGAGATATTTGAGGAGGGTTCCCCTGCTTGAGTATCCATCCAACCCATATTCAAGTAGTTCTACAATTGCACAGTCTAAATTAATAATACTGACAATTAAATGACGAATGATGATACATAGAATTGATATAAACTAATCCTAAAAACACTAAAACATTATTAATATATTTATATTTCATAAATAAAATTGATATAAAAGATTTGGAAAGATACATTAAAAAATAGAAAAACAGTAATTTATAATAGAAGGAAACTTAAATTGCTATTTAAAAAAAAAACAAGAGTCTTAAATCTTATCATTTTGTTTCATTATCATCCATAAGTACACACCTCTAGCATAATAATTATATTTTACCACCCATAAAATGAAAAAAAGATTTTCACAAGAGAAATTGAAGCTAGATTATAAAAATGAACCATCTTATTGGAAACTGGAACTGTTATCATACCCAAAAGGACTACAAAATTTCACCTTATCATACCCAGATTGTTGCTTTGCCTGGCGGAGGGAAATTTGATCAGTAAAATTGACACAGAGTATGTTGTCTCCATTGTCATGCTGGATAACAAAACACCAACTTTAATGGGCATGTACTGTCCCTTGTGTAATTGCCACTTGAATGCATTGCTATTTGATGCAGGGGCATCCCTAATGCAAGCCAAAGACACCATGATTGAAGGAAGTTGCCATGAAGCCAAGGAGTCAAATCCTATCAATTGGAACATAAGATTTTCACCTTGGAGCTTTGAAGGATTGACTGGTGAAAGGTCCTTTTGATTGACAAATCAGAGTCTTTTTGAATGACAAATCAGAGTCTTTTTGAATGACAAATCAGAGTCTTTTTGAATGACAATAAATTAGAATAGGAGTTTTAGATGTTTTCTTGGTTTGTAATAAATATTAAGGATTGATTTTATCTCCTTATAAACATCCACTTGTTGGACACAAGACCCCTTGGTGACTTATAAACCTTGGGCATCTTTTGAGTCCTTGGATGAAATGAGCATAGTAAGTGTTTATTAGGTGTCTTTTAGATGTTGTTAAGAAGTTTGAAGGTCCAAAATAACTTTAATAAGGTTCCTAAAGTTTCACAACGCATTTTTAACCTTCTCGGCAAAGTTGTTTGCAAAGTTGTAATGCAACTTTAAAAGTTGCTTAGCAAAGTTGACATTTGTTGGATAAACTGTTCTAACCACCTAGATGGTTGAACCAATGTTTGGAGAGCCTATTTTAGGCTTCAAATGGTCGAAGACAGACAGAGAACCAGTATTGTAATCATTTTGCTTTCATAAAAAATAAAAATAACCCTGTTTTAGTGCATTTCTGGTGAAAAATGAACTCTGTACGGCTGTACGGATGGTGGTTGGATGATAAAATTTGCCTGGAAGTTGTAATAGTGACATCTGATGCTTTGGAAGTTGGTTTGATTGATTCTCTTTGTTTTATATCTAAGTTATTTCAAATTTTCTGTGCATTGTTTACAAACCCTCATTTTCAGGGTTTGACTGATGTAAAGACCTTAACTCACGTTTCAACCATTGGAATTCCTTCTTCCTTGGTGGAATGAGAGTTAAGGATGTATATTTGTATATTCTAAAAGCCCTGACTACTCTGCATCACTATTGAACCACATTAATGCTTTTTTCCTTCAACAAATGAGGACAATCACTGTAAAGACAACATGATAATGTACACTCACTGTAAGGATAGTCACAAATGAGGAAATATCAGAGTGATTATCCCTTGTGTAATTGCCACTTGAATACATTGCTATTGAACCACATTAATGCTTTTTTCCTTCAAGTGGCAATTACACAAGGGACAGTCACTGTGAGATGTCCTCATTTGTGACAAGGACAGTCACACATGAGGACATCTCACAGTGACTGTCCCTTGTGTAATTGCCACTTGAATGTATTGCTATTCAACCACATTTATGGGCCTGTTTGGACCACGGCACACAATAGCATCTACAGAGAAGAATATCCCAGGTGTAACAAGTTGTAAGAATATACCAACAGTTCTAAGAAGTTCCCTAGCACATAGTAGCATCTACAGAGAAGAATATACAACATGAGGGCAGCCACTGTAAAGACAACATGATAATGTACACTCATTGTATGTGTACATTATCATGTTGTCTTTACAGTGACTGTCCTCATTCAAGTGGCAATTACAGAAGGGACAGTCATTGTGAGATGTCCTCATTTGTGACAAGGATAGTCACACATGAGGACATCTCACAGTAATCGATTGTCCCTTGTGTAATTGCCACTTGAATGTATTGCTATTGAACCACATTAATGCTTTTCTTCTTCAACAAATGAGGACAGTCACTCTAAAGACAACATGATAATGTACACTCATTGTAAGGACAGTCACAAATGAGGACATCTCACAATGACTGTCCCTTGTGTAATTGCCACTTGAATGTATTGCTATTGAACCACATTAATGCTTTTCTTCTTCAACAAATGAGGACAGTCACTCTAAAGACAACATGATAATGTACACTCACTGTAAGGACAGTCACAAATGAGGACATCTCACAGTGACTGTCCCTTGTGTGATTGCCACTTGAATGTATTGCTATTCAGCCACATTAATGCTTTTCTTCTTCAACAAATGAGGATAGTCACTCTAAAGACAACATGATAATGTACACGGGCTGTAAGTGGACATTATCATGTTGTCTTTACAGTGACTGTCCTCCTTCAAGTGGCAATTACACAAGGGATTTGTGTTTTCATTTGTGTTTTCAACAGCGCCGTAACCCTCCGCGAAATCACATCGGGATATAAGGGCAAAACAAACAAGAACGTTGTCATTTGTATTTTCAATAGCGCTGAGAGAGATAAACAAACTTAAAACTCAGACTTAAGAAAGATGAAGGCAATGCTTCAAAAGGCCGATGCCCTAAATATGGGAAAACACAATACAACCATTAAACGATGCCCTAGTCACCGTATCAATGCTGCCAGCTCCGTACCAGTATGCTGACTGCTCACTTTCATCCTGTGATAAAGGTAACTTCATTAATCATACTTGAAATGGCAGCATACGAACTAAAGCTGATGAACATTTATAAACTAAAAGTTTAAAACTACAGATTACAAATGTAGTAGTTTCATACGAAAAGAACTTGATGTCTGAAATTTACCATTAGAAGTATCCAAAGGAATACCACAGTACTGTTGAACTTGGAGAATCGGAGATGATCTACACAGCAAGGTTCAACAGCTGTAAGGACTATTACACCATCTTTAGCATTTGAATACATTTTCTCCTTGGCTTCTGGTGGATCCTCAAAGACCCCCAATGACGTTTTCCCTACAATTATCAATTGTTTGTCAGTATGAGATATTAATAAATAAACATTAATCACAATATTAGGCAAACAATGTTCTTGATGTCTGAATCTAAATCACAGAAAGCTCTAATAAAGCAGTTCTCAGTTTCACATTAAACTAAGTTTCAATTTCAAATGGTTATAATAATTTTTGCAAGTTATAAGTAGCTGGTTACAGTATATGACATAAAAAGAAAAAAAATCATTTCTATTCTTTTCTTCTTTTTCTCTTTCAACAAAGCTTTTGCACCACACAAATGCATACCAAGAATTTCTCAGGAGGTTTCAAGACCATTGCATACCAAACTTCTTCTCTGTAGATGCTACTGTGTGTCGTGGTCCAAACGGGTCCAAATAGACCTAGTGACTCTAGTAGGTCTCCAAAACCTGTTCTGCAGCAATAACTCTTCAATTTGACAAAGGACCTTATGAACTTATATGTTTTTTGAGTACCCTTTTTGATGTTCTAACAATCCTCCAACTCCCAGACCCTGACTCCACTCCAGCATATCAATGTCCTTATTGAGTCCGTAGACCTAATGCATGCCTTTGGGTGTGGGTTCCAAAAGAAGGCATTGAAAATGGGTGCATGAAACCAAGATCAGAGTTTGAATATGTCCACCATGCTCTAAAGATCTAGATTCAACAAGGTTTGAGGTCCTTTACTTGCCGCTACCCTCTGATCTTGCATAATCCATCAACTCCTAGTCAAGAACATTGAGATTCTTGACCTAGGGCTTGCTCTTGAAATTCTCTGGCTTAGTATCCTGTTCCAAAGCTTTTAAAATATGAAAATAAACCCCCTTAACTTGCATTTTACAAAGAACAAAGGATATCCTATGGTTTATTTGCAAGTTAAGGCCATTTGAATGCAATAACCCAAAAAATGAGGGTTTGACAGAACAACAGATAAGAAAAAGGAATAACTTTGATATAAGGTGTCTTGAATCTACCAAATAAACTCTCAAAGCATAAGATATAAATACTCTAACTTCCACACTGGTCTGCCCTCCCTTTCACATCCGTACACTGTACAGTGCTTGAAGGAAATGCACAGAAAAGGCTCTGAAATAGTGGCTCTATCTGACAGAGAGTCCATGCTAGGCTTCATGACTAACCTAGAGCACATTCCTTGTTATGGAGGAAGTTTGAATGGTGAAGAACTTATGGAATGGATAGAGGACCTAGATAACCATTTTGACTACAAGTATCTTATTAATAACCATTTTGACTACAAGTATCTTATGGATAGAGGACCTTGATAACCATTTTGACTCATTTAGTATCTTATTGAGCTTCACTTTGTTTCGAGAATATAGTTTAATATTCTCTACTAAACAGGGCCAACCACGTGAAGGTGGAAGCTCATTTGGCCCCACCCCCCTCCCCCTAACATCACTCTACATTCCCTGTTAACATCTAACATTCATTCATTCTTTCAATTATTAATAAAATGTAACATTCAATCAATATCACATGATAACATTCATTAACACATTAGATTCGTTAACACGCAACATTCATCAATATGAAAATAAACACATAATTCATGAACATTCATTAGCACATAATTAAATTCATTGAGACATAAAATTCAGTCATTATCAATTAAGGTATTTAGATGACAATCATTTCTTTTTTCTCTTTCTAATTTTTTTTTCTATGTAAGCTCTAAGAGGAGCATCAGTGTTATCATCAATACCCCCCTCATCAGTTGTTTTGTTCTTTGTTCTTGATGATCTCAACTTCCTATGCTGCTGCAAAGGGGGGTCCTCTACAATAACAAATAAAAGAGTTAAATTTAAAATATTTAATTATAATTGTTACAAGTATTTAATTATTTTAAAGAACATAACTGTGGCGCTCTTTAATTACCTGATCTGGCCACATCATTTTGTCTAGACTCAACCTCAACATGCTCATGAGCACCGACCCCTCGATCCTCTACAGTTGATATACAAAATGTTACATTAATCCAAACACCAATTGTAATTACATATAAAAATTTTAATAGCAAATGTATACCTCCACCACTAGGATGCACATCATGCGAACCTTCATTATGCATAGATTATGTAGAAGGATTGTCAGGCTGCATTCCAATATCCTACACATTGTTATCATTGCTTTCTTAAAATAGATATACTCACTTTATATTAGAACTTAACATCAAATAGACTAATTGGTAAAGTATTCAATTTGAAATAAATTTCATTTAGCTTATTTACCTGTGGCTCAGATGCATCATTATTTGAACCTTGCACACTGATTTCAGCTCGTAGCCGTTCAGCCACGGCTCTATAGCCTTGTTGGAAGCCAATTCTCTTATCCTCTTCTGTGAGGCATCTATTGAACTCTGACCCCTACATTTTTTCTTGGTATGGTGAATTTTAATTGCATTGTTTGATCAAAAAAAATTTCCTTGCAATATATAAAAAAA
This sequence comes from Chamaecyparis obtusa, assembly GCA_027943335.1. Taxonomy (NCBI): domain Eukaryota; kingdom Viridiplantae; phylum Streptophyta; class Pinopsida; order Cupressales; family Cupressaceae; genus Chamaecyparis; species Chamaecyparis obtusa. The sequence continues at coordinate 33,439 of BSBK01001932.1, forward strand.
TTGATACAAGTTTTCATTTACTAATACTTACAACTCGTGCTTGAAGTTTGGAAAAACCACCAGAGCCGAGCTTGTGTGTCCCGTGCTTTTCTAATCTTGCCTTTGTTTCCTTTGATGTGTCAGGCAATCTATGAAAAGTTTGAAATATGTTAGAGACCAGTACAGGAAAAATTTAGAGGTTAATTAGTACATAATTACATTCTCAAAAGTATCACATACCTTGCTCTACTCTCTACTGGCGTAATTCCTTTTTTCATGTCGGCTTTATACTTTCCATCCAAAATCAAACCCTGCCACTCAGCCTCAAGAACACAGGGCGGACGCTCATGCCTTGGGTTAACCTCTAAATATTTCCTGTACTGGTCCCTAATATACTTCAAACATAAACCAGCTCTTTCAAGGAGCTTGTTTCTCTTGAATGCACGAGGTCCAAAAAGCTGGGTCATACTATGTACAAGATCATCCTTCAACTTTTTATCTTGGTTATTCCACCTTTTAAGTAAAAAAAAACATGTTAGACTCATAAATGAAGAGAAGCTACCTTTAATATAGTTCAAGAAATTGATGAAAAGGAAAACTATTCTAGCAATGATATGAAATCAAAATAGTGGTTTGGGGTTTTAGTTAGGATATGATGTTCCACCATGTACGTATGGTGGGCCCGAATATCCGCAAACACTCGTCACCAAGTTTTCGCCAAAAAATATCATTCCCTACAAAATAATCATGGGATCATTAGTCGATGAAGAGTGATCAAAAACTAAATTACTATTATATCACTATAGAATAATAATAACTTTCAAGTACCTGGAAGTTTGGATACTTTTAAGGGAACGCCTTCATCGTCGCTGATGATCAATACGCAATCCTTCACCGTTCCCGTACTAGGAACACGGGAACATCCAGGAAATGATGTTGCATCGGGACTTGTTGCATCTCCTATTGCAAAAAATGAAAACCATTATCAAATGCCTCCAAGAAATAATACTTCAAGGGAAATAAATTGGTGCAGAGCACCCATGGCACAAACACAATCAAGGGATCTACATCGTAAACACATAACACTTAAACACATAACAAAAGAGAGAAAAAGAGGGATTTGTGTACCAGTAGATGGTGCAACAGTTGGTGCATTTAGGCTATGTGTTGTTGACATGGCAGTCGGCAAGACATTTGTGGCTGTCCTGGATGGAGGCGACGTTGTCATATCATCATGGAAAGGAGCTGAAGAATAAAATTGTTAGAGCATGCATAAATATAGAACGCATGGACTAGCATGGACAAGATTGTTAGAGCATTAAAAAAAAAGATTGTTCGAGCATGTATTGTCAATGATTATGATCATTCCTATATATATTCAGTGGAAAACACAAGTGGGGAATGGAACATGTGATCTACCTGAACCACTTGCAATACCGGCCTCATCATGGGAATGGGGTTCAAAATTACGCAAATAACTCTGTAAAGACAATGCATCCATATTTTAATTAATGTCATAAAAGAGCATAACATAAAAACCATTATTGAACTCTTGTAATAATTAAAAATTTCATTAATACTTACTTTAAAGTTTTCAAAAGTGCGCAACAACTCAGCTGCCCTGTCTTTTATTTCCTGAGTCTGAGGATGTATGGATACCAAACGTAGAAGTTCTTTCCCAATTTTCTTTAGCAGCTTTTTAATGGAACCGATCGGGTCATCGGTCTCTGCTAAATCAATAAAAAAAGGGTCCACAAGGGGGGACTCCTGAGGGACTGCAGGTTTCTTTCCCTCTCTCCGACCACCAGCCCTCTGTGACAACAATAGTATTAGTATTATCAAAATTACTCCAAAACAATGAAGAAAATAACATTAAAAAAAATAACATTTTGCTTCTATCTAGTTTGCACAATTACAATGAGTTTTACCTGCTCATGTGTAGATGAGCTAGGAATATCGTCACCATCACCTTCGGGCGGTTGCTCCATATTGTGCCCCTGTGTCAAAGATCAAGTATAAAAATGTTAGCCAAAAATTTAATAACTAAATGGTATGTTGGAGTCATTGATTAGAAGTTGGTTTAATAGTATGTACCACCCCCATGATAGTAGCCTCGTTTGTATCTATGCAGTTCAAATTGCAATCAATAAGCAGCTCTTCCCCTACACGTATTGATTTTATCGCACAGATGAATACACGATTTCCCTCGCGCGCCTCAAATATGCAATTGGGTTGCTTTATAGTTGACCCAGGTCGTGTACTATTTATAAAACCCGCAATATTCCCTGTTGCTTTTGGCCTTCCATCAATGTATATAGCCACACTTTTACTTTGATTATTGTCTTGCTGTTGTATATAATTTGCCGAGAGTGCATACTTACGCATACTTTTTTTATATTGAACAATATGCATCCAACTTTTGTAATCGTAACATGGTCCAACATACTCCATCAATTCAGAAACTTTGTTGTAAGACACCTTTATGCCATCCATAGAAAATAGGCCCAAACCATGTAATGATGATGGTGCTATGCGATATATCCTCTCATTAACACAAAAATCAGTGTTTATTGGAGGAAGTTCCTTGGGTACCCAATGTTTCTGTAGATGTTGGTACCTCAAGGGCACCTCGATGTCGCCTTTCGTCTCATCATCATAAGAACATGACCCCCCTTGAGCAAGGAAAAATTTCATGTGTTTATTGAATTTCCTTCTAGTCCTTTGACCTCTAGTTAATCTCCCTATTCTAGATAAACTGCATGTCTCACTTTCCTCTTCTATTCCTATATTTCCCTCACTCGAGGAAGACACTTCTGACAAATACCTATTTTCTGGTACCTGCAAATGGGAGAGATCTTAGAAGACATCAATCTTACTATTGATAAGTGTATTAAATAGACTTTCTATAAGGTGTATTGACTTATACCTGTCGATCCATGAGACTGTGCGGGATGCTCTTGAAAGGGGTTCAATTTCCTGCAAATGTAATTCAATTATCGTGAGCATAATCACATCATAATCATAATCACATCCATCATAAGCATCACATAAAAATTAAAAACATTAAAACGTACACATTATAACACTTATAGCTTTTAAATAGATAATGAATAAACTATGTAACCATTTAAGACAAATATATTTCTATCAAGAAATGAATATTAAATACATTAAGGATTGATGGCATACCTTTAAATTTCATCATCATCATCCTCATCATCATCATCATCATCATCATCCTCGTCATCGTCGTCATCATCGTCGTCGTCGTCGTCGTCGTTGTCATCGTTGTCGTCATCATCAACATCATCATCATCAACATCAACATCATCGTCATCATCATCATCAGTAGCAGCATCATCTTCTTCTTCTTCTTCATGAAAATTTGTCTCAGGAACATCATCCAATAATTGTCGATCGTGATCATCATCTACATCATCTTCTACTTCTTCGGTATCTTCTTCTTCCATCGCATTATACTTTATCGGCCTTCCTCTCGGTTCATGTCTAACAACAAATGACCAACCCGGTTTATGTGAAACCTCTGAGTAAAATACCTGCTCACATTGGCTTGGAAGAACATAGGGCTCATCCCCAACTGGCTCAAACGACCTTGTATTAACCATTGTAAATCTATTATCATGTTCAATAACAGTTCTATTAGGATCATTTGGATTAAGTCGTAGCCTGTACCATTTGACAACGAAGAGTACTAATTTGAAGGAACTAAAGTCACACTCAAGTATATCATCCAAAATGCCATAGTATTGATTTTTAGACTCTTGAGGATCTAAGTCATTTCTAGATGAAATATTAGTCACTTGAAAGACTGCAGTTATTCTAGAATCACAAGTTTTCTTCGTGTCATCCAACACTTTGACGCGAAATTTTTGACCATTACAGAACATACCCTTGTGGTGTTTAACCTGCAGTAATATGTGAAACATGTCAAAATTATTATATCGTGAGTTGATAAACATACAGGTGATTAATAATTTTGTACGTACCTGGAAATCTCTTAAACCATATGCTAAATCTATTTCCCTTTGCGTAACATTAGAATCTCCATTACGATGAGCTTCTTTAACCAATGAAGATACACCTTCCCATGTTAATGTGTGACCAGAATGTTGACATCGTTCAATCCATACCGTCATCCAATCAAGATTGTTTGCAATATACAAATGTAGTGCATCCCACTCTCGAGCAACTGTACAAAAAAAAAATAGATGACTTACAACCGATTTATTTTGAAGATTAAGAAATAATTTATTACAATAACATCTTATAATTTATTACCTGTCACTTTCCTCAATCTACCTTTCCCCATCAAGTACTCCCTTTTGAATTTTTTAAAAGGGTCGAGATCCCAAATGCGATCTACATGGATATTTGAAGCAAACTTAGGAAGATATTCAGTAATGTACACCATAGTCTGGTATACCATGTATCCCTCTACCATAGAACCCTCAGGATGTGCTCTTTGTCGAACCAAAGCCTTCAAAGATTTCAAGTGCCTCTCAACCATCCACATTGACCTAGTGTGTGTAGGTCCACACAATTCAATCTCCTCAACTTGGTGTATGAGGTAGTGTTCTTGTGCATTGAAAAAAGTTGGAGGTAGACACTTTTGCATTTCACACAATAAATGAGGAATTCTTCTCTTCCAATAGTTTATATCTTCTTTATGAATTTCTTTAGATGACAACCACCTACATTAAGAGATTCAAGTCACAAAAAATATATAAATACGAGACTTTACAAAATAATATACAATAGATTACATAGCAAGAAAAACAAATCGCGAATATAATAAATATATACAACAAATTGAACAGATATTACTGCTTACCTCATGTATTTTCCAAGATCATATATCACTTGTTTGATGTTATTGTTGAAGTGCTCTGGGAGAGATAGAGGTAGCACGTACTGCAGTAATTATAAACCAATCATTTCATTATTTTCTAACATAACATAATGAATAGTACACGTAGTTTATGAATATATTGTAAATACAGAAGAACATAACTTACCTTGATGAAAGTATGCCAATCATGCATTTTGAGCCCTGGCCCAAATTCACTTTTCTTTGATATGAGATTGCTTATGTTCCCAGCAAATCCTGTGGGAAATCGAATTTTTCGTATGACTTCTTTTATGGCATCACTTTGCTGCTCCGTTAATAACCAAGGAAGGGCACTTATATTAATCTGATCTCTATTGCTATTTGAGTGAATGAAATTCTTCAGTGCATGATTGGATTCATGAATGTCATTACAAATTTTGACAATTTTTTCTTTGTCACGCCTTCCATCCAGTATTTTCCACAATGTCTCTGTTATATTCTTTTCAACATGCATAAGATCAAACAAATGCACAATTTGTAGGTCCTCATAGTAGGGCAACCTACTAAATTGTCTGGGATAGCTTTTTAGTCCCTTTGGAAGGTTGTCAGTAGTGCCTTGACAACCTTCACGATCATCAATTACATAATTAGTAAACAAAAATCACAATAGAAATATATAAATTACAAACATAAACCATTAAGTGGAACGACATTACCTTGACGATTAATTCTATTATATTCCAACTTCCATAGGCGAGGTGTCATTCTTCGTGGCTTTGATGTAGTCTCTTCTTTCCCATTGAAAAGATGTTTTTCCATACTTCGATACTTATGATTCCTATGGAGGAAGTGTCTGTACTCATCAAACACATGCTTTCCTAAACTTTTTGAATGACGATTTCATCTTTGGACCACAAACTAGACATGCAAATTTTCCCTTTGTTTGAAGAACTACAAGATAATGATATAATTGGATTATTAAATATGTTGATTTTTATAATTAGAATTATCATGCGCAACTTGAATTCACTATAACATACCACAAAAATGTGTTAGCCCTGGGGCATCATGTATTGTCCATACAAGTATTGCATGGAATTGAAATTGTCTTTGTCCTATTGGTCTAGACACATCATACATAGTGACACCGTTCCATAACTCCACCAACTCGTCAATAAGAGACTCAATATATACATTCATATCTTTAACTTGATATTTACCTACTTGAATGAACAGTAACATTACATAATTATTGTGACCATTTTACTGTAAGATTTGTAAGTACATGTAAATTAATAACTATCAAATGATAAAATACCTGGAACAATCATTGCCAACATAATGTGCTCCCTCTTTATTGACATCCACGAAGGAATGTTATTGTTGATAACAAAAATAGGCCACACCGAGCAAACAGATCTCATCTCTCCAAATGGATTGACACCATCCGCTGCCAATGAAAGTCTGAGATTACGAGGTTCTTCTTTGAAGTGTTGCCACTTTTCCTCTATGTGCATAAATGCCGAACCATCCGCAGGGATTTGAATAATGTCATCTCGACTTCTATTGCGTGCATGGTAATCCATAAATTGTGCCAAGCTAGTACACCTGAATAATTGTCGCATCCGTGGAATAATGGGGATGTAACAAAGAACCTTGTGAGGCACCTTTTTTGTTATTCGATCTGTTCGATATCTACTCGTATGACATATAGGGCATTGTGTTGCAAACTCATGTTCTTTATAATATATAATATGATCATTGGGACAAGCATGTATTGCTTGATACTCCATTCCAATATCTTTCATAATAGCAGATAATTCTCGATATGAGCGAGGTAGAATATTTGATGGTGGTAACAAAAACTCGCCTATCAATCTACAGCAAAAAATATAAGTTGTTAATATAAACAATATTAGTGGTACATTATTCACCCTTTGTTAACTATAAAGACATATATGACATACCTTAACATACGTGACATTGTTATGTTGGATAAACCATTCATAACCTTCAAGTTCAACAACAACAATACAGCAGAGAGAAGAGTTGTTTGGGAGTCTTTGTATAGGGGCTCGTATGCCTTCTCAAGTAGAGGTACATCAAGGCTATCATCATCATCATGATCAGATCCGCTTGGACTAAATGTGTCATGGATCAATGTATTTATACCATCATCTTCAATTGTGTTTTCTAGCGCATGATCGTCATCTTCCATGGGATCATTATCTTCACCTTGGATATTCGCACCCCCATGTTCCTCCATATCATGTACTTCCCTGGGGAGATCAACCTATATAAAATTGATTAACATAAATAAACCATGATCTTCAACTCATCATCAAGTGATTTCATATGTATATAAATTGTTAAAATGATATAATGAACAACTTACCAGTGGATGATAGTCATGCCCCCCTTCAATGTGACCATTCTCCCTACAATGTCTCTTAACTGTTTTGATTAGCAATCTTCTACGGTTTAAGCCCTTACAAATTTTGCAGGGACAATAACATTTTCCATCACCTTTTCTTTTCAAGTTAGACCACAATCTAGCGATTGTCTCCCTATTTTGTTCTTCACTTATATTATCTGACATGATCGTTCTTCGCAGGAAGCAAAAATTGGGCTATGAAAACTTCGGTCTACAACTTTCAGTGACTAAGCAAAATTGTCAAAAGTACACAAATCTTCTTAGACCTAGTTAAATCCTTTAATATTTTAAAAGTCTAGTTAAAATATACATTAGATTAAAAAATATATAATTTTCATGCCTGAGCGCGTGGCTACGACTAGTGCAATGGTCTTCTTGCTTAGCTCTAGAAGCTCTCTAGCAATCAAAACATATAAGCTACAAGGCCTAACAGCAATTTCAAAACATATAAGCTACAAGGCAAGACATATTACATGACATGGCAAAAGGATTAAAATATACATTAGATTAAAATATATACAATTTTCAAACCTGAGCGCGCGGCTATAACTCGTGCAATGGTCTTCTTGCTTAGCTCTAGAAGCTCTCCAGCAATCAAAACATATAAGCTATTAGAATTCATTAACTTTCTGTAATTGGAAAACTCTATTTGATATTAGACAGTAAACTACTACTATTCTCTCCATAAGAACTAAGTACAAAATTCTTTCAAGTTCACATCCATGATTCCCTTTAGATTAAAATATACAGCAAAAATAAGCTAAAAGTCTAGTTAAAATATACATTAGATTAAAAAATATACAATTTTCAAACCTGAGCGCGCGGCTATAACTCGTGCAATGGTCTTCTTGCTTAGCTTTAGAAGCTCTCCAGCAATCAAAACATATAAGCTACAAGGCCTAATAGCAATTTCAAAACAAGGGTCATCAAAAGAACCAAAAACAATGTGTGCAAACAATACCTTGTGAAGTGGTATAGACAATTAGAAGATGCTACTATGTGCTAGGGAACTTCTTAGAACTGTTGGTATATTCTTACAACTTGTTACACCTGGGATATTCTTCTTTGTAGATGCTACTGTGTGCCGTGGTCCAAACGGGCCCATAAATGTGGTTGAATAGCAATACATTCAAGTGGCTTACACAAGGGACAGTCACTGTGAGATATCCTCATGTGTGACTGTCCTTGTCAGAAATGAGGACATCTCACAGTGACTGTCCCTTGTGTAATTGCCACTTGAATGAGGTCAGTCACTGTAAAGACAACATGATAATGTACACATACAATGAGTGTACATTATCATGTTGTCTTTACAGTGGCTGCCCTCATGTTGTATATTCTTCTCTGTAGATGCTACTACGTGCTAGGGAACTTCTTAGAACTGTTGGTATATTCTTACAACTTGTTACACCTGGGATATTCTTCTCTGTAGATGCTACTGTGTGTCGTGGTCCAAACGGGCCCATAAATGTGGTTGAATAGCAATACATTCAAGTGGCAATTACACAAGGGACAGTCACTGTGAGATGTCCTCATGTGTGACTATCCTTGTCACAAATGAGGACATCTCACAGTGACTGTCCCTTGTGTAATTAAGTATTGTGGGGAAGCATTCTAAATAACCAAAGCCGCTAACAATAAATTCAACACAGATATGTCCTCATTTCTGGGTATTTTAGCTCTCTAACAGCTGAATACCAGATTAAATAATAATGACAAAAGAAAAATAAACCCAACGTACTCAGAAATTGTAGCTGTGATTTTGCGGAGGGAATCTCTCTCGGCACTGTTGAAAACACAAATGACAACCCGCTTGATTTCGCGGAGGGAATCTCTCTCGGTGCTGTTCAAAACACAAATGACAACCCGCTTTGTACAAAACACAAATGATAACCCGCTTGATTTCGCGGAGGGAATCTCTCTCGGCGCTATTGAAAACACAAATGACAACGTTCCTTTTTTTTTGCACTTATATCCTGACCAACATAAGGGCCATTTGTAATACAACATGATAATGTACACTTACAGTGAGTGTACATTATCATGTTGTCCTTAGAGTGACTATCCTCATTTGTTGAAGAAGAAAAGCATTAATGTGGCTGAATAGCAATACATTCAAGTGGCAATTACATAAGGGACAGTCACTATGAGATGTCCTCATTTGTGACTGTCCTTACAGTGAGTGTACATTATCATGGTGTCTTTAGAGTGACTGTCCTCATTTGTTGAAGAAGAAAAGCATTAATGTGGTTCAATAGCAATACATTCAAGTGGCAATTACACAAGGGACAATCACTGTGAGATGTCCTCATGTGTGACTGTCCTTGTCACAAATGAGGACATCTCACAATGACTGTCCCTTGTGTAATTCAAGTGGCAATTACACAAGGGATAGTCACTGTGAGATGTCCTCATTTGTGACTGTCCTTACAATGAGTGTACATTATCATGTTGTCTTTAGAGTGACTGTCCTCATTTGTTGAAGAAGAAAAGCATTAATGTGGTTCAATAGCAATACATTCAAGTGGCAATTACACAAGGGACAATGTCATGAGCCGTGACATATTGAACTTAGTATAATAATAAAATGATTAGATGATATATAATAATCTATTATTAACGGTATATAACAATAATATATAATTATTATCAAAAGATAATAATAATATATAGTTAGCATAATAAGTAATATGTTAATTAAATAATATTAAAATATTAATAAATAATATAATTATGATTATAATTATAATATAAATTAATAATAAATAATTATTAATAAATTATATATATTATATTATAATAATATATTAAGTAATAATATTAAATCAATTATTGATATAATAATTTTAATATATAAATAATATTAATAAACCTCTCAATATAAAACAATATGTTATCACTATAATAATATTTATTATAATATTATTAATATTACTAACATCATTAATTATAATATTTAATAATAACAATAACATTAATAATAATAATAATAATAATAACGTTTAAAGTAATATCGAATATCTGTAATCGATATACATCTACATTAAACATCTGCATTATCTATCACGATGAGGAATGAAGAAGTGATACAACAATCACTAGTCATTACACATCGATACCATGAGAGGATGATTAATGAACCAAATACTATGAAGTCAAGATCAACATGATATGAATAAGGGATAGGTCGCTATGTGTTTCAGAAGATGTATTGATAAGCAAGAAGGATAACCATTCATATATTATAAATAATCATTAATTGCACAAGTTTAGACAATGACATATCCGATAAAGCAATATCAAACATGAAGACCCGCTAGCAAATATGCACCATCACTTCCTATGTTATCATGACAATAACATAAACTAGATTGAATTCTACTATCTATATCAATAGACACCACATAGGAGGATATCGACTAAAGGATTGAAAGATTATCGATTGTTTGAGATAAACCACATCTTGTAGAAACACAAAAGCATCAGTGATTATATCACAAGCTATTGATGAATGAGGCATCAGTCATGGATAATAAGTACAATGTATCCTTAAGTATTAACAGGAATGGAAGTCAATTTGAAGATCAAACTCCATTACCAGCAATCAACCAATAAATGGACAATTATCAGAAAATGATATCGACTTATATCAAAGTAGAAAGATTGGATATCATCATAACAATATGGGATAAGGCAAGAGTTAATATCGATTGACTAAATACTAATGATAGTTAGACCAAACTAATACAAACACAATGGATGTTAACTACTGGTTGCACTACCAATTAGGGAAGATTACCTTCATAAAAAGATTTGATATTGAGTCAATCTAGGAGTTATCTATGATCAGAAAATAATGAAATAATATTATGTGAACTGTCGGATTATGGAAAGGTGTGATTAACAAAGGGACATGGAGGAAGAAACAAGACACGTCTCATTCATAGCATCTCTTCATTTGTTAAAGACAATATAAGAATGCATTCTCGTCAGTCACTCAAGGCATCATTAGAACTTTATTTACTTATCCATATTTGGATATACTCAATAGAGCATCTGCCTTTGGCAGTTTGGTTTCAAGTTTATCATTGCAGATCAGAGACAACACCATGATTGCACAGATAGAAAGGATAGTCAGAAACAGCATCAATATTTGAAGTTGCAAGCATATAATTCAGAATCTGAAATAGCAACATATCACTCATAGCGATATTACACATTTGCATAATTACATCATCATATCAGACACAGCAAATACATTGCTGTAAGCAATACTTATTGATTGTATATCGATATTGTTTATATCAGACATACCATCATTATACTATCACTATAAGTGATAGGAAACATCACATTCATAGCATATTTCATATCATTATATCCGACAGTGCTATTAAACATATTGGTATCAATATCATCTTGCACACATATTGTGATTGAATCTGAAATAGCGGTTGATATCTTAAGTAACCTCCATTACTTAGTTTAATTGTAAGTATCTGATAGAGTAAGTCTGAGAAGTGGAGTAATTGTTCTTGTTTTCCAAGTTAGCCAAAAAGGGGACATTACAGACAATCACTGTGAGATGTCCTCATGTGTGACTGTCCTTGTCACAAATGAGGACATCTCACAATGACTGTCCCTTGTGTAATTCAAGCGGCAATTACACAAGGGACAGTCACTGTGAGATGTCCTCATTTGTGACTGTCCTTACAGTGAGTGTACATTATCATGTTGTCTTTAGAGTGACTGTCCTCATTTGTTGAAGAAGAAAAGCATTAATGTGGTTCAATAGCAATACATTCAAGTGACAATTACACAAGGGACAATCACTGTGAGATGTCCTCATGTGTGACTATCCTTGTCACAAATGAGGACATCTCACAATGACTGTCCCTTATGTAATTCAAGCGGAAATTACACAAGGGACAGTCACTGTGAGATGTCCTCATTTGTGACTGTCCTTACAGTGAGTGTACATTATCATGTTGTCTTTAGAGTGACTGTCCTCATTTGTTGAAGAAGAAAAGCATTAATGTGGTTCAATAGCAATACATTCAAGTGGCAATTACACAAGGGACAATCACTGTGAGATGGCCTCATGTGTGACTGTCCTTGTCACAAATGAGGACATCTCACAATGACTGTCCCTTGTGTAATTCAAGCAGCAATTACACAAGGGACAGTCACTGTGAGATGTCCTCATTTGTGACTATCCTTACAGTGAGTGTACATTATCATGTTGTCTTTAGAGTGACTGTCCTCATTTGTTGAAGAAGAAAAGCATTAATGTGGTTCAATAGCAATACATTCAAGCGGCAATTACACAAGGGACAGTCACTGTGAGATGTCCTCATTTGTGACTATCCTTACAGTGAGTGTACATTATCATGTTGTCTTTAGAGTGACTGTCCTCATTTGTTGAAGAAGAAAAGCATTAATGTGGTTCAATAGCAATACATTCAAGTGGCAATTACACAAGGGACAATCGATCACTGTGAGATGTCCTCATGTGTGACCTTTGTGAAGGCAAGTGCCAATTTGTACCCAAGTTACCAATATTGTGGCAAAAGTGGGAATGAAGCATTTAGGGGTCAAATTGGGCAAAGAAGTGTAGAAGTGGCCTATGTGAGGTCTAAATAGCCTAACTAAGTCATGGTTAGGGTCTTATGGTGTTTGAACAATAATTTTTGAACCAAAATCCCAAAGGTTGTAACAAGTTGTCAATGTTGTCATTCACAACATTGACAACATTTGTGCAAGGGAGCATTTTCGAGTAAGATGGTTATGTAACTATATGAAACCATTGAATTAGGCATCAGATCAACTATAAGAGGCCTCCATCGATCTGTGCAAAAGGTTGGGGGGAAAAACATTTGGAATTAAGAAGATTTGTAGAGTAACACGGTTTTAGTGAATTCTTGAGTTTTTTTGTTTCTTTGTTTTCAGTTGATTAATGGATTAGATAGCTCGCAGTGTCTATTGGAAAAGTTAGTACAAGTTGTTTTTTTATTCTGTGTTGTGTTTTTTTTTAGTTTTGAAGCATTCCAACTAGTTTGTTAATTCTTTTGTTAAGTACCCTATCATTGGTTTGAACCAGGCAGGTTGAACAAATGGAGTCTTAGCTCATCATTCCATTGTCAATTTTGTACGGGTTCTTGGAATGGGTGAGGAGACTCCATGTACTATATGTTTGGAAGGAGGGGCCCTGGGAAGCTCATTTTCTATGTTTGCAATGATGTCCTAGGTGAGTCAGTTGAGCACAGTTAGGGATGACAAATCATTACAAGAAGATTACAACAAGTTGAATGCATTGGTTGCTTCAACTAAAATCTCATGGAGAGGTAGACACACATCTAAAGAAGCCCCAAGTCAAATTAGAAGATTGGGTGAGTTTCTTTGGCTGCTAAGAAAACAAACTCTTAGTCAGATTGTCCAAGTTGTGCCAAAATACTTGTTTTCAGGCATGGCTGTAGCAGTTGGTGTACAAAAAATCTAGGAGGAGAAGACCTTAGATATCTTGGAGTTCTCAATAAAGGGCATCTGAATCCTAAGCCCTTTAGGTGGCTTAATATAAACAAAAAGGCTTGACAAAGGCCTAATTGCTAGTAGCCTATTTTTGGGTGCAATTGGCATGGTTTGATGAACCGGATTGAAGTACTGATGAAAAGTATAGGTGAAGGAGTAATATTGAAACCAATAGAGGTCCTAGTGGCCAGCCTCTCCATGGAGTAAAGTTCTAGTTGAATGTGTTTCAATTTGTGAAGACAAGACTAGGAGTGTCCTAGTAGCTAGATTGGTATTGAGTAGAGTTCGTTGTATTTCTTGTTGGTGTGCACTAGTTGAAGGAGTGGGATCTTGGGTAGAGATACCTAAAGAGTGTAGGGATAGTTAAGTACCCTATCAAGTCAAAACATTGGCCTAAAGAGACCCTAGTGAAGGATAGGGAGTGAGCAAGACAAAGTGTTACATCAATTAACAAGATCATTTTTTGGTAATTGTGTACATTATCATGTTGTCTTTACAGTGATTGTCCTCATTTGTTGAAGAAGAAAAGCATTAATGTGGTTCAATAGCAATACATTCAAGTGGAAATTACACAAGGGAATATCACTATGAGATGTCCTAAGTGTGACTGTCCTTGTCACAAATGAGGACATCTCACAGTGACTGTCCCTTGTGTAATTGCCACTTGAATGAGGACAGTCACTGTAAAGACAACATGATAATGTACACAAGTACCGTGAAGGTAGTCGCAAGTTAGGGCTGTTTCATTGCATACCCGAAACAATGAAGACATTACAGTCCACAAAACGTTTGTGCTTGAAAGATGAACAAATAAAATTAAACTTCTAAATAACCAAAGCCGCTAACAATAAATTCAACACAGATATGTCCTCATTTCTAGGTATTTTAGCTCTCTAACAGCTGAATACCAGATTACATAATAATGACAAAAGAAAAATAAACCCAACGTACTCAGAAATTGTAGCTGTGATTTCGCGGAGGGAATCTCTCTCGGCGTTGTTGAAAACACAAATGACAACGTTCTTGTTTTTTTTGCCCTTATATCCCGATGTGATTTCGCGGAGGGTTACGGTGCTGTTGAAAACACAAATGACAACGTTCCTTTTTTTTTTTGCCCTTATATCCCGACAACATCGCAATTGCAAGTTAGGGCTGTTTCACTGCATACCCGAAACAATGAAGATGTTACAGTCCACAAAACGTTTGTGCTTGAAAGATGAACAAATAAAATTAAACTTCTAAATAACCAAAGCCACTAACAATAAATTCAACATAGATATGTCCTCATTTCTGGGTATTTTAGCTCTCTAACAGCTGAATACCAGATTACATAATAATGACAAAAGAAAAATAAACCCAACATACTCAGAAATTGTAGCTGTGATTTCGCGGAGGGTTACGGCGCTGTTGAAAACACAAATGACAACGTTCTTGTTTTTTTTGCCCTTATATCCCGATGTGATTTCGCGGAGGGTTACGGCGCTGTTGAAAACACAAATGACAACGTTCTTATTTTTTTTGCCCTTATATCCTGATGTGATTTCGCGGAGGGTTACGGCGCTGTTGAAAACACACATGACAACGTTCCTTTTTAATTTTGCGCTTATATCCCGACAACGTCGCAATTGCGACAGTGCCAAATGTATTGTCGTCGCAAATTGCAACGGTGTCGGGCTATATTTGAAAAAAAAAAGGCCAAAACCGCATGACATTTTCCTGCCGTCGCAAATTGTCGTCGCAATTTCACCCCAAATGTATTAGTGAATAGAGATGGAGATGGAGATGGAGATACAGATACAGATATAAATATAGATATAAACACAAACACAGATATAGATACAGATATAGATACACACACACACACATATATAATTTAATGGTGTTGAATTTCAAAATATCTATAATATAAACATCTTAATCCTAGGAGAATTGTTACAAATTGGTAGTTCATCTTCTCCTAATATTGGTGAAGATACTAAACATGAAGATTTGACATACTATTTGGTGGACATCAAATCAATTAGGGCTACTATTTTCTTTTCCCAAATAGTTGAAAGTGTAATATTCACTCAATCCTTATATGGAAAATAAAAATTCAAAGAATTAAAATTATTATTATAGTGACTCAAAAATTGTCTTCGGGTGTTTTGTGTCAAGGTTTTAATGTATAGATTAATAACTTCATCACCTTTCACATATATGTCTTAATATATGTTCATTATATTCACATATACATATATTTTATTGCTTTATCTTGGGGAAAATTTTATTGAGAATTAAATTACTTATTTTTCAAACTCATAGGATTAAGCCTTATGATTGTATTAAAATATTTTTTTCAAGATTTCTATTAATTTATGGAAGGATGTAATTTTTTTTGGTAATTTAATAGCTCAATTGGGCTAGCTCCCATTGCATTAATATCAAAAGAGATCATTACATCACCATCCACTGATGCAGTGGGAAAACCACCACAAGATCAAGTACTCAAAGCCAAAGGCACCCAAAGACAAGTGATAACAAAAAACCAACAAATGAAATGCAGCGTACGGCCTCACAACGCAATGGAAGGATAATTTTAATACAATATGATAAATCATGTCATGTAGCCTTTATTGCATGAACAATTTTTTGCACATGCAATGCCTTATAAACTTGTCAAAATTCACAACGATTATCAATGTAAAATTATTCCACATCTTGCATTATTTGTAAGTAATAGAAATTCTCATAATATAATGAGATCTTGGAATTAATTTTTTCTCATTAATAGATTTTTCATTTTATTAATAAAGTATAATTCTTATACATCATAATAATAAGGTTTAAAAAGTGTCCAACTTCCACCCCACCCAAAGAACAACCATTGCCTTTTGTAAGCCCAAAATAATCTGACACTTCAAAGAGTATTTCAAAAAACCTAACCCCAACCCTGCAACCAGACTAAAAGCACCATTAAAATGTGCCATTAACGAAAAATTTTGCAGCTTAAACCACTAACCCACTCCCAAATCATCTTTACATCACATTTACAAAAATACAACTAGGAAATAAAAAATAACTACACAAAACATGGATAAAAAAGAGGAAGGTTGCATTATTGCTCGCAAAACAAAGCCTTTGAAGCCCACCACACTTCATCTCTCTCAGTTAGTTGCACCTACATCCACCCCTTCATTCGTACACCTTATTTTTGGTGAGTGTAGTCATCGAGGGACCTCTGCTGCATTTGTTAAATCTACTCCAACCTTGAAATTTCTTCATCCAATTCCCCGATTGCCAGCATGCAAAGTAGAGCCATCCAACCCATTCGTGCTTCCTTAAATCTACGGTGTCACTTCTTCTCAAAAATTCACACAAAAGGGGTACATTTTGTGCCTTCCACCATTTCAACATGTGTTGGCTCATCCCTAAATTTCATTTCCAACCTCGTGACCACATGCACAAGAAGAGGATCCAATTCACCTAAAAACTCCATGGGCATGATTGCAAGCATCACCATTCTCACTACTTCCACTAACCAACCAAGTTGCAAGCCCCACACCATTATCATTGAGTAAACATTTGTATTAGTTATGTGGAAGTTCTTCACCAAATTAAACATGCTCCCTAGCAACATAAACATACTATCAATCAATCTTGGATCCTGAGACCTAAACATCTCATTGAGTCTCTATTTGTAACCGGCCCATGAAAAGGATTATGTTTCTTGGTCACTTGTAGTGTAAAAGATGTTTCCATCAGCAACACCACCAAAAACAAAAACCCCCAATTCCTTTGCGGACAGAATGATCATGGAATAAATTAATGATGTTTTTTGGGGCTTTGCATCATTTAACACACCACCCACGCCACATTCATTCTATCCAAATAGGTTTAAGCCTGCATTAAATGCATTACTGTCGTACCACACCGTCACCCTATCCACCACCTTCCCAAAAAAACTTTCATTTTCTTCAATAATTATCTTTATTAAATCCTTCTAAATTTAGATCTCTAAAATCCTCAATTTTAATTTCCTCTTTAACAAGGGCAAGAGCCCAATTAGAGAGTGTGTTTAAATCCTTGTTCCCCTCTCTTTTAACATGTGTGATTTTGAAATCCTCCAGCAATGTTGATTCTGCAATAATTAGGTCTACATAATTTTGTAGATGTCAGGCTTGTATGGAACCTTTGATTATTGCATTCAAGATGATCTTTGTGAGTCCCCTTCTAAATGAAGTTTTGTAGCCCCTAACCCATTTTCTATGTTAATAGATAGTAAAGTCACTTCATCTTTTGCCACATTATTGGTCCCATCTGCTAACCTTTTCACTCCAGAAGAAATGGTATTGACATCCCAATCCTGAATGATGACTATTGCCCCTGATGGACCAGGGTTACCCTTTGAGGCTCCATCAAAATTATCTTCCACCATCCATCTATCGGTTTTGTCCACACAATTTCACATCCAGGCAAAGATGATGGATTAACTCATCGAGTCCCATTCATGGGAAGATCTTGGAATTGTTAATTATAATAGAATTATATCATTATAATAATTAAAATTTGACTCTCAACATATCTATCATTATAATATGTGCATTAATTCATCGTATAATTTTAAAGTGATTTAAATAGTATTTATAATTTTTATTAATGAATATGTTTAATGGGGAATATATTAAGATTTTAAATTAAATATTAATTTTTTCAAAAAGTTAACATTTTTTATTTGAGTTAAGAATTTAAAGTTATTGTTTGGAGTATTAAGTATCACTTCAGTTACATCTTTACTAAGTTATCAAAAAATATCAAATAAAAATATTAGACCAAAACATATGTACAAAGAAATACCATAACCAAAATATATATCATATAAATATTTTTTTAATATAATTGATAAAGAATATAATTATAAATTTGTCTATTTACTTTATTAGTTTCTTATTAAATTTGTATTAATATATTATTTAACAATTATAAATCTTTTAATATAGCTAATTGAGAATCTAAACGTTAGACTATAACTATTCATACATGTTCATCTAATAAAACAGTTTTCATATATAATATTCAAATATCTCACACATTTCTTAGTATTCCTTATCTCTAGAATTATAACTTCGGGTAGTTCATTTTGGAGTTGGCGTAGACCATGAGGTAGTTACTTTTTATTATTAGTATAATTTTGAGGATTCATTTAAGATTTCAGAATTGGGTTAAACATATATTGTAATATTTTGGATTTTGATAAATGATTTTAAATTTTTTTAATATTTAATAATGGGTGATAATCTTTAAGAGTATGTTATATGATATTTTTTAAATTAAATTTATATATTTACATTAATCATTTGAAAAATAATTGAAGGCATGCTAAAAGCAATGGAAAAGGGTTTAGCTTTTATTATAATTGAATTTTGTTTTAAGATTTTAATATTAGGTTAAATATTGTAATATGTTTTTGTTTTCAAATGATTATTTTTAAAAATTTAATTTATATTTTGTTAAAGATTTATTTGTGCATTTTTTAATTAGATTTATGAGAATCTTTTTTAGTCAAGTCTATAAATTTGAATTACTAGTTTGACCAATAACTAAAGACATGCCAAACAACCATATCATATATCTAATTAATCACTAATAATGTGATTGTTGATGTATGATGATGATGCAATGCAATTATATAGATTACTCTAGAATTGATCAATTAACTAGATCTCTAAAAGTGAATCAAGGTTTTTTGTCTTATACAAACAACCTACAAGCAAATCACATTTTTCACGTCAGGAATTGTTAATATTTTATACACCTTGGATATGTTTTTTCCTAAATTTGATATTACACTAGTTTATTAAAATAGGTAAAATATATAATTTTTTTTTTAAAATGAAGCTAATTTATGGATTTGATTTATATTTATAATGATCTATATATCTATTAATGCTAAGCAACCATCTAATGTGTCTAATTTATCATTATTGATGTATGTTTGTTGATGCATGATGATGCAATGCAATTATATGGATTGCTAGATAGAAATGATTAAATCCATAAAATTGAATTTAGCTTTATAGTCTTATACAAACAACCTACAAGTAAATCACATTAATCACATCAAGTCATCTACAAGCAACCAAAAAATGTTAGTGTAATATTTTAGTCACCTTGGATATGGTTTATCCTAACTTTGATTTAAACTACTTTATTAAGTTTACATAAATATGGTAGGATAATGAATTGCATGTTCTTCTTTTATCATGAGATTTTCCCTATTTCCTTATCTTCATAGATTTGGAAACCTAGGTAAAGATATGTCTTATTATTTTACTTTTTGCATCTTCCTCATCTTCATAAGATTTGGAATCTTAAGGCTATATATTGTAAATTTCTCCATCCATTTATTTTATCAATGAAGAAGCTACCATGAGCTTTTGCACTTCTCTCTCAAAAAATGATTTTTTTGTGCTATTATGATTGCAATCAATCATTTATATTTATCAATTGAATAATCTCTCTCACTTGCACTAACTTCTAGTTTAGTATATATTTTATAATTTATAATAGGAATGTCCCATTTTGAATCTTAAAGTATAATGTTCAAGGGTCAAATCTGACGTGTAGATCTAAAGTGTGTTCATTTTTCTAGCCTTGAACTAGACCCACATAAAGGAATTTGCATTTACTATATATTAGAACCAAATCATAGGAATGTCAAGGAGTCAAAATCAAATAGGGATTTGTCATCTTTTTGTATTAGATATAGTTTATCAAGAAAATGAATATAGAATACACATTTCTTGAATTTTATGTCACTTAAAATCCTATAGCAAGCTAAAGAGGATCATGAGACATGAGAAATTTCACAAACCAATACAGAGTCACTGCCTTAGTATTATCATAACATAAATGTGTTTGTGCATTGTTAGCTTAATAATTTAGGCCCTTTAAAACCATACAAATTCAATATATTTGATTATTAAAAATATCTATTGTATGTGGTCATGCAATGCCTATATCCTAGGAGACTAGACTATACAAGGTCTATAACTATCACATGCTCATACATAATATTTATTATAATATTACACGCATATACTAGGAACAAAGGACTATCAATGACTCCTACTATCACTTTACTCATCCATGTGTCTTCACCTGATTGGTGGATTGATTATAAATAGATTCCCATTGGATCTCACTACCTCAATTAAGAAGTATTCTCCTTCATTGGTATGAAACTTTGGCCCTTCCACAAGTCCCAAGTCTTGCAATTTCTCAATTGGGTATGTTTTACTATATTTCTTTTGGAATTCCAAACATCTTCTTAGTTTGGAATGATATCTTGTATACTTTATGATTGTTTTGTTAACTTCCATTGAACTAATCCAAAACAAATTGACAAAATTGTCTTTGTATACTTGCATCATCATGGTAACTTGCACATAAACATCATGGAAAATTAGTCATCTAATAGATTCAGTAAGCACTCTCCTTATTCCTTGGAAATTTTCCTTATGTTTATTTTTTCAAAGGAAACATAAAATCTCAATAGATAAAAGAAACTAAAATATATTATAGACTTTATCCAATTCATTCCACAAACAAAATAATGTTTCCTTCCATTCAACCCAACCTTTATCACCCCATCCCCCTGACTCAACATAGAAGAGGTTTAATGTCTCTCTACCATAAAAGAAGTAAAAGAGATGTGTCTGATGGTTTCAAGTTCTCTATAAATATTCTATACATCCAAACTAGACCTGAGATCAAATTACAAGGTATTTTGGTTCAATAAGTAGCCATCAAAACATGCTTTCTTAGGATCTAAAACATTTCACCACAAAAATATAAACATATTAGACCATTTTATATCAAACAAATCAAGATTCCAACTACTATTAAGATACTTGGTCATGCATGTGCTTTCATTTAAGGCTTTATACACATTTTTTTTTCACTTTATGAAGATTAGAGTCATCAACCCATTTCAAAGAATATAAAATATTACTATTAAAATCACATAGTATAGTGAATTGGAGGACTTTGTGTGAATCTATGAGTACAAATTATGTCTTCCAGTTAGATAAAGGTAAATCAAATTCAATACTCAGTAAGGTCCTTGATTTCAACTAGCCATTATACAAAATATCATTAAAAAACCAGACACATACATGAACCAATATCTTGCTAAACATCCTTGCAATAAACAAACTTAGTTTATCTTTATGGTCTAAGTTCCACCATATCAATCTAGATGTGTAGATTTTATTATTGCAACAATCTCATTAGTTTTTACTTTGCTTCTAACTTGATCCTATGTGTTCCACAATATTGTGACAACATTAGATCCTATAAAGAACAAAGAGAATTTTTAAATAAATGTGTCACAAAAAGGAAGGTGTTTCAATGTTCTATCTTGTCTAGGTACAAATAATTGAATATGTTCCTTACTAAAAAATTCCAAGGTTTGTTCCCTTTCCAAGCTTTAAGAATCCATTTGATAGCAAGGATATGCCATATTTTTTTAATTATTTCAATCCTATATATCCTATACTCTTAACTAGGTAGCACTAGTCCCATTTGATTGAATGTTGTTGGAAATATATGTCTGGTTATCTATTGTCATTGATGTCAAAAATTGTGTTTTGGAGGTTTTGGAGGTTTTTGTGGTTGCTCAAATGTTGTGGTCTAAAAGTCTTCCTGGAGAAGTAAGTTTGTGTACTAAACCTATAGAACAGGGGAAGATAGATATGTATCATGTGATCATGTGAAGATTGTATTTAACAGTGCTCCAATGTTATACTCTTATCTCTAGAAGTCTATTTGGTCCGGATGTATGTGGTTCAATGACAGAGAAATATTGTTTTACTATTGTAGTTAGTAGTGTTGCAATTGTGCCTTCTAGAAGGTTTTCACTCTAAAAATATAGGCTAAATATGTGTTGATATTTATGCACATGGATTCAAGATTTGGTATTGGTTGTGGTGTTCTCTACTTATCCAAAAATTGTTCGTGGTGATCCAAAAACTATCATCTTATGTTGTAGTTATGTTTAGTTGTTGTTCTAGTCTAAAAATGTGTTGTGATAACTTTTGATGTAGACTGTTGGCATGCACAATTGTTCCTAATGTGGCATGTGAATCTCATCGTGGTCTATGGAGGCATAGGTACAGTTGGAAATTTAGGTGGTTCTTTTGTTTATACATGTTTAATATGGTTTTGAAATTTATCCCAATAATTGTAGATCTGGCATTGGGATATGTGTAGCATGTTTGTGGTCACTCTCTCTCCTTGAGTGGGTCATTCTTCTTGATTTAGGTATGGGTTATACATTGATTTTTATCTCTTATCTAGATGGGTGTGTGCTATATGTGACCTTGCATTTAATGTTAATCTATTATCTTGTTGGGTCCATTCTATGTTTTTGTTTGAATGCTTATGGCTTGAGACCTTATTGCATTTTATTTGTTTCCTTTGTTAACTTGTAACTTAAATTGTGATATCCTTTTGGAATGACTGACCTTTTGTAATATTGTATGTTCTATCTTGTATATAAGTACAATTTATTCTTTGGAAAACTGTAAGAGTGTGAGGCGAGTAGATTTAAGGAGAACCAATGAAGATCTACAATCAAAAGGGAAGATCTTAGTGATAGCGATAGAGAATAAAAGATAGTAATAGTGTGCTACTGAAGTTGACAGTATTGTGCATATCAGTTTCATTTTCAAGAGAATCTATCTTTATCTATTGTAAAGAGTTATGTGTACCTTGTCCCTAAGACAGTGAGTCTAGGGTGGATAAATTTTTTTGGTATCATTCTACTTTGGCAATGAGCCTCTATATGAAAGTTCAAAGAAATGAGCTCCTATCTATATTCATTAGTGTATTAGAATTGAGCCTCTATTGCAAGTCCAAAGCAGTGAGCTCCTACCATCTTTTCTAATCAGACTATATACATCAATCAATTATCTTTGTAGGGAAGTTCTCACTATAGTTCTATCTTGCCCATTTCATACCCTCCCAACTAGTTAGGAGGCTCTCCAAAATATATCTTCCTTTAATGAATCCAATTTAAGTGTTATTGATTAAAAAAAGTATATGTATCAACTAACCTTGAGGATAAAATATCAGCAAGGATTTTTTATGATCCATTGAGTAATGTATTAGGTATCCATTTTTCTATTAGAGACTTATCATGTTCTTTAGATAGCAATTTGATTATACCATTATTGATGTTATTGCCTAGTGAGCCTCTACAAATAGCTTCCTTGTAAACCTATGGAAAAACTCCACTCACCTAGTCAATATTTCTCTTATAAAATTCTACATGATATCTATCAACCCGTGGAATTTTATCATTACTTAGTATTGTAATAGCCTTAGTAACCTACTCTTTGGAAACCTCTTTATCCAACATGTTTGCACTCTCTTTGGATATTCTCTTGGTATGAGGTTCTTGCAGAACTTTCTATAATTAGGACTTTCTAAATTATCCCCCTCAAACTTAAACCCATTGATCCTTTACTTATTTTGGGTCACTTATGATTTTTTTCTTAGATCATGCATATTACCTATTTTTTCATTAACACCTTTCTCTTTACTACATATAAGGATAAATTTTGGACCTTTAGTAAATTACTTTACTATAATTCATCTTTTATCTTAACCTAAGACCTTTTATCCTAATAGATTTTAGGTTTCTTAGGGATATTTTAACATGGATTAGTTCCTCATTCACTTCTATATTTTTTTTATCATATTGTAAATTAGTTTCTAATTTTAGAATTTTTTCTTGCATATTATTTTAAGTATTCCTATTGTCCATGGATTTTTTGTTCCCTGCAATTTGGTAGATAATTGTCCAACTCTTGATATTATTATCTCATTTGTCAATATCTAAGTTATCTCTTAACATCCATTTATTAATATCTCTAAGAATAAAAATAGATTTGTTGCAAAATTCATCTTTTAACATGTTAGTATCAAAGATGAGTTTGTCATTTTTATAACAATCATTAAGTTTTTCATTAGCTATCAATATTTTTACCTTAATAGGATGTCAATGAGATAAAGAGTAGATATAAAACATTACCCTACCACATGTAGTCATAAATTGTAGCCCCTTACAATGTCACACTCCTCTTTGGGCCCTTCTTTAGTGTGCCCTCTACTATATCATTTCAAGCTTATTTGGGGTTCTATCCTATTTTAAATTTAAATGCTCTTTATCCCACACTTAATTTTCATAATTCAAATATAAATTACAAATCTTATATTAGGGCCTTATTATCTCACTTCCATAAAAATTGTGCCCTACTTTGTTGATTCAATGCCAATTGAACATAGTGATTGATGCTTTTTGGCAAAGATTTTGGGAGAGTAACTTGTTGCCTTAACATTATCGAATTTAGTCTCAAAATTGAGATTTAATTTTTATATATTGGCCCAAATACAAAAATATAAGGCATAATTCATAATTCATCTGATAATCTCATAGCTTCATAAGCCCATATTTTCATTCCAAGAGAAAATATTCTTCTATCAAGAGAATATTTGAGTATAAGGAGCATAATTTTACAACAAGGTATCTTTAAGTATCTTTCCATGATGGATATTGTTATGATTTATCTTTATTGCATGAAAACACTTGGATGGATTATCTAAAGAGAGTTGCATCATTAATAAAATGTATATTCACATCATATGATCCTTTAAATTTAAGCATTTCATTTTATATTTAGCCTTTTCCCTACAAGGGTAAGCTCTCTTTCTAATCATCATTGTTGTAGTGGAGGTTGACACCTGCCTAGGGTTTGACTTAGTCAATCCATAATATAGCCCAACATAATTTTCTCTCCTTCTATGCATTTTTAGGTTCAAAAATAGATGTTAGGATTAGTTTGAAGGTACATGTGTTACAACTAGCGGTTATCATTGCACCAAAAGATCAACCTATTAATGCGTGATATAACCACTAGAATTATAGAAGACACATGAGGTTGTTCAACCATATCATGAAGCACCATTTCGATGGTAATTCTAAGGAGACCAAGGGTGAAATCAGTCTTTCTCATCATTGTAACAATCCCCCCCAACACAAGCACGGGGTTCGAACCTGTGAGCAAGCTCTGATACCACTTGTTAAAACTAGCGGTTGTCGTTGCACCAAAAGATCGACATGTCAATGCCTGATACAACCACTAGACTTATGGAAGATACGAGAAGCTATTAAACCATGTCACAAACCACCATTGTGCTAGTAATGCCTGTATGGTGAAAATGTGACCACACTTCTATGAATCCTTACATGCAAGAAAACTCAATAATGAGCCCTCACAAATCAATCCATAGCTCTCTATGCATGGAGTTGCAAGATTTGTAAAATTGCTCTCAGCTAGAGCTATAAACTCATGACCTTGCTAGTCAACCATACAATGAGAGATTCACAATGAAAACAAGGGCAAGAATGCCAATATCTCCAATGAAATCAATATGAATGCAATGCAATGCAAAATTAATCTAAGATGAGCATGCAAGTATGCAAATTAGGTTATGAAAATAGAAATGAAAGAGTTACAAACCCTCTAATTAGACTATGTGAGATTAATCTAAAACATGAAAGGAAATGATACCATGATTATTCAACTATGATGCAAGCCAGGATGTGATGTAGATGCAAGATGAATGTCAATGATGTTCCAAATCTTCAAAACTTGATGCAAGAATGTCTCCAAAAGCTTCAAGATGACTTAGAAAACCTGTAGCATAACAATAGCATAAAATTCAAGTGTATGCAAAATGAAGAAGAGAGCTCTTCTTTTATAGAGAATGAGAAATCAATGGACGATCGAGATTAAGAGGCAAAAGACTTAATCAATGATGGAGAAAAATAGAAGCTTGATCCTTGTGCACAAATATCCTCCAATAAGAAAATTAGAAGCATTTACTTTATGTTGAGCATTTACTTTATGTCCATGTGAGACAAAAAGTACTTTTCTTTTATTTTTTATTTTATTTTTCTTTATAAATAAGAATTAAATGCTTTATTTGTGCAACATAGGATAAGAAAAAAAGTGAAGATTTTTTTATTTAAATAAAAGGGGAGGAAATTTTTTTTAATTAAATAAAGGCTTAGGATAAAGTGATTTTATTATTTAATTAAAAGAGATTTTTAATTAATTAAAAAGGAGCATGTTCTCTTAATTAAATAAGATTTTTATTTTTATTTTTTTCTCTTTTAAAAAAATAAGGCTCAAACCTTAGGAAATATTGAATTGATTATGATTTGATCAAGAAAATTGATATAATTGATATTGTTGATTTTTTAAAATATTGATTCAGGGATTTGACAAATTGCTAAATGGGGGCCCAAAGTGTAGGTGACCTTTTTAGGGTGCATACAATGCCAAGGAGACCAAGAGCACAATCAGTCTTTCTCACCATTGTAGCAAAATGAGCATAGTTCAAATTGAGATAGAGGCTAGCACACCAAATTTAGAAAAAATAGAATGGTATAGAGAACCTAGTACCATGGCTCAACTAGTCTATAGTGCCTAGCACCATAGCCCAAGTAATTTGACCAGAAGTCAATTTAGAGAACTCTTGAGACTATTTTTGACTCTTGGTTACACCTAGACACCTGTCAAGACTATGGTGCCTAGCAACAATGACTAGTCATTTTGATCCCTAATTTCAAACACGATTTCCTCTTTGTATCTCTTTTAAAATTCTTTATATCTCAGTTGAATCTCAATTTTGAATCTATATGTTCATGGTAATTATTTCCCTTTACACCTCTATACCACCCATAATTATAAAATTGAAGATAATACTATCCAAACTCCAAAAACCTCCATTTATTGAGATGAAAAAGTCACCATGGATAGATTAATAATCACAAAATTGGCACGGGTCACATTGGATATGTTGATAAAGAACTTTTTATGGATTACATCCACATACCAAAACATTAAGACATGGCAAGCGACAACAAAGAAAAACTTCTAACACCATATCAACTAGTACCATCTTTGTTTCCTTAAGCAATATTTGTTCTAGATGACAAAATAAAAAACATTGATGGTTTTCAACTATATAAATATGGTTCAGTAACTTTCCTCCAAAATAACAAATATCCTACTGTATGATCAAAATTGTGACACACTTCTATGAACCATTACTCTTTGAGAGAAACCCATGAAAGAGGATATCCCAAGAAGCGGCTCATAGCTAGTTGAAGTGAGTTTAATCCTTCTCATGATTCTCATCAAATTGGCATGAAGGATTAGTGACTTGACTACTCCAAATGGAAGATTCAAAGCTAGAGAATGAAGCTAGAATGCAAGAATGCAAGCTAAGAATGAGAGATTAAGCTAAGAATGTATGCAAGCAATTAATAATCTAGAATGAGAATGCAAAATCTATTCTATTGAAGCAATGCAAGAAAGAAACTAGATTAACAATGCAAGATTAAGCTAGAAATGAAGCTAAGCTAAGAAATGAGAGAGATAAAGCTAAGAAATCAAATTAACAAGATTATTCTAAAATGAGGATGCTATAATGCAAGAGAATGTAAAATGAACAAGATTGTGGACAAAAGCATTAGGACCCTTGAGCAAGGGAAGAGCCTCCTTTTAAAGAAATTGCCTCAAGAATGAAGGGTGGAGATTAAGAGGTAAAAGAATGAGTGGATGAGATGAAGAGGCAAAAGGAGATGCAAGGAGATGCAAGGTTAGGTAGAGATGAGTGGTGAGGATTAAGAGGCAAAAGGGAGATGTTAGGTAGAATAAAACAAAATAGCATTTGAAAGAACAAGTCTCATTTAATTGCTAATTAATCAAGATTAAGCATGCACACGTGTGAATGTGTTCTTCTAATAAAAGTGTAGGAACTTTGTATTAAAAGTAAGGTTATAGAAATTAAATAAATATGCAAGCTCTAGAAATTAGACCATAGTATAAGCTTGATATAAGATTTTTGATTTAATTATGCGAAGGGGATTTAAGAGGTTAATCTGCATAATGGTTCTTAGCAAAGAGATTATTTGATCAAAAGGGGCTCAAGTTCTAGTAGACCAATTTTAGGTGATTATATTTACCCCTCTTTGACTAATGTGTGAGCGATCTCGGAACACATTGAGTCAAAGAATGATGATCTCAAGAATAGCTAATAGAGATCAGACTTCGAACTTGATGGAACAAAGACCGATAAGCAAGATGAGAGTATCCAACCTAATATGAAGCGATGAGACTGAATACATATCCAAAGAGATTGAGATAGTTAATCATCTAAGAGACAATACCAAATTGATATGGGTCCTGATGAACCTAATATACCCCAAGAGATTAAAAAAAAAAAAGCATGTCCGAGTGAGATGATATGAAGCGATGAGAAAACTCTTTTAGAAAGGAGATGTGGAGAATCTCAACTTGATATGAAGAGATGAAGCTGAGATTCCCCGAGAGATGATGTTTTAGTCATGATTGACTTGATCGATTTAAGATATGGTTGAATTACTAGATTTGCAGATTAGGAGACTTGATTGACAAAAATATTTTCTATATTGCCATGCCCCCTCAGGATCAAAAGAGAAATGAGGTACAAGGGGCAAAGATAAGCCTCAAAAGTCCAAGAAATGAAAGTGGAAGTGAGCAAGAATTGATAGCGTCAACAATCAACTATGGTAGAAGATTTAGAATTTTGATTTTGATCCTGAAAAGTAGGATCAAAGATAAGAATTTACAGTTGAATACCTCGGCAAACAAGAAGGAAGAAGTGAGAATAAAGCATATCTTAAGGAAACCCGAAATGTAAAGCTAAATGCAGACCTAGAATGAAATGCAGCCTAAGAATGACAATGCAGCCTAAGAATTTTGGAGTAGTCCAGTCACCGATCCTGTAGACCATTAGTTTTCATCATTTGAGTGTTTGGGACATCAGAGGTCAATATAACCGCCATTGGTGCAAGAGAGATCATGAAGATATGAATGTGAACTTATCATATAAGATGTAGGAAACACACGTAAGCATCGAGGCATCGAGATGACTTGAACATAGTTTCCAAGTTAATATTGTAAGCTAACACAAGCAATAGACAAGGAGATAATTCCAACCTCACCTAAGTGTCCAAATAAAGAGGGTCGAGGTATGTGTGTCATTCCAATCGTGATGGAAGCTTTTATCACAGACACCTAGTTTATTAAACAACATAGGATCATTGAAATCACACCACTAGCAGAAATTAAAGAAAAATAATGTTATGCCCCCAGTCGTGAATCTCTAGCCAAGTAGACATCGTCGAGCGACCTTAGAAGACATAGCAAGAGAAAATCAATGATAGAAGACAACACACAAGAAAATAGTTCATCTTATCACACTCATTTTTAGTTTTCTAGGATGTAATTGGTGTTGGGTGTTAAGAAAACACCTTTGTGCTAGTGTCAAAGTGCAAGTGCGCAGTGAATGGTGTAAGATCTAATATGTGTTAAAAAACACATCGAAGCCCAGGTAAGTAGTATTAAGAAACATTGAAGGATTGGGGTGTTGAGAAACACCAAGTAATGTTAGTGATAAAGTGTCCAACGAGGAGTGATAACTGACTCGAATTAAGCGCAAGAGGCCGACCAAGAGATAAAGCATGAGTAGCTTAGATAAACGTACAATTTCCCATAGATGGTAGATAAGAACCGAGGACAAGACAAAGACATGTTCCAGTCCAAGACGACACAAGGGAATAGAAAGCAAGATGGATGAAAAGGAGACAAGAGCTTAGCTATGTGTTGACAGATGGAGCGTTGATTGCAAGATTTCACCATTTGGGATAATTTTTCACTTTTTCTAGTTTTTTTGGAGTTTTGGATATTTGATTTTTTTGTATTTTTTCAGGACATTATATGCTTTTTAGGTGTATCTTCAAGATCATAAACTATTGTATAGGAGCAAAAGTGCTTAGTTGTGGAACCGATATAAAGGAAGAGCATTGAGAGGCTCTTTGAGAACACTTCCATGTGTAGTAGTGACTAGTTTCAAAAGTAAAACCAGATGATGTAGTATCGATAGGAAGATCCAACCAATAACGTCCAACCGTTGGGAGGTCTATAGTCAAGGAAAGATCATTTAAGTGAGACCCACCAATATCCCCATGGACTTGTCTCAACTCTTTATCAAATTTCGCACCTTCTAAATGCTTAGGGAGAGTACATTCTAGATTTATCTTAGTCAAGTCATTAGAAATATGGAGATACTGATATGCACTTTTGGGAAAGGTGAAATGGAGTGGAGAGTGGGAAGTATGAGAGGCAATGATGGTGGAATGGGGTGAGTTAGAATAATTTGGAAGCTTGAATGGAAACTTTGATTTTGCTTTTCTATCCAAGTCTTTTAGCTTGGGAATCCACATAGCTTTTGATTTTTCTTTTCTTTGAGATGCTTTTTGATGCAGGAGCATCCTGGGTGTAAGAGCAATCTTGCATCACCCAAAAATATTTATGTTTTTGTATTTAATAAGGGCTATCTTGTGGAGAGCTACTCTTTATGGAAACTTTCTATTTTTAGTAAGTTGGTCGTACGATCTCGAAGTGTTCTAATTTTACATGTGGAGGTTCATCTTAGTCATATCAACCTGCCAGTAAAGTTTCATGGCTAGATCATGTCTAGTTTTGAAGATATTGAAGATTTTTGGTATTGGCAGCAGGGTACAAAAACTTTGAACTCAGTTTTGAAGACTTTAGAGGCCCCGGATGAGGTCAAAAATTTAGGTGATAGGCGCTTGCGCCAATCAAGCCTATAGAGCGCTTCGTGGCCTTTCCAAAATGGGGTTATAATAGTCAATCGGGTCAACTAGTGATGAATTATGGTCTGCGGAAGTTGGGCCACCTAAAATGGCAGAAAATAATTTTCTTTCAAAATTTATGTTCGGGTTTCAAAAGTTATTTTGAGCTGACTTTAATGTAATAAATTGAAAAATAAAATAATTCTAAGTTTGGTCGGCCCTAAGGGCTAAATTTCTGGAACCTTCTCGGGTGGTGGAAAATGCCTATATAAAAAAGGTCCGCAGTGTTGTCTAGGGCAATTCTAGGTAGTAGATCTGGGTATTGATTCAACTTTGTCCTACAGAATATTGTAAGGGAATGCCCATGTGGCTTTGCATGTTGTAATTCTGAAAGTTTGTAATTCCACATTTGTGGAGATAATAAGAAGCCAATTTTTTGTTCTTGCATATTGTTGTTGTTTCTATGTTTCTGTTATGTGTTTGTGGTATTAAGGGGAGCACCCTTCATCAAGTGGTATCAGAGTAGGAGTTCTTGAGTGTGTAAACAGATTGACGACTGTGAGGCAGTTTGCACCAGGACCATGGTTAGGGTTTCAGTGCGCATCGCGAAAATGCCTCCACAAAGGGATCATGGCGGAAGAGCTGGTGTTGTAACACCTGAGGTTAGAGCGCTCCAGAGACAAGTGAGAACATTGCAAGAAGAGATTCGTAGAGGAATGAATCTTAATATCAGAGATGAAAGTGAGGATGAACCCAAAGAAGGAAATGATGATCAAGAAGAAGGTGAAATTTTGAATCAAGAAGAAGAAAGGTTTTTCTGGGCCATTTCCAAGATTGGGAAAAGACCTAAGATCGAGGTTCCTGCATTTTCAGGAAATCTTAACCCAGAAGAATTGATCGACTGGATCAATGAATGCGAAGAATATTTTGAGTATGAAGATATTGAAGATCCTGATAGGGTCAAATTTGTGAAGGCCAGACTGAAAGGTCATGCGAAGATCTGGTGGCAAGAGATTCAATTGGAGCAAAATAGAAGAGGGAAAGATAAAATCACAAGATGGGATCGTATGGTGGATAAATTGAAGCGATAGTTCATCCCTGTTGATTATGAGCTTGACCTACTGAAGAAAATGCAAAGTTTGAAGCAAGCAGGACAATCTGTTCAGGAGTATACAGAGGAGTTATATCGAATCCTCATCAGAACAGGCCATGCGGAAGCTGATAAGGAGAAAGTTGCTCATTACCTTAATGGATTGATGCCAAGCATTCAGGAGGAGCTGAATCTAGTTTGAATGAACAGTATTGAAGAGGCATACCAGTTTTCCCTAAAAGTAGAGGAAAAGCTGAACAAGAAGTTCAAGAGCAAACAAAATGGAAGAGGTCGCGGTGGATGATCTGGTGGATGGTCATATGGAGGCCGAAATGAAGATACGAAAAAGAAGGATGAGGCCAGTAGCAGTCAAAATCAGAGAGGAAACAATTCCAATCATTTCCAAGATCAGAACAATGGAGATCAGAGAGGAAGAGGAAGAGGACAAGGTTCATGAAGAGGAGGCTTCCATGGAACATGTTTTCACTATGGAGAAGAAGGACATAGGGCATTTGAATGTCCTTAATGCCAAGGAACAACAGATAGGAGGAATGAAGGCCAGGCCAGAGTTGCACATGTAGATGAAGATGTCAGATCATCAAATTCTAAAGATGTTGAAAGAGGAGAAACGCTGATTAATAGAAGAGTCTTGCTGAGTGGTGAGAATGAACCTGAACAAAGGAGGAGCCTATTTCGCACTAGATGCAAATGTGAGGGTAAAATTTGTGATGTGATTATTGATAGTGGAAGCATTGACAATTTGGTGTCAGAAGATACAGTGACAAAGTTGAAGCTCAAGAGACAGAAACACCCACATCCATATCGGATTGTTTGGGTGCAGGATGACCACAAGGTCATGGTCAATGAACAATGCCTAGTGAAGTTCAAGATTGGCAGATACCATGATGAGGTACTGTGTGATATCATATCTATGGATGCATGTCATATGTTGTTAGGTAGACCATAGCAGTTTGACAGATGTGTTGTACATGATGGTCATGCAAATACCTATTCCCTGACAAAGGATGGAGTGTGACATTAGCTAAAGTCATTGAATGACACAAAAGAAAAGGTATGTGGTAGTGCAAGAATAAATTTTATTGATGGAAGAAAATTCCTAGATGGTATGAGGCATGAGCATGTGTGTTTTGATTTAATTCCAAAAGATAGTAAAGAGGAAGTAGAAGATGTGCTTGTAGAAGTTGTAGATTTGTTGAATGAGTTTTGGGATATTTTATCTGATAATGTGCTTGATGGATTACCACCAGTTAGGAAGATCAGTCATTAGATGGACTTGATCCTAGGAGAAATTTTTCCAAATAAGGTAGCACACAGAATGACACCTGCAAAAAGTGAGGAGTTGAACAGATAAGTACATGAGTTGTTGCAAAAAGAATTGATTCGTGAGAGTTTGAGTCCCTATGCTGTACCAGCGGTATTAGCACCAAAAAAGAATGGAGAGTGGAGGATGTGTACAGATTCCAGAGCAATAAACAAGGTCACAATCAAGTATAAGTTTCCAATGCCATGAATGGATGATATTATGGATTGTTTGAGTGGAGCTGTGTATTTCTCAAAGATAGATCTGAAGAGTGGATATCATCATATTCAAATCAGAGAAGGAGATGAATGGAAGACTTCCTTCAAGACAAAAGAAGGACTGTATGAGTGGTTAGTCATGCCTTTTGGGCTAACCAATGCACCGAGCACTTTCATGAGGCTGATGAATGAGGTTCTGAAAGAATTTCTGGGTAAGTTTGTCATTTTTTACCTAGATGATATTTTGATCTTTAGTAAGACATTGGAGGAGCATACGATGCATATTCGTATGGTATTTGAGAAGCTAAGAGAAGAGAAATTGTTGATTAATTTGAAGAAGTGCAGTTTTGTGAAGAAAGAGTTAGTGTATTTGGGATTTGTAGTTTCATTAGAAGGTCTAAAAATAGACCCAGAGAAGGTACAGGCTATCCTTGAATGGCCTACTCCAAGGAGTGCTACTGAGGTAAGGTCTTTTCATGGTTTGGCTAGCTTTTACAGAAATTTTATCAAAAAAATTAGCAGTATTTGTGGACCCTTGACTGAAACAATGAGAGGTGATAGAAAAGAGTTCAAGTGGACTAATGGGGCAGAAAAGAGTTTTCAATTATTGAAACAAAAAGTTACAGAACAACTTGTTTTAGCACTTGCAGATTTTAATAAGGTGTTTCAAGTAGACTGTGATGCTAGCAGTACTGCAATAGGAGCTGTTATGAGCTAAGAAGGTAAACCTGTTGCTTATTTCAGTGAGAAGTTAAATGATGCCAAGAGAAAGTATTATGTTTATGATCAGGAATTTTATGCTATAGTTCAGGCATTGAAGAAGTGGAGACACTATCTGCTTCCTAAGGAGTTTATTTTGTATACTGATCATCAAGCTTTGCAATATTTGAATAGTCAAGGAAAGTTGAATCAAAGGCATTTGAAATGGGTTGAGTTTTTAAAGAGTTATACATTTATTTTGAAACTCAGGAGTGAAAAGTCTAACAGGGTTGCAGATGCTCTTAGCAGAAGGCAACTATTGCTGACAAAAATGCAGATTGAAGTGGTTGGGTTCAAGGAACTCAAGAATTTGTATCCAGAGGATCTTGATTTTGGTGAAGCTTGGAAAGCTTGTAAAGAACCTATTACTCTAAACAGAATGAAGTGGTTAGATTTTATCATCTAAGATGATATGCTATTTAGAGGGAGTCAGTTGTGCATTCCATGAAGTTATATGAGGGAGAATCTCATCGAGGAGAAGCATAGCGGAGGATTGGCTAGACATTTTGGTTGTGATAAAACCCTTGCTTTGGTTAGTGAGAATTATTATTGGCCACAGTTGCGGCAAGATGTCAAGAAGTTTGTACAGAGTTGCAGAGTATCTCAGACGACGAAAGGAGTGAAGCAGAATGTAAAGTTATATCAGCCATTACCTGTACCAAAGAAGCCTTGGGAGGATATCAGTATGGACTTTGTTATTGGATTATCAAGGACATAGCGGGGACATGATTCAATTTTTGTGGTAGTTGACAGATTTTCAAAGATGGCACATTTTGTTCCCTGCAAGAAGACTAATGATGTTGTTCATGTAGCGGAATTATTTTTCAGAGAAGTAGTGAGACTACATAGTTTGCCAAAGAGTATAGTTTCAAATAGGGACACTAAGTTCATTGGATATTTCTGGCGAACATTATGGAAGAAGTTGAAGACAGATTTGAAATTCAGTTCATCACATCATCCATAGACTGATGGACAAACGGAGGTGGTGAATAGGAGTTTGAGAAATTTGTTGAGATGTTTGGTTGGAGATAAGCCAACAGGATGGGATTTGATTTTACCACAGGCAGAATTTGCATACAATAATTCTGTCAATAGGAGCACTGGTAAATGACCATTCCAGATTGTATATGGGAGTAGTCCAAGAAATGCATCTGAGTTGAGAAAGATAGATAAAGGAGAAATAAGTAGTGTTGAAACTAAGGATTTTGCAGAACATTTGAAGAACATCCATGAGGAGGTGAGGAAGCACATTACCAAGATGAATGCACAGTATAAGGCTAAGGCAAATGAGAAAAGGAGGCATAAGGAATTTCAAGTTGGAGATGAAGTCATGGTTCATTTGTAGAAGGAGCGATTTCCAGTTGGTACATATAACAAATTGAAAATGAAGAAGTTTGGGCCATGTAAAATACTGAAGAAGCATGATTCAGGAAATGCATATGAAGTAGAATTGCCTACTGAGCTAAATATTTCACCAGTGTTTAACATTTCAGATCTAACAAAGTATCAGGAGGGAGGTGTTGAAGATGAGATCACAGCAGCATAGTGGAGTATTCCAGCAACTAGTTCAGATACCAAAGAGATTGAGGATATACTGGATAGTCGTGTTGGCAGAAGCACAAGGAACAAGACATATGAAGAATATTTGGTCAAATGGAAAGGATGAACTATTGAAGATTCATCATGGCTGACAAAGGAGGAGGTTAACCATCTTGGTTTTCCTCTACACACCTGAGACGTGACAGGGTCACTTCTCAAATTACCCCGGGTGTCTGATACAGGAGCATCCTGGGTGTAAAAGCAATCTTGCATCACCCAAAAATATTTATGTTTTTGTATTCAATAAGGGCTATCTTGTGCAGAGCTGCTATTTATGGAAACTTGCTATTTTTAGTAAGTTGGTCATATGATCTCGAAGTGTTCTGATTTTACATGTGGAGGTTCATCTCAGTCATATTAGCCTGCCAGTAAAGTTTCATGGCTAGATCAAGTCTAGTTTTGAAGATATTGAAGATTTTTTATATTGGCAGTAGGGTACAGAAACTTTGAACTCAATTTTGAAGGCTTTAGAGGCCCCGGATGAGGTCAAAAATTTGGGTGATAGATGCTTATGCAATCAAGCCTGTAGAGCACTTCATGGCCTTTTCGAAATGGGGTTATAATAATCAATCGGGTCAACTGGTGATGACTTATGGTCTCCGAAAGTCAGGCCACCTAAAATGGTGAAAAATAATTTTCCTTCAAAATTTTTGTTTGGGTTTCAAAAGTTATTTTGAGCTGACTTTAATGTAATAAATTGAAAAATAAAATAATTCTAAGTTTGGTCGGCCCTAAGTGCTAAATTTTTGGAACCTTCTCGGGCAGTGGAAAATGCCTATATAAAGAAGGCCCATAGTGTTGTCTAGGGCAGTTCTGGGTAGTAGATCTGGGTATTGATTCAAGGCTTTGTCCTACAGAATATTGTAAGGGAATGCCCATGTGGCTTTGCATGTTGTAATTCTGAAAGTTTGTAATTCCACATTTGTGGAGATAATAAGAAGCCAATTTTTTGTTCTTGCATATTGTTGTTGTTTCTCTGTTTCTATTATGTGTTTGTGGTATTAAGGGGAGCACCCTTCATCACTTTTGATTGCAGTTCTTATCAAATGAATTTTGAGATCCATTTTTTCTTTGATTTTCTTTTGCTCTTTGAGGACCTTTTTGGTCTCTTGAATATTGATTTTTTCTTTTTAGTCGCATGTCGATTAGATGGGACATGGTGACTTTTATATATGAGTGGATTTTGTCTTTTGTGTTGCACATCCAAGTTACTTCTAGAAGACTCAGGAATTATGGATGAGTGAGGTGGATATGACTAGTTTATATGGAGAGGTGAATGAGGAGTGGGTGAGCCACTTATCTCAGGGAGGAAGAGAGGAGAGGGGTCAACAGGCTCAAGTGCAAAGACATTGGTATCATCCTCATCGTTCATGAATGAATTAGATAGATCAAGAAAGTTATCTTCCATATAATGTTGTCAATCGCGAGTTTTCCTATAAGAGTTGAGTGAGTTTAGATGAGTATTACGTGGATCTAACTGAGATGGTTGATTCCAAGAGCTAGGCTCCTCCTCAAGTGGTAAGAGTGCATGAATGGGAACCATTTTAATTCTAGATCTTCCTATATTCCATGAAGTTGTGATAGGATGGGGCTTTATGTACCCATGATTTGTTGGAGTAATTAAAGTGTTTCTTTGAGTAGATGGCCTAGGAACCATAGGAATTACTTCCATGGAAGGGTGGAAAGGATCATCATCAACTTCTTGATCTTGAGAATTAGAACTCTCTCCCTATTTAAAATTGGTACGAGGAACATATCTATGTATAACATCAATTAGAATTTCTGTATTAGCATTTGATAAGGAATCCCACTCATATTCATTTGAGTCTATCATGTTGTTGCAATATTGTCTGATGTAGTCATTTAGAGACATAGTAGGAGGTAAGTTATTTTCATCACTGTCATTATTTATGGAAGGATAATTCTCAGTGGTAGGAGCTTGTTCAATAGCAAGAGTAAAGGAGTAGTTTAGAATAGGCATACCCTAAGGCATATCCAAGATGTGGGAGATGTCAGCTAGTTGCCCCCAATTAGGATAATTAGTATGTTCAGTAGTAGCAGTAGGTTGTTCAGTAGTTGGAACAATATTTTCCTTTGTCCTCATATGTGTTGGTACTACTGCTAGGTTTACTAAGCTTGTGTTTGTAATAACCAACACCATTTTTGTCCTTAGGATCTCTGAATTCAGAATGTATAGGTTCAAGAAGACCTTTTCCTTTTCCAAGGGAACTCTTTCCATCATGTCCCATCCTCTACATAAGATGGTAGCCCATACCATATTTTTGAGGTGACATTTCAACATGTTTATCTTTAAGTTCGGACTCTTTGTTCTTGAAGAATGAGGTAGCACTTTCATCCCTTTTCAGTTCTAGGGGAGTTGTAGCCTTGATCATCCTAGTTCCCTTATGAATAATAGGTGTTGAAGTTGATGGAGATGATTTTCCATGTGATTTTGGAAAAGTGTCCACTCGATAGGTTCCCATGCTAGTAGGTTTGACAAGTATTCTTTTTCCATGATCTAATATGGATTTTGTTTTAGGCGGTGATTCTTCTTTGTTGTGGGGAACCATATGGTTTGATTGTTTAAGACTTAGGAGCACATGTTGAGTCTATAGGAATAGTGATTCTAATTCCATCATGAGGAAATTTGATGCAGCAATGGTATGTTGAAGGAACTTCTTGCATAGAATAGATCCAAGGACAACCTAATAGTATGTTATAAGCCAAATGAATATCTAGGACTTGGCAGATGACGTCCCATTGAACATGACCCACTTTGATTGTTAAGACTACCATGCCTTTAGAAGAGCATTCCTCTTCATCATATGCTTTGATTTTTATTTTTCATCTAGGATCGACAGCATGTTCAAAAAACACGAGCTTTAACCATCTTAAAAGTACAAAGTTTTAAACATGCACCTCCACCTATCAAAACGCACTTGACTCTAAATTTCTGGATGGAGACTTCAATGTGAAGGGGTTGATTCTGAGGATGATTGTTAGAGGTGTCATCTTTTTCTAAGAAAGTGAGAGAAGGAGGTGAAGTGAGGTGTTCGGCCATGGACTAGAACTTGTTGATGTCTAGGTCCCTAGGAACATTTTCCATAAGAAGAGATTGATTAAGAATCTCCTTGTGAGAAGGAGAGATGTAAAGAAGCTCAAGCTTTGAAATTTGAGTTGTAGTTGATAGGGTAGTTGGTTGAGTTGAAATCTGCCTAGAAGAAGAGGAGGAAGATGATCTTTCTCCTGATGAAGCTTCAGAGTTAGTTGCCATGTTGGGTGATTCAACTTTATCTTTTCCTTTAGCATGATCAGAAGATTCAATCATGTTGATCACATTTTCATTGTTAGAATAAGTGTAGGTAACTTTGTTATCCTTTGCTTTAGAATATCCCCCTTTTTCAAACTTAGGAAAAGGCTCCTTGAAAGCCTTGTGATCATTGTTTTCTCTGGGGAGTCAACCACAACAATCTCATTGTCAATTAGATCCTGAATAAGATTCTTGAGTTTCATGCACTCATTGGTTTTATGGCATTTTTTGCGATGATAATCAAAATAGTGGTTGTCGTTCCACCATTTAGGCTTGATTTCAAGATCATAAGGTTTTGAATTGTTAGGCAAAGTAATGATCTTGTTAGTGAGAAGAGTTTGCAAAGCATTCTCAAGTGATTATCCAAGAGGAGAAAAATTTCTTTTAGGCTTAGGAGCCCAAGGCTTATCAGTTTTAGCCTTTACAGCAATAGATAGATTGAATGCTATCTCTTTGGTAGTGGTAGATTGTGAAGTTGAAGCCACAATTTCGTCATTGACAACATCCTTAGTTTTGTTCCAGAATTTGATTTTGTCTTTTTTAGGCTGGTTGTTATAAGAGGACTTGGATTGAAGTGTAATGTCGCCCTTTCAAACAAGGACATCCTCTATGCGGATAGATGTTTCAACCAATTTATTGAATGAAGCATGATTTTTCATCTATAATGCATAATTTATTTCAGGAACTAAAGAGTTGATAAATATGTCAATCTTTTTGGTCTCAAGAATCTGTCAAGGATAGCGCAAGTATAGCTTTCACCATCATCGAAGAAAGACCACAAAGGATTCACCTTGACGTTGTTTTATGTTGCAAAGCTCAAGCATGGTGATAGCATGTTGAATGTTATAGGAATACTGTTGGATGAACCGTTGTACTAGTTGGTCAAAATATTTGAGAGGGGGAGATAGTGTAGTGAACCACTCCATAGCTTGACCACAAAGACTCCTAGGAAAGAGCCTCATTAGATAATTTGGTTCATGCAAGAACTCCATGATAAGTGCACAAAATTCCCTAATGTGATCATGAGGATCTTTTCTACCATCATATTTCTCATATTTAGAAAGTTCAACCTTGCGAGGAAAAGGAGACTTATATAGGTCTTTGTCAAAAGGAAATGAGAAAATAGCCTCAAGAGAGAAAGACATTCTTGGTTGTTCTTTCTCTTTTTCCAAGCGTTGCATATGTTTCATCATATCTTCCATATGTTTCCTCAATATTTCCATTTCAGACGATTCTTCCCTTTTTATTAGGTTATCAACATCAAATTTGTGAGGTAATTTAACTCCTTGAGAGGCCAAGTGCAAGAAGTATTGGTCTTTGTTTTGACTCAAAGTCAACTTTATGAGTTTTTTTAGGTGTTCATCTTGCTAAAACTGTAAGATATCTTCCTCAGTTATTTCATTATCTGAATCACCGCCTTGTGATCCATGTGATCCATGCCTAGTGTGTTGGGAGCCTTGTCGAGAACCATGTCTAGAGTTAGGAAATTCTTGGTTTTCTTGTCCAAAGTGTTTATCACCGAGTTATTTTAGGAATTCTCTAATCCTTTTGCTTCGTTCATCCATGGTTGGAGTGTAAGAAATACTATGTGCCAACTTAGGAGAGGATAGAGTAGATTCTCCAGAGATGTTAGCAAAGGGTTTGAAACCCCAAGGTATAGGTTCTTCTATAGTTGAGTTGTCAA
Organism: Chamaecyparis obtusa; assembly: GCA_027943335.1. Taxonomy (NCBI): domain Eukaryota; kingdom Viridiplantae; phylum Streptophyta; class Pinopsida; order Cupressales; family Cupressaceae; genus Chamaecyparis; species Chamaecyparis obtusa. The sequence goes on from BSBK01001932.1 coordinate 74,965, forward strand.
AGATAGCTTTTGGTTGTTTCCCCTCATGGATTTGAGATCTAGATATGACCGGCATGAAAGAAAGTTTTCAAAAGCCAAATAGGATGTCTTATGATGACTTGATGTTCAAACTAGGTAAGTAAAGATGTTCACTTGTCCAAAGTGGAATAGTGTAAGAGAGATAGAGAAAATATAACCTGCCACAAAGTGCCTAAGTTGTGGGGAGATCCCTATGTATGACACTTGTGAACAAGTAAGAGGTTGGATAGAGCATGCAATAGAGTTGATCAAAGAGATGGTGAACAAGTGAGCAGTCTACTAGCCAATTATGTAGTCAAGAGATCAAAGTAATCTTTTTGGCTAAGGATAATTCCCAACATGATGGAATGTACCAAATAACAAGATAACTTAAGGATAGAAATGGAGAACCAATTTTGAAAAAGTTTAAGCTTAGTCCAAGATTTCAAGCTCAATGAGTTACAAGGTTATTGATAAGATAAAAGCATTTCCTAGACAAGGTTTGTTTTGAAAGTGTGTAGTGAGAAAACAATACTCTTAAGACAATCCAACAAAGGACAAAGCAACCTTGTGGATACAAGCATATGTGAAGTATTAGTAAGGTGACAAATATACCAAATGTATCATGTGTATGTTCAAAAAATGTTTCCACAAGTCTTAGCACAAGAAGACACATCAAGAAAGCTACCTAAGGTCAAGCGGGTAGTGTTGCAACCTTTGCCCACAACTTGGTACCCCTTCGCCTCACACAAAGTGATGTTGGCTTTGTCATGGATTTGCATCCAAGGGAGTACATATGGTGAGTGTCTTGGGGTGATATGGGTTAAGTCCACTTGGATCAATTCTTGCACAAAGGAAAAAACATGGCCAAAAAAGGATAGCCTCTAAGTCCTAAAGCTTTTAGTAAGGGCCTATGTTCATGGCACCCCTTGTAGTTTTGCAACTAAAATTTAGACCTTTAGCCCTACAAGAAAGAAACCATGTCTTCTCTCTCTTTGGATTAAAAAAATATTTTGATTATAGTGGGGTGGAGTAGCTGGATTTTCTTTTTCCTCACTTGGGTTGTTCCCAAAAGATTGCTCTCTTGGTAGGCCCTCTAAAGGTAAATGCAACAAAGTAAAGATGGATAGCTAGTGGAGGTCTAGATTTCTGATTTTCCAAGAGGAAAAGAGCATAGTATCCTACTCCATAGTTTCTCTCAAACACATCAAGCAAGTGTTCATTTACCCAAGACAAATTGCAAGTGACTAACCAAGTAGGTCTAGATTTCTATTTTTCCAAGAGGAAAAGAGAATACTCTCCTACTACTCAACCAATCCCAAAACAATAAGCCTTCTAGTTATGCTAGGTGCCTAGAAATTAAATGTAAGCAAGCACATACTTTATTTTTATCTCCAAGGAAAACTTCAAGACAAAGCATTAGTAGTTTCAAGATAGAGCCTTTGACAAGCGAATCCTACATCACAAAATGTTAGTAGGCATGAAGATATTAAAATATTTCAATAGGAAAGCCCTACGAAACCACAATTTAGATCATAAAAAGCATGCAAAATGAAGTGATAACCCTGCAAGATCGCTGATTAGCCACTGTTAGAAGACTAGATAATCAGAAAATGCCAAAAAAATCAAGCAATATCGACCAAAACTCAGACTGTGACAAAGATAAATTTTGGGCGACAGTTAATCAGTCTGTCAGAAAATTGTACGACAGCCCTCACAAAATTTGTGTGATATTCTAGACTGGTGTGACATACCTTATAAAGGCAGTGTGACATTTCTCACTAAATCCATGCGACACTTCTCTGTATGGCAGAATGACACTTCAGAGAATGTAGAGTGTCGCATAGTATTATGAAGGAATGTCACCTAGGTATTATAAGAAATGTCGTATAACTCCTGAGCCTGCAAAAATAAAAACAATTGAACATGTGACAACAAGAAACTGAAAGCACAAGAAATGGATCCAAAAAATGAATGTCTAGCCCCACGGTGGGTGTCAAAGATGTGTGATCAAAAGTGTGACACACTTCTATAAACTATTACTCTTTGAGAGAAACTCATGGAAGAGGATATATTTGAAGAAGCGGCTCATAGATTCCTAGTTGAAGCGAGTTTAATCCTTCTCATGATGCTCATCAAATATGCATGAAGGATTAGTGACTTGACTACTCCAAAATGGAAGATTCAAAGCTAGAGAATGAAGCTAGAATGCAAGAATGTAAGATAAGAATGAGAGATTAAGCTAAGAATGTATGCAAGCAATTAGTAATCTAGAATGAGAATGAAAAAGCTATTCTATTGAAGCAATGCAAGAAAGAAACTAGATTAACAATTCAAGATTAAGCTAGAAATGAAGCTAAGCTAAGAAATGAGAGAGCTAAAGCTAAGAATTCAAATTAACAAGATTATTCTAAAATGAGGATGCTATAATGCAAGAGAATGTAAAATGATCAAGATTGTGGACAAAATCATTAGGACCCTTGAGCAAGGGAAGATATTCATTTTAAAGGAATTGCCTAAATAATGAAGGGTGGAGATTAAGAGGCAAAAGAATGAGTGAATGAGATGAAGAGGCAAAAGGAGATGCAAGGAGATGAAAGGTTAGGTAGAGATGAGTGGTGAGGATTAAGAGGCAAAAGGGAGATGTTAGGTAGAATAAGACAAAACAGCATTTGAAAGCACAAATCTCATTTAATTGCTAATTAATCAAGATTAAGCATGCACACATATGGATGTGTTCTTTTAATAAAAGTGTAGGAAATTTGTATTAAAAGTAAGCTTATAGAAATTAAATAAATATGTAAGCTCTAGAAATTAGACCATAGTATAAGCTTGATATAAGATTTTTTATTTAATTATGCAAAGGGGATTTAAGATGTTACTCTGCATAATGGTGCTTAGCAAAGAGATGATTTGATCAAAAGGGGGCTCAAGTTCTACTAGACCAATTTTAGGTGATTACACCTACCACACAAAAAGTTTATTAAAGCATGTAGTATTAAGTAAAAGGATTAGGCCTAAATTAATAAGGCTTTTTTAGAACCTCTATAGTTTTAGGAAAATACTAGATACCAAGGTCTTTGTTATTCAATGATGAGGTGACTTTGTCTAGTGAAAGTATCAAAATAGGGTTGTGTATAGTTCTTACTATAAGGTTGTTGCCAACAATCTTCTCATTCACAAAAAATAAATCAATACCAATCACATAAACGCACCAATTGGAACCAATGAATCTAAAAGTATTACAAATAAAAAGAATAACATCAAATGTAATATTTCATTGAATCCATGTGATCATATCAAATCAAAATAGATCCTAAAAAGATGGGTCAAGAAAAACCTTTGTATTTGAATATAATAATCAATCAAAATATGGATCCATAAGGAAAAAGATCTCCCACATATAACAAGTGTCCATCTCCTTATAATTGGTCATCAAATCCATAACAAAAGGCATATACAAGTGTTGGTTCCAAACATAGTCACAATCCAAAATCCAAACTCCATCATCCACGATTCCAAGTAAAAAAAATAAAAAACCATATTTATTGTCAAACAATCTATCTACATCACCCATCACACAACACAATCCAACATCTTTCCTGAAGTTGAAAAATCCTAACTCGCAAATCCACCATGTTCTAGTGGTAATTATTTAACAAAAGGACTCTTGTGGAACACTACCTTGGTTTGCATATTCAAAATAATACCAACCCTAGTATTCATAAGGATTATAATACCATCCTTGAATTGTATACAAGTGACATTAACCTGATAAACTAACTCTTCCATATAGATCACTATTCTACATTAACATCATCAAGTGGATGAGAATAATCAATGATAGTTTGAACATTAACACCATCTAAAATAATACCAAAAAATAGAAAATAAAAAATATAATTAAGAGAAAAAATAATTTGATAAATCCATTTATATGGTACCTTAGGACAGTCACCATGATGAAAACTAAAAAATAGGCATCATTTTAGACAATCAAAAAGAAAAATAATTCAGGTAATAGAAAAAACCATTCTTATTGTACTTTGGATAAACACCATGATGAAAGCATGGTTAACAAGCACCATGTTTAAGTCAAAAATATGTGTGGACCATTACTCCTTGTTTTTGCAACATTGTCATCCATTCAATCTACATTCTTTCTCTCACTCTTTTCTACCCAACTTGATCTTGATAGGAACTAGGGTACAAACTTACCTAGTTTTTGGACTATTCAGGCCCAATTTGGAGCCCAATAGGTTTATAGGTGGCTTTCTTGTCTTGAGATATGTTCCAAGTAACTAGGTTGCCCCAATTGATTCCTCCATATTTTTTTTAAAAAAACTACATAGCATTATCTAACCCTCTATGTTGAAGAAAACATATTATTCCTATGCAACATTCCTTGAAGATCACATCCCAAATTATCCATCAAATGATCCTCATGTTTCTTAGTTCTTCACCTAATCATCCTCCCTAATCTATCTAATAAATACACTATCATCTCATCCTTATCACTAGACCTTATATTCCCTTGTTGTAGTTTACAAGCATCTAATACACCTATCCAAAATTCATTCATATCCTAACCAATTATAAAAGCAATCCATTCAAATGTAGCAATTTTATTCCATAAAATCTTGCTATATAATCTAGCACATCATCCAAAATATCACTTGGCCTTAGACATGGTTGTGCTTGAAAACTTGATCCAATTTAGTCAAACTATTTTCATTAAGATATATTTCCCAATCTTCACATTTTTTGGTACATGTCCTTCCCATATCATCATCATCAATCAATTATCAACTTAACTAGAGAAAAGATCACGTTTTCCTTTGTATCATTATGGGTTTTTTCTTATTTGTGTGTATATTTCATTAATCTATGTTTGTCACAATCCTTGAAATATATACCTCCCCATCAAGAAATACAAATATAAACATCACCAATTACCCTCAAAACTTTAAACAAAGTTGAAACATGTTCTTCCTATACAAAATCTTAAAAATCTACATCAAAAAGCTCAATAACATACAATCATCATGTCACTTTTATCTTGTGTCACATATTTTATATATAAAAAATTTCCCTTAAACTAATTTTTTTTATATGAGATGCTTCCTTCTTAATACTCAACATGATCCAAATCCATCCTTTCCACACCTTGGCATGAGCTAGTAATATTATAAGTTAGTTTATAATTGCTTATCTTTTAATAGGGTTTATCTTTTCAATCTTTTTGATTAAAAAATATGTCTATTCAAGGTCACCACAATCATTTCATTACTTGATGTGCGTTGACCCCTATACTTTGGACACAACTCTATTCTTTTGTGTCGTGTTTTTTGGTTGTCTCACCACTAATCCACAAATAATGGCACACACCTTTTAAGTGTAAGGGTAATATCCTATTATCAGTTGTTTTCTTGAGAGTGAATCTATGCATCACCTTGATCTTATATACCCCAAAGCATAACATCCATTGTTTTAATAATTTTTCTAAACTCAAATTTAACATAACACATTATCATCATTTCACCCATCATCATGTTACTTTCATGTCTTCATTTTCAACCTTCCTTCTAATATGTTATTCAAACTCTTCTTTTAAGATCTCACCCATGTAGTTTCACATGGATAATCTCTCAAGGGAGTATCAATCATCTTACTTTTATAATTGTCATTTATTACTATACTAGGAAATGTCATCGTCATCTTTCATCTTCCAATTTTTCTTCATGGCTACTTTTATTTTCTTTGAAATCATGTCACTTCACTTATTACTTAAAAGAAGGGAAAATGTACACACTAAAATTATTCACCTAACTCTAGTCATCGCCATATAATTCTTTAATCTATAAACATATTAATTTATTATAGTATTGTTGAGAAGGAAAAGTTCAACAGACTCAAGACCAATTAAAGTCTCGAGGGATAAACTATCCCTTGTGCCACCCCAATTTACTAGTGCTCTAGTGAGCTAGGGAATTAAGACAACGAAATGAAAAAGAGACTTAAAACAAATAAAATGCATGAAATAAAAGGAATTAAAAATAGCCACTAACTGCTAGCTCCAAATAAAATTTCAATTATAGAAAATAAAAGAGCACACTACAGAGATGAAATGTTGAACTCCATGAGCTCATTTCTTGAGATAGCATGAGTACAACACGACATCAGGACACATATGTCTCATATGGAAATATTATGAAAAATGGCACAAAAATATAAAAAATAAACTAGGATACCATAAAGTAATTAAATGTAGAAAACATGAAATAGAAAATCCAACTAAAACTATGAAAGTAACAAGGAACTAGAGATAATAGGAAAGACCAATCACACAATGAGTGTGATTTGATGAATCCAATAAACAACTACACTTCCCTAGAAAACTACACACCTACCTTAGTTATATCCTTGTTTTGGTGTTTCCACCTCCATAGCAGTCAAATAGACAAGATAACTGTAAAGATAAACAATAATATTGTAAGATATAGATAAAGAGATGTGATATGCCCAAAAAAATATGAAAAGAGAGTGTAAATGTTTTCCCTCCACCAATACAAATCCAAGGCTCGATGGAGTGAAGGCAAGGATGATCGAGAGAACATGAGCAACTTATAACAATGCAACGCAAAAGCTCAAGAATGTGATCAAGAAGTTGTGAAAATGGAGTCCAAGCATGATAGTGAAGTAGAGACAAGCATAAAGCGGCCAAGAAGATTAAATAAGACTCAAAAATGGATTTTTAACCTTTCTAGGTGGAATATTAGCATTGATGGGCAGTGGAATGAGGTATTACACAGCAAGGGTGCTAGTTGTAACACTTTAATGGCTCACTACACGTTTGTAGATTCATGTGACGAGTGCACATTCATCCTAGGTTGTCCTGGTTGCATGGCTAGGATCCTCAATGGGTGATGACAAGGCTAAAAGAAGGGTGATATGAGAGTTGACATGGAATTTCATATTTAGGCTAGGGTAGGGACATTGCATACTAGTAAATTACACCAGGATGAAAATTTACAACATTATATTTTTCCCCCATTTTAGCGAGCATATCATGATAGAGAATGCGAGCTAAAGTAGAGATAACTTACCTTACTTACAAAGTTTTTATTCACATAGGTTTTTCCCATGTCAGAAAGCCTTGAATTGATATTAGGCTAGATCTAGCACACAAGGTGCAAACAAGCCTATTAGATGATGAAGATAGCCCATAGATAAAGAATGTCGATGGCATGTCAGTATGGGTAGCAAGTTGTGGTATGTTGAATAGCCATATGATAGGGAGATTTTGATAGTGTGTTGATGCAAGTAGAAAAAGCTAAACAGTCACATATGGTGGCTTTAGACAGTGCACCAATGCAAGTAGCAAAAGCTAGATAGTCGCATGATAGGGTAGCTTTAGACATGCGCTGACACAACTAGAAAAAGCTAGATAGTTGGTTGATAGTGTGACTTAGATCATGTTAGTATGCTTAGAAAAAGCTAGATAGGTGTATGATAAAGAAATATTTGATAAGATACTTGATTGGACCCCACAAAGGCAAACATATGGATCAAAATTTTTGAGTTTTTTGAGAAAAAACCTATGATGTATAGATAATATGATAAAAATAAAAATAGACAATTAGATATAACAAATGTGACAGCCCCCCTTAGAATAGAAAATGTTGCTTAAAAGGGAGCACAAGAAATTCCACATAGGTATAAAGATATTGTGGCATGTCAACCTACAAGATGTTCCAAAGGAATGTGATTTCCTGATGGGTGACACACGATGTCTACTTGACATCCAGACAAAGACAGGGGGATCTAATGAATTGGCATCATAGCTCAGAAGAGGTATAAAAATAAGTGATATAAATCCTCTCAAGGGTATGGCCAACATGGCTCGGATATAAATAATGGAACATGAAGACAAATAAAAATTTAAAAATAATGGGTCAACATGGAAGGGAAGCCTAAAAACCCCCTACACTTTGCATCATCCACAACTGTAAAAAATCAATAGACAACCAATAGAGGGATAGGATCACAAATAGAGGAATGTCTATGATAGATAACCCTTTATTTCCAAGTACCAACAGAATGCAAGGGTTCTCCAGAGGTGAACAACATTAAAAGACAAGCATTGGGCAACATATGAAAACAAGCTCTAATCTAAAGATATAGAAGCAATTGTTGGCTTCATAGGTTGTCCACTGGTAGATCATCATCCTTCCAATCTTGATCATATAGGGAGGGAGGTCAAGATTACAGTGGTATGACTACTATAGCAGTCCTAGGTTCTCTACTAATAGCCAAAGTGAAGGATGATGTCTTGATATTCTCATCCAAAAGCTCAACTAAGGCAAGTGAGAGGGATCGTGTGAAGATCATTGTCAATGCAAGAATCTCCTCAAGAGATTCAAACAAGCAAGCATCATAACTTGTAGGTGACCTATGTTGAGGTGTATATGCAGAAGATACCCATTGACCTTCGCAAAAGGGGCAAAGACGAACTCTAGAGAAGTTAGAGCTTACTCCACTATGAGAACTGAAATGAAAAGAGGATCTGTTAGAGTGGACTTGCAATGATGGAGCATTGGCACAAGACCTTTCAAAAACTTCCTCTTGAAGGTTGGAGATGAAACCCTCTGATCCACTTTAGCAGCCTTGAGCTCCCCTAAGAAAGCTAGGATGACAGTCAAGAGATGGAGTCAGTGTAGGCTAGGTATACATTACTGCACTAGACACTACTTGTATATGTAGCATGTTCATGAGCATAGAGAAAGGTGGGATATCCAACGAGGTGATTGACAACTCATATGATGGAGAAATGAAGACTTGGACCCACTTGGCACAAGGCCCAATGGTTACTCCCACTTTAGGGGGAAGTGAAATGGAAGAGATTGTAAGAAAAAAGGTTGGAATAATGGGAATGGGAGCAAGAGTAAGGCTAGGAGTTGAGATAGAAGTAACAAAAAAAGGTTTTTAAGATCCACTCTATGCCCTTGTGGAGGTTTTGCATGCCTAATCCCTTTCCCACCAGTGACACTTATGCACATACACAAGTTGGTTCTGACATAGGTCTAGGTCAGACTTAGAAGCCTTTGATGGCCTAAAGACATCCTACTCCATAGGAGTGTTTGTTGTTGTTGTTGAAAAAGAAGGCCCTACTAATGGGGTAGGAAATGACACTGACACAACAACCATTAGCTCAATCACTGGTGCCCTTCCTTTTTTTTACATTGTGGGTGATAGGAAGAATTGAGGATGCCCTCAAAGGATGAGCAACTAGTGCAAGAGGAGGTGTAGTCTTAGGAGACCTTTTACCCTTGACATAGATGGTAGGGCGAGGTATGTCTACAATGATCAGGATAGGGAAAGGAAGACGTACTTTGGGCTTAGGAAACATAGGTGTCTTTCCTTTGTCTATACTAGGAGTGAACAAAAGACATTGTCCAAGGTTATGAGGCCTGAGGTGGATGAGGAGGCTTCCCATGAAGTAAACTCTTATCTTGAGCCCTTAATGAAGAAGGGATAGAGGAAAAAGAGTGTTGTGCCTCATGAGATGGATATATAAGAAGAGTGGGGATAGACGCTATAAATTTTAGAGTCAATTCCGCAACCTTGTATTTTTTATATGCTAGAAACAAAGCATCTTGCCAGGGTCGTAGGGACCCTATTGGAGTAGGTTAGAAATTATCAAGGAGAAAGCCCTTACAAGACACCACCGGAATGATAACCAATATCCTGGATCATATGGGTAGTGGTCTAATGAGAAAACTTCAAATGCTTGTACACCACGAAAGGGATGGCTCCCATGGATACTAGCCTGTGGATACACAACTTGACCCTAAAGAGGTTTGATTCTAGAATAATGACAAAAGTTGAAAAGAACACCTTGATTTCTACCTTGATCATCAAGGTGATAGATCCAAAAGGGGGAAGTGACAATTTGTCATGCATTCAGATGGTGGCAGAACACTTGTCATATCTCGCATGATTTAAGTCATTGATAACGAGCACCTCCTTTGTTATAAGGTCAACAAAACACATAGAATCAACCAGAACACCTCTAACAGGAGCACCATTGACCAATGTAGAGCATAAAGGGGAGAGGGCTCTCCATTGTATGTATCATCCAGAGGGGTTAAGGTAATGCTCGTTTCAGGCACCCTCCAAGAAGGCAACAATTTAGGAGTGATTATCACCATCTCTAGGAAGAGACTACCACTCAAAAAGGGAGAGGTTCAAGGTAAAGGTCCCTAGTTCACATCAAGTTCACTAAAATGTGGAAAAGGAAAAGTTCACTGAACACAAGACCTATTAAAGCCTTGAGGGATAAACTATCCCTTGTCTCAACTCACTTTGCTAGTGTTACAGTGAGCTAGAGGATCAAGACAACTAAATGGCAAAGAGAAAGTAAATGCGTGTAATACAAGGTATTCAAAATTACCACTAACTACTAACATTGAATGATATTTCAATTGCAGAAAATAAAAGAGTACACTACAATTGTAAAATGTTGAACTTCGTGATCTCATTGCCCAAGATACACGTGCAAGTCAATGATGAGAGTGTGAGTACGGAATGACAATGCAACATGTGTATGTCCTATATGAACAGAGTACAAAGGATGACACATAAATCTAGAAAATAAAGTAGAATAGAAAAATTAAATGCAAAAAATAGGAAATAGAAAATACAACTAAGACTAAGAAAGCAATGAGGAACTAGAGAGAATGGGAAAGCACAATCTCACAATGAGTGCAAGTTGATGAAGTAAATAAACCACTTTGATCTGCAATGAACCTGAACACGTGAAGGTAAAAAAAATTGTAGGATGGCTATTTTGACACCTACCTTAGTCAAATCTTTGTTTTGGTGTTTCCACCTCCATGTTAGCTAAATAGTCAAGATAATGATGATAGATAATCATAAAGATTCAATAGATAAACAACAATATTGCAAGATATAGATAAAGAGATGTAATATGTTCAACATAACATGGAAACAAATTGTGTAAATGACTTCCCTCCACCACTACAAAGCCAAGGCTCGATGAAGTGAAGGAAAGGATAACCGAGAGACAACAAGCAAGCTATCCTAGTGCAATTCAAAAGCTCCAGAATGTGATCAAGAAGCTATGAAAATGGAGTCCAAACGTGATAGTGAAGTGGAGACAAGCATCAAGAAGCCAAGAAGACCAAATAAGACTAAAAAATGGAGTTTTAAGCTCATTGGATTGAATCTCAGCATTGATGGGTGGTAGAATGAGGCATTGCACTATAGGGGTGGCAGTTGTAACATTTTAATGGCTTACTAAATGTTTTTGGATTTACAGAACAAGTGTGTACCACGCGGATGTCTCCACAGTGCACACACATCCTAGACCATCCAGGTCGTGTGGCCAAGAACCTTGACAAGTGATGACGAGGCTAAGTGAAGGGTGATTCGGGGGTCAACATGGAATTTCATATTTAGGCTAAGGTAGGGAAATTTTGTAACTGTAAATTACACTAGGGTGCAAATTTACGACATTACAAGTACTAATATCATTTATTATTTTTTACATTTCTTTTAATTTACCACGTATTATCCTTTAATTAACAATCATTATTAATTCATAAATTCATTTATGTATTTAAATATAATTAGGATTTGTTTTTATGTTTTCGAGTTATGTATATTATTTTTCAATTTCAATGCATATAATAGGCATTCCTAATTTACTAAATATATCCACCTTATGACAATTTACAACTCATATAGAAAAGTACTAGCACATGACATCAAATGTCTTACATTCCATTCAAGATCAAACACAAATATTAATTAAAATACAAATATCAAATAAATAATGAGTAGCAAATAGATTAAGTAGGTACTTACAAAGGTTGAAATACCTTAATTCTCAACAAGTAATACTCTCTTTCAACCAAACCCTCAATAGTATCCTTCAACCCTCTTACTACCACTTAGTGTGCCTCCAATGTGGGTTTGCCTTCCCAAACTTCTCATCCATTTTAGAGAGAATTCTTGTTTTGAGGCTATCAATGTTTCTTAAAAGTAGATGATATCATGGTCTTTATGGGTCTCTCTAGCTTTACACGCATACTAGTTGACATTGGAATCTCCATACCCCTTCATGGAGATGTGGTTCTCATGGTTAGGGATAGGCCATGGACTCAATCGTTGGATTACAAGGGTCTCCCCTTCCACTATCATTGATGGTTCTCTACTAGTCACTTTTACATTGATTTCTCTCATGTATCGTAAAGGCACTACCATTTGGTGAAAGGACGCTAATGGTGATCATTTGATTGTCCTGGCTTCCGACTCTTCCTTTCATGACTCTTCATAGGTTGATAATGAATCCTCCCACGATGATGCTCATTTTGTTGATTTTGTTGATTTTGTTGAATTACAAAGATGTGAGCATTTGCTAAACTTTAGCTAGTAATAGTTCTAACATGTATTTTGACTATAATTTTGTTATGTGTTTTATCTTTGTTTACACAATTAGAAAAGGTAAGCTTAGATGGAAAGCTAAGCAAAGTTGTTGGGACAACCACTAGACCTAAAATGCAAACTTCAAGTATGAGTTGGGATGGCATTTCAAGGATGTTATGATTGGGAGTGTACCTTATTTCCTATATGTATAGAATGGAAAGATTTGAGAAATCGCTCTGCTATTCATTTCCACAATTGATAGCTACTTTGAAAGAACCCGAACAAATATCTATTAGGTTCCTAAAGTGGATCTTAAACTCTTTTGGTCTACTTAATTATTGTGCTTGGCCCTACATCATATTTGGTAGAACGATAGGGTACAATTTTAAATAGCTAGCCAATGCATTGCAATGACAAGGACACTATGGAACCTACAAATTGAATCATTTAATCTTGAACAAAAATGATGTCACTTCTTTTCATTTAACAAACACAAATGACTAAGAGAAATCATACTTCGTATATACCATACAATAGCTAAATGATGTAGTAACTAGCTTGAGAACAAGCTAGATTATTCATGTTTGCAAATATCAAAGCAAAGATTTAATTCAACCCAACTTCATTATTTAAATGCAATATAAATTGATTTAAAAGAGAGAAAATAAATAGAAAACAAAAAAGGGTAATTTAACAAAATAGTATACTTACTCCCAATTAATAAATATATACATAAAATAGCAATTAAAAATAAATTTCAAATGTAAAATGACAATAACCCTAATTCAAGCCAATTCCCCTATTAAATTGTGAGTGAAAAGAGACAATGGTAAAGCAAAATTCAATTAGAACAAGAAAAAAGTTCATGTAAATAACCAATAAACAATCTTAGAAGCTTTTTTTAAAATAATAGTTCCAATTAAAACTAACTTCTTCCAAAGCTAAGATGTTTTGTTTATTTAAATTGACAATGGTAAAGCTTTCAATTAGTACAAGAAAAAAGTTTATGTAAATAACCAATAAACAATCTTAGAAGCTTTTTTTAAATAATAGTTCAAATTAAAACTAACTTCTTCCAAAGCTAAGATGTTTTGTTTATTTACATACATGAAAAGATTGTCTTTTCAAAAAGCCTTTTCTTTTTATCCTCGAGGTAACATTATTATTCTTCATTTTTTAAGGAACGTCTTTTCATTCCTCTAATGAGATGTGATTTCTAGCTGTTTTATGATTTATCCTCCATATTTTAAGTAAAGTACTACCTCCTTAAAATATGAACATATGAAATTATATACTATCAAACACATTTGCTTTTACCTTTAGCTGATTCCGTGCTTTTCTTAGTTTGGCTGAACACTTGACCTTTTTCTCTCTGTTTGTATTTCACTGTATCTAAAATCAAAAGCTCGTACAAAATCGAACAATTTCCCATTCAACGTAAAAATAACCTATAGAACTAGAAAAGATGGTATGTTCAGCTTTCCACTGTAGAGGTTGTTACAATAGTGCAACTCATCAAAGCAACAAGAAATCAAAAAGGAATGATTGGGTGTGGGAAAATTGGCTTCAAATTCCGCCCAACAAATAGAAGGCAGTGTTCCTCTGCTCAGTGCCAAGCCCAATACCTATTGGATCATATAACCCAATTCAACTCCAAACAAAAATCTTGGTAGGGGGATACAGAGAAAAAAAACATAGGGTATCAAATTTGTATATATTTTGCTTTCGATTCTTATGTTAGTGTTTGCAGCGAATTTTCACTTTTTTAGCATGCTCCATAAAAGTCATTGTTAGCTTTTCTTGAAAACCACCCGTACATGTCGAGCTACATTATTCTTACAAACCACCCGTGCCCCAAAAAACACTGGACTTCTTATTCGCTCACATAATGATACGAGTCAATTATTAGTGCATAGTATTCATGAATTAATCTACACCAAATTTATTCATGATAGTCATCTCATTCATTTTTGGTATGCATCACTGATTTGATAAAACCTAATTAGACTAGTTGATGACAAGAAAATAATACTGGACGGATTTCCAACATTATTCTCAATATGAAGCACCAATTGCAAAGCACTAAATCAATGAACAAATAACATGAGTGTAAAGCCCAAAAGTACAAAACCTGATACTATTACAAGGTTACAAATTAAAAGCCAATGTAAATTCTCGCAATTCTTACAATACAAAACCAATAAAAGGAGGACAATTAGATGCTAAAAAGAAGTCCAACCCCATGCTATCATAACATTAAACCAATATTACTTCCAAAAGAAAATTTGAAGATTGCTACACATAAAGGCCTTAGTGGTGCCTAAAATAAAGATCTTCGACCAAGACATAATTAATTTTGTTATAACAATTAGGGTGAATCATATTCTCTTATGATAAATAATGAGATTTTGATTTAGAAAATGAGATGAGATCAAATGCAAATACAATATCATGCATACTTGATGAACAAGTTATAAAAGCTTTTTAAATGCATAAACCAATTCTTCAATCAAGACAATTATCATTTCAAATGGAACTCCGATAAATTATTGCCTTCTGATAGCACACAATTCACTTTAAAAATGTGTGGAAACTCCTGCAGCTTGCTCTCGACATTAGAGGCAGGAGTCTTCAAACAAGAAACTAATCAAAATAAAAAATGATGGAAAAACATGCATCCTTGATGTTCAATTCAGGATAAGTGTCAAAATTACAATTTAGATCAGAGTGGCTACAGGCATAATCCTAGGGAATTAAAACATTCTAGAAGTCTCCTGAGTATACACTCATGGCAATGAAATTCAACAAAACAAGTGCACCTCCTCTTGATGGCATACTTCAACGATAAAACCAAATACCTGATGAGAAATATTAATACATTGTTCCACTAGAACATCCTTTCTCTTAATCCTCGTAGTCACCAGCATGCTCCAAAAGATAATTCGCTGCGAGTTGCTCATTCTTATCACAGGCTAAGAAAGCCTCTATAACAAGGGCACGATCAAAACCCATGGCCTCAAGCTACAAATAATAAGATAATTCAAAATAAACAAACGATCATAAATCTTTAAAAAGCCATCAAATATAAGCAAAAGGAAAGTTATCTATTAACATACACGTTCAATCGCTTCACGTTCCTCAGGGGTAACATTGATAGCCTGAGGCATTGCTCCAGCAAGCTGGTTAAGAAAATCCCTGATGCACATTAAATAAAATATTAGAAAACAATAGAATATCAACAAATAAACTTCAGAATTCTAAAAAGATTTAAAACCATTGCCAACAGAAATGTCACACACCCTTCTGCACCTTCAACCGGTTCATTAACCAAGCGAAGAAAATCAGCTTGATGCTCTTGAATAAGCCTCATCAGTTGAGGGTTCTGCTTGTTCAGCTCCTGAAGCATTGGCTATATATGAAATAAAGACAGCGAAAGTCGGTAGTTACAAAGTGTAATGAAAGTCAAATTATATTGGTAAAGAGAAACCAACTAAAGACATCAGATTTCCACAGTCCATAATATTGATCAATGTCGCTTCTGGCGTAGACTGTGTGAGCATTTTTGGTAACATTTCGGATCACACTCCATGATCCATCACCAGGATGATAGAGAGCTACAGGAGACAATTCACAAAGAGAAACCTGCATACCTGCAATATTTGAGGATTTGCCTGGACCATAGTGCGGAGAGCCTGGAACTGTGGAATGAGAAAATAATTTGCGGGATTTGTGAGAGAATGCTTTACATATAATAACCTAACAACAGTGAATGATAACATTATTACTATATAAAGCCAAGTCCCAATTTATAAGCTATCCAAAGATTGTATGTCGTTTTATATTGCCACAAAGATAATCAATGACAGGTTATGATTATTTATCATAAACAATTTATACTCAAAGAATTCTCAACATGATCATTCAACAAATTTTTGATACCCTAAGCATAAAAGAGATTTAAAAGAGGATAATTCAGACCCCCTCTCTTGATATTAAATCGACAGAGATAATTAATTGATTTCACATCTGAGCATACTTTGCAGTAGATGAAGATTTGACTTCTACAACATTTCATATTGGAATTACGAAGATTAACTGCTACTCCATTTCATATTGGAATTTTCGTAGTCATTCTCAGAGTTTAGACATACGTTGCAAGAGACAACTAGATTTAAGTTTTTGCACAAAATGTATCTAAGATCACTGCATCTAAAAAACATTAACATTTCCTTGAAAGATGAGATTGAAGGTTGCACTCTACATAAACTAAAATAATTGTATCTATAAACATTTACATTGGCATGGAAGAATGGATTGGCATACATAAAAAAAAATATGTAGCATTCAATTTTAAATCAAGTTGTGGAAAGGCCACATTGCAAACTAGTAAAAATCTAAAAAATGTTAAGTTTCATACTTTTAAAAAAACTTTAACCCAAATTTACCATTTAGTATCTAGTGTCTAAACACAATATTCATTTCCTATGTTTCCTAATCAGTTTTATCTACAAAACACGATAATTTTATGTGCAGCACCATTTTGTCAAAAAAAAAAAAGTTCGACCGTACAGTTCTCAAACTCCTGGAATGTTAATGTTGACGCCTAACAAGTAAATGCATAGCTGTCACCCTACTCAACCAAATGTAGCAAGCTAGTTAATTCCATATGAAACCCTCTTATATTTGCTTGCAGGGCTGCATACTATATTGTAACACCAAATAGGTTTATTTTATTATTTCAAGTGGCACATTGGGTTGTTAAAAATTTAAACACATTCTGTGCTGCAGTGATATGTTATTTGCAGGAAACTAGACGAGTGTAATAAAGTGGAGTTAAATAATACCTGTGGGTTGTTCCGTAAGAAGTCCAGAGCCCCAGCACCAGCTCCAGTGCCGGCCCCAGCCCCAGCACCAGCACCGCCAAAATTTGGGAGACCCTATTAAAAAAAATTGAATGAATTAAAGCATAGAAATCCAATACACAAGACCCCACAAATTTCAATATGTAAACACAAAAACAAAGACAAGAAAGTTAAAACATTTCATTTACTGTCTCATTCTTGTATTGATATTATCATTATTATGTCAATGCTTGAATGAGCATAATATTTGTAAACAATTTACAAAATTAAAAAAAACATCTGCTCTACCTGTGGAAAAAGATCTAATGGAGCTGCATTGGGGCCTCCAGATGGAGGTGCTGGCTGAGCTGGGGTAGCTGCAGGTGCTGGAACAGCAGTGTTTGCAGCTCCACCTGCTGGCAAGTTTGAAGTTGGAAGGCGAGCTACAGGAGGAGGCGCTTCTGCCACCTCTGGAATGCCCTGAAAATGTATATAGTGGCATGAGGGAATGACATAACAAGAAATTATAAAGATGAATTAGCTCAATCTTTGGAAAACAAATGTACATACTGAGTATAAATATTCTACAGCACGTTCTGGGTTGTTGAAAGCTGCCCTTAAAGCACGGACAACTGTATCTCTATCCCAGCTACCCCCGCCCATATCAAGAATTTGTTGAATAATTTGTTCCAGGTTAGTTCCTGCAACTAGATTGGAAGCTGCTTGCCCATAGGCATCAGCATCTGTCCTGAATCACAAAAAAAGAGAATAAAATCAAAATTAGCATATGCATAATATCTTGTAAAAAAAGTTATAAGTAGTATAACTAATAATACAGTTGAAAAATAGCACATATGCAAACCTAATCACAGGATGGTAAAACGATTGAAATTCTAGTATTGTCTGTACTGTAAAGGCTTAATCCTGTCTATGGAATCAACTATAAAAGAACTGAAACAAAGCAAAAAAGAGAGAATTTTTTTAATTTGCTGGTATACAAGAACATACATATTAAAGAAAAGTAAAACCTATAGCAGAAACTTGCAAATCAGAACGTTATGCAAAACTGAAAACAATTTAAATGCTACAGTTCTTGGTACACAGTACAACTAGGCCAGAGGCATTGCAGACCACAAAGATGCAGAATTATGCAATATCTTAGAAAGAAATTAAAAAAACATTTAATAATACAATATTTATACTACATTTTTGTATTTGACAAATTTACTTCCGGTGAAATAATAAACTAAATACTTCAATATTTACACTACAATTTTTATTTGACAAATTTACTTCCTGTGAAATAATAAACAGTAAATACTTCTAAATTTACATTACAATTTTTTATTTGAAAAATTTACTTACTGTGCTGCTCCAGTGGCAGCACTCGGTGCAGTAGTTGTAGGAGCCCTACACAATTTTCAGGCTTTAGAAATTTTAAGTAGCAGAAAAAGAAAAAAATCATCAATCACAAACAAGAATAAAAATACTCAACCAAACTTCCTATGGTCACTATAAGTAAATATAATGAACATGTCCTTAAATTTTAAAAATCCGCAAGCAATATGAGATCAGCATTGGTGCAAATATTGGCTAGAACTTACGATGCCGGAAGCTGAGTTGCAGCTGCTGGTGCTGGTGCAGGCACTGAAGCTGGGGCTGGTGTTGGCGCTGGCACTACAGGATTGTTGACTGGAGCTACAGGAACAGTTGTTGGGGCCGTCTGAAACATATAAAATGCAATCAGTTCTAAGAATTCTAAAATGTGCAAATCAAAGTCAAATGCGATAAAGAACCCAGTTAAAGAAAACTTTCTTGAATTGAAGAATACCTGAGTTGATGGTCCTCCAGGTGTTGAGGATTTAGTCTGAAAATAACAATTATCTTAATGACTTCAGTTTTGAAGCTTCAGAACATAAAGAAAGAAATTTTGCAAATAACATTGCAAGAGCAATATCAACAGTATACTAATCTAGACTTCAAATGAAATTACCCACCAAATCAAAAACTTCAAAGATTCAGTCATAAGACAATTAACTTCTTGTTTGGTAGCATACTAAACAACAAAGAGACATTCTCCTCCACCTACTGATTACGTTGTGCTTGATACAATTCAACAATGTCAAATCATTGGCTCTAAATGCATTTATACTTTAAAAATAGTGATGTCTGCTATTAATTAAGTTGATTAACTGTTTATAATTTAACAGTACAGACAAGCCAACAAGAATTTTTCCCAATACAACCACCAGTTATCATAAGTGCATGCTAGCTAGGAAAGGATCATTCTAGACTGGAAATTCAAAGTAGCATATCTAAGGTTTGAACAAAAAAATGACCTCAAAAACTTTGGAATTTTTTTTTAAAACGCAAAAAAATTGACAAATATATAAAATAACAAGGGTTTCTTGCAATACAACAGCTATAAAAAAACATTATGAATACGTGCTAGCTAGAAAAGGTTCAAATATAGATTACAAAATTAAAATTGATGAATCTGGGACTTGAACAAAGAGAACCTTTTCAAATTATGAAATCAGAAAAATTGAAAGATAAAAGAAAGCAAATGAAATTGACATGGGCAACACCACAACTACTTGAAAGAAATTTAACAAAAAAGTCCTAGATCTTAACTAGAGATGAACATAGTAACTTGACAAAACATAAAACTATATAATTGGCTCCATATTGTGGAGAGACACATGTACATAGGTAGTCAAGTACAATGAAAAGATGTGACAGATGAAACATTCAACAAAAATAGAAATTATAAAAAAGAACAAATCATGTTGCAAAATCTAAACAGTTTCAACAGAGATACTACAGTTGAAACAATAATATGGAATAACAACCTTAACCCCCAAAAGTACAACCATAAGTATAGATCCCATCAGCAGAACATTGACAATTTGAGTTTTGAAAAATAAAAACACTAAATTAATATGACATTTCTTGCCACAGGTTTTACCTACTCTTTTTTGGTGTATCCAACACTTTCTAAAAAGACAAGACACAATGGAAAGATCAGTAAGCAAGAAGACACTACCTTAGACAACATAACAACAAGGAAAGTATTCTCTGTGACTTTGTTTTCCTCCAAGGTGGTGTCATCCTTCAGCACTTTGCCTTGATATATCAGTAACTGCTGATCAGATGGATAAGCCCCTTGGAGTTGCTCTATTTGTCTTTTAACATCTACAACCTGAAAAAACAAGACGGCCAATTTATATAAGAGAATTGCTTCTATGTCTAATGACAAAGTACTGCCAAGTGCCAAGCATTGCATTATACCTCTACCACTGCAACTACAAAGCAATTTCAGACGTGATAATTGAAAAAATAAAAATCAATCCAAAAACCACCATCATTGCATTATCCCTCTACCACTGCAATTACAAAGCGATTTCAGACATGATAAATGAAAACATAAAAATCAATCCAAAAGCCACAGCATCATTGTATTATCTCTCTACAACTGTAGCTACAAAGCAATTTCAGACATGCTAATTGAAAACATTAAAATCAATCCAAATACCACAGCATCATATATGCAATCAAGGCATGGAAAGAAATTGAAGTTCAACATAAAAACAACCCAACAGTAGAACTCCTTTCACGATCATAATGGACAGTCAACCATAAAATAAAAACAGGCCAGATCAAAAGATTATTCAGTAAGCTCAAATTAAAAAGTGGCCATGTTTAACTGTAAAGTGCAGAAGAACTGCTAAATGTTAATTGTGCTCCTGGCACACAACTGTTTAAGAAAGAATCCACCACACTTGAGGATAGGCAGCGCAGTCTGATTTGGATGTTCCCCAGGCTATCTTTCACAATCTTAAATTAGTAAATATATAATAATGAAAAGCAAAGAACTCCTAACAAGTGCCTGGAAGGAGAGTGACAGAAAGTGGCTGGCTAATCTTCATTTAATTCCACAAATATGGAGGATGATTTGAATAGTCCTAGTAATGAGACATACAATCATTTGTTCTAGTTCCAGACTATTATCAATTTCAAATCTATAAATCGCAATCATGTTTTTTATCCTGTAATCAAACTGAATTGTTTTAAATTTCATTCAGCGGTATTGTAAACAATTTTCTTTGATGGATTGTGGAAAACTAATATTCTTAATTAAGACTTTCTTTCAACCTGAGTTTAGATGCTTCAAATCTATAAATCGCAATCACATTTTTTATCCTGTACTCCTGTAATCAAACTGAATTGTTTTAAATTTCATTCAGTGGTATTGTAAACAATTTTCTTTGATGGATTGTGGAAAACTAATATTCTTAATTAAGACAACTTTCTTTCAACCCGAGTTTAGATGCTTCAAATCATAGCATGTTAATCACAGAATCAGCTAGCAATTTAAATAACAGTATGGATACTAATAATAATTACCCTTCTAAAATACCTCAAAACCACAATATGCATATATAAACATAATTCAATTTCACAATGGAACCTCTTTATGAACATATGTTGTAAATGATTACTAATAGAACTACCAAAGACTAATGTCAACACAGCAGCAGCCTGTTTGTCAACTATGTCAAGAACTCTAACAATTATAATTCTCCCAAGACCTATATATGATCATAATTTTCTTCAGAAGAATAAGATTTACTGGTTACAATCATATTTCCAACAATGGATACCCTTCAGTTTACAACAGATAAAGTGGAATCTACTATGAAACTATCTAATTGTTTATTTAGCAAGAAACACTAAATTATAAATTTATAGAGGAAAAAGGAAGCTTGTAACTTTCGGATATACCAGTTGCCTATAATGGTTGGCCTACTAATGATGACTGCGAGGTTATTTATCTCATATTAAAAAAGGCATTCAAAGGCAATATTGGCTGAAATAAATGATTGATAGCAAGTAAAATTATCTTTGCACAAGATCCAACATGAATGAGATTACCAAGTACTTCGGTATTCATGCTTTCAAAGCCCTTCTAAACAAGATGAGGTTTTGCATTTTAATATTTACTTATGCAAACTCTTAGGCACACAAGACTTTAAATACTTCATGAGAGTTGCACCTAAAATTATGATATGTACCATCTGATATTTACTTTGACACTGATACAAGTTCAAAAATTGCAACAGACAACAAAAGTGTATTTGAAGACTGGGGCAGACTACATACGTTAAAAGATAGCAACTTGTATTTCTCCAAATCTAAATGAGCAACAAATTATATAAGCGAGACATCAACAAACCAATCAAATAGAGACAAGCTGTATTTAGATTTAATTGTGTGCCCTCAGTTTATATAAATCAAGGCACAATAAAAAAAATATTAAACACAGCCCTTATAGTGCTTTCTTCAATTGACCGTGTCATAAACAATGCAACTGTAATCCAGAAACTCGAACAAATAACGCCAACCAAAATTCAGAAGTCAAGAAATTCGAAATCACGAATTCCCAATTCTGCCGAGGACCTAATCCCCAAACGCATGCCCGACAAAACACTTCAATTCGTCTAACACAAGCCAGCTTGTTTTCCAGATAAATTTCAGCACTAAAACCGAGTCGCATTTTAAACGCATTCTGGTGACCAAAGATGACACAAATTCACAATCCCCAAAAGAAGGCGTATATCTCTACACCAATAAGATCATCAGCGTGCTTGAGCTCCGAAATATAGCAAGAGTCTATAGATTTATTTTAAAGCTCGATCAGTGAAACTGCAACATTAAAGCGCCAACAAATAACCTCGATTGGAATCCAACCCAAACCCCTCTTTCCCTCTAAGGAACCCTAAAGCAAAAACAAAGTCCCCCAGCCCTATTACCCACACAATACCACCTTCAAACACATAACAACCCCAGAAGAACCCTAATTTAAACAGGAAAACCTCTAACCAAGTTCACCCAGGATTTCACCTACCATTCCAATCTGCGTCAAACGAAGCAAACAATCTTACATCAAACTAATTATAACATGACTGCGAAAGAAACCCTGACTAAGCAGATGCAGGAAAAAAATGCTATACTCAAAACGAGGAACGAAAAAACAAGAAATTTACCGCATCACTGGGCTGCACTTCGATGTCGAAGTGATTTCCCTTCAAAGTTTTCACTGTAACCTTCATTCTGCCCAACCAAAATCTTACCCTTTGCAAAGACCTCGGTAACACGCAGAGAAAAAAAGGAGAAAAAAGAAAGAGCTTCTGTCAGCAAAAATTGCTTAACAGAGGAGACGGAAATAAGCCCACAATATCCTTTCGTCTGCCGACAAAAACTACCACGTTAGTTATTAATAAAACCAACGACACTAACGCCGTCAATTGACGGGATCTAACCTCGCTTTTATAGCGTGTCGCAGAAGAAAACGTTCCACGGGTATTATTAAACCGCGAGCTTTTATTAGCAAATCGAACAGCTGAGATTGGCGTTTGAAAACGTATTATTCTATTTTGTTTCATGGCGGTTGATTTTAATATTTTCTTTCCAAAAAGTGATAGCCTTTGAAAACTGAAGGGTGACGTGGACGGCATTTAACGGCAATTGACGTATTTTATGGAAGGGAAAAGGGAACAAGCCAGGCAACATATTTATTATGATTATTAATTTAATTAGTTTCTTAAGTATAACTTTATTAAGATAATTTTTCTAATATCATGAGTGCAAAAATTTCCTCTTGATGGATAGAGTTTGGTGTAAACTTTTGTCACAAGTCATTAGAGTCATTTTATGTAGGATAAAAAGAAAGAAAGAAAGATTCTTTTATAGTTCATTTGAGTCATTTGTTTATAGTTCTATAGATAGTTTAAATACATGAGACTACTCTATAATTTAATGTAGAATTAGAATGCAATCTTATCTTATGGAGGTTATTACACATTTATAGTTCTATAAATAGCTTACAATACATGAAACTAGTGCCTAATCTAATATAGAACTACCTTTATCTTATAAAGATGTATTATACATAAGACTTACATATCTTATACCTTCTCAAATTTAAACTTTTGACCAAAAAAATACCTTACTTATAAGCTAAGAAATTAGTACATGTAAATTTTTAATAAATATAAAAAAAAAATAGCATACACTAAAGTCACCATACTACACCATCACAATTTTGTCTCACCTTGTATGGGAAGTGATAAGGAGCACCCAACGAAAAGTGGTCTCTTTTGTAAGGAGAACTTTGCACTTTCATGCTCATAAAAAATGAGCTCTTATGCTTTGGGTGCATTGCATTTCATGGCAAGAATCTTTTTATCTTTAGGAGAATATTTTGTTTTTTTTGCACTCTTCACTTTAATAGTGGATGTGAGATGGTTAAGCACCAATTGTCTTTTTTTAAGAAAGTTTTATGATAAATTTTGATTGTTTTTGTGTTTAAAAATTATTATTTTATGTTGTAAGAAAATATTTATTATTATTGTTTAAATGGTTAATAATTAAATATTTGTCATTATCATTTGTTGTATTATTTAGAGATTTTAATTTAATTTACATTGATGATGTGATATCAAATTATTTTGCTTATTTTTTATTATGATTATCAATATGAGCTAGTGCCTTTGTCTTTCTAAATTTTATAACATACATCATGTCTAAGGACGATGGGAGCATCAAACATGAGAGTATTGGTATAGCTCAATAGTTACAAGACTAAAAAAATAAAGAAATATTGATTAGTCTATCCAATTAAACCACATTTCAAACCATAAGTAATTGTATGTTTGTCTCCTTGGTTGGGGGCTTGGCTCGATTAGCATGAGCTTCATGTGGTAGGCATGAGGTCTAGTCCCCATCCAACCCACATAGTACTGGAGGGTGTGTCATGCCAATGTCATCTATCATGTTATAAAGTTTACTCGACCCACTACAATAATAAAGTAAATTTATCATTATAATTGTTTGACTCTACTTTCATTACTCTATCCTTGTAAGTAATGTGTGGTGTGTCTAGTTAAACCCTTGCTAGATAAGTTGTTGATAATGAGAAATAGGTTATGGATATCACGTTAATGAGCACTGGTGTATATCAATTTCTTATTTAATGGTACACAATGTTAGGACTAAGGCTGGGGTCCCATGGAGGGGGCTTCCTTAAAAATAGAGTTGTGGTTATTGAGCTTTTTTTAGGAATATTTAAAGGTGAGTGGTCCCGTGAATTTTATAGTGTGTTTCAACTTAAAAGTTTCAACTCCTAAATTTAAGGAAAAACTTTCTAAATTTTATTTTTTTACAAGATTTATTTGATTTTGGTGGGAATAAAATGTTGAAATATTTGACATGTTGCAAAATATTTTCTTAAGCTAGTGGGGCAATTTCCAGCCCCACCCCATTTTTACTCGTTCAAATTTAGAGGCCTAAAAAGTGGGGCTCCTATTCTGGAGGAAAATATTCCAAATAATATTGTAGCCTCAAAAACAAATTCTCAAGGGACCTCCTCTACCTAAAAAATAGAGTCGTAGCACACCCTCCCCCCCCCCCCCCCCCCCCTACATGGGACCCCTTCCTAAGGGACTACATGTTGTTGTACACCTTATAGGTCCTATATCAACCTTATAATATTTATAAATCTTATACCCATATAAAATGGGCGTCCCACTTTTTAAATTCTTAACTTGAGTGTTATAGGATTGGATTTCTACGAATGAGATTTTTTTAGATTTCTTTGTATTTAACTTGAGTGTTATAGGATTGGATTTCTACGAATGAGATTTTTTTAGATTTCTTTGTATTTAAAACATAAATATCTTTTTTAAATAATTTATTTTAAAATACTTACAATTAACTATTATAGGGATTTGGATTCTCGCTTCAAAAATAATAAAGAAGTACTTAAATTAAAGCCCATGTCTATATTAACATAGAAAAATAAGATTTGATTTTATACATTAAAATAAATATTTAATTTAAATAAGAATTAAATGAAAATAACTAAAATTGTTATAACTATTAGTTAACTATAATTTTAATTTAATTACTATTTATTATTATAATTTTTAAAGCATTATAATTATGAATAATGGTTGTGAGACTTCCATTCCCTACATTCATTATGGCTAGGGTTTCACCCATTCAGCATTGTCATGATCCCCATCAGCGAAGCTCACTAGTAAGAACTGCATCTATTCATTACAACTTGGAATTATAGTTTGAAACGTGGGGCTTTAAGGTGGTTCCCTATGACATATGGGGCATTTTTAATGTTGGGAGCATAAATTTCTAGGGTCATTTCTATAGGGGTTGTTGCATGGAAGGTAATAGCATTTAGAGCGTCAATTCAAGAGGTTTTGATCACTTTTCACAATCAAAAAGTCTTGCAAAGGTTGAGGATGGTGTCTTTAATATCAGACGTAAGGATGATTTGTTGTGTCAAAGGATGCAAAGGGGGACTTCAAGGGTTTCGAGAAGGGTGAGGCATCCTCTATTTTTGGTAGTAGATATGGTCTTCTTGAGGATATTCATGATATGAAATTAGTTCGCACTAGGGCATGAAATGGTGTCAAAAATAGATATAGAAAGGAACGACAGGGTGTTAACAAGGGAAGGGGAGAGATGAAAAAACATGTGGGCTATATGCATAGGTGGTTAAGAAGGCAAACATCGGGGGAGCAACAATCACAAAATGGGTTGAGCCCCTTCCAAACAAGCTAATGATTTGTCTAGATAAAGAGATTGGAGAAGAGGTTGTAGAAAATGGATGGCACTAGGATATACATGAAGGAATGGGAACCAATTTTTTATCCATGGAAGCAGGAGATAGATGTGGACCTAATATGGATCATACTATATAATCTCCCATATAAATATTAGGAAGTAAATGCCTTAAAGGAGATTAGAGAGAAACTAGAGCATTTTATCATGACTAGTAAGAAATTAGAGGAAATTTACTTTGGTAAGTATGCACAAATATGCATAAGTTTGATGTTTATCCTCCACTTCTAAATGAATAGGAAATTCACACAAATTATGGGATCTAGAAGTAGAAAATTGAAAGAGAAGATGAGATGGTGTTGTGTGTAAGATACAAAGCTAAGCGACATGATGAAAAGAGCTCTAAGAGGCAAGTAGGCCATAATAAATTGGGTTAGGAAAGATAATGGTGGATTTTCCCTTGTAGGAAATGAAGAGGTGTAGAAAATTAACTGGAAAAGTTCTAATGGTTGGGATACTAACTAGGATAATCTAGATGGAATGAAAGATATAACTGAATCTAAGGTAGTGGAAGGGACTTTCACTCCATCACAAACTATAAATGTTATCATGACTACCAATGGAGATGAAGGGAGTACAAGTCATAAAATGGGTTAGAATTTGGATGTTGTAGGAGTAGTCTTCGCTCCTTTGGATTTTAGAAATGATGAACAAAACAAGGTAGTAGTAGTTAGGGAATCATATAGAGATGAGCCAACATAGTAGGAAGTTAAAGGCATTTCAATAAGATTTCTTGATCAATTTTAGGAACTTATGTTCAAGAGGATATCAAACATGAATAGATAACATAATTACTAGAGAAAGGATTCAATCTCCAAAGTGACAATTGTACACACTAAATAGTGCACTTCTCTAAGTCATTACTTCCAAGGGAATCCATGAATGGGAAACCTTGAGAAAGTGACCTAGAGCTCCCTAGGCATGGAGTCACAAGGATGTTGATGGTGCTCTCAGCTAGAGCTATTGAAGCATGCAACCTTGCTAGTAAACCACACAATGGGAGATTCAAAAAGACAAGGGCAAGAATGCCAATATCTTTAAGAATCAACAATGAAGATGCAATGCAACTATGCTAATAATGAAGATGCGAGCTAAGTTATGGAAATGAAAGTATTAGAAACCCTTGCTATTTAAGCTATGTGAGCTAATCTAAAACATAAAGGAAACTAAACTAGAAAGCATAAACATGAAGCTATGATGCAAGAATGAAACTAGAATGCAAGAATAATCTCCAAAGCTCCAAAGTCTCCAAGAAATCTTGCAGCATAAGATTAGTATTCAATTGGGATCCTAGAATGAGAAAAGAGCTCTCCTTTTAAAGGAATTGAAAAGGAATGGACCATGGAGATTAAGAGGCAAAAGATTTAATCAAGGGTGGAGCTTGAAAGAGGAGCAATCCATGTGCACAAATCTCCTCCAATGAGAAAATAAAAGTTGACTTGTGTGTCCATATGAGACAAAAAGGTCTTTTCTTCTTTTTATAAAATAAGAATAATGCTTTATTTGTGCAACTTAGGATAAGAGGAAAAGGGGGGCTTTTTATTTAATAAAAGGGGAGGGAATTCATTTTAATTATATAAAGACTTAGGATAAAATGGTTAGCCCATAGAAAATAATCGAATAAATGATAAAATAGGATTTGATCAAAGAAATTTATATTTTGAAAAAAAATGTTGATTTTTAAAAATATTGAGCTAAAGATGTTGATTCACGAAATTGATAAATTGTTGAATGGGGGCCCAAAGTCCAAGTGACCATTTTAGGGTGTATACATTTGACCCTCTTTGACTAATGTGAGATTGATTTGGGATCACATGTGGTCAAAAAATGGAATTGAAATGTGAGATCGATTTGGGATCACAAAACAACCCAGATGTGTGTTCGACATATGGGAACACATCAGGACAAAGATAAGCATAAGCTGACAAAGATAAGCTGAAAGACAAGACCAACACACCTGTGAATAGGAGATTCTCAAGTCTCAAATAAGAGATAAGAATCTCAAGCAAGGTTGATTGATAAAGCTGAATCAAGGATTGAAAATTGAAGTTTGATAGGTACTACCCCCTCGTGATCGAAATCAAAATGAGACAGAGGAGAAACAGAGAATTGATAAATTTGATCAAACTAAACTAAAGATAAGGTTCTTGATGTAAAATGAAAGATATAAGGATCACATAACCAAGGTAGATCATCATTTAGGTTATGCCCCAAGGTTGAATTAGAAGAAAAGAAGTGGGGTGAAAGCGAATGGAAGATAGAAGTTTGGAAGAGGTGAAAAAAAATGAAGAGAAGAAAGAGAATGTCTCAAAATCAATCAATTGTTTAAGATAGGAAATTTCAATTGAGATCACGAAAGAAGATAAGGAAATGAAGATCAAAACGTGACCATAGTTGATTAAAAGTCCAAAAGAAAGATGAAAGGAGAACCCTCTCAAACTCATAATGCAGCCTAAAAATGCAAATTAACATGAAGTCTAACAATGCAAGCTACATTAAAAGTGGTTTACTTGCAAGGTTACAAAGCCATTAGACTCTAATAATCATCATCGAGTGTTATTGGTAGTGTCTCAAGATCATACAATACACGCTAGTATGACTATGTGAATCTGAATATGATCTATATCAAATAGGTATGTGGGAATCCCACCTAGGCACCAAAGACATGTAGGTCAAGATGACTAGTGTAGTGAGGTTCCCTAAGTTTAGTATAACAAGACTATGCTTGCATCAAGACACAAGAAATTCAAGATGACTATAAACATGCACTTGCGAAAACAATCAAGGATAATACCTTGTAGACCCTAATGTCAAGTGGAACAAACATAAATGCTAATGATAGTTAGGATCAACAAGATATACCCACAAGTAGAAAAAGCAATAAAACATGTCCTCATGCCCCTAGTCTTCTAGCTCAGCATCATCGAAAACTATTAGGGAGAGCACACTCATCAAAAAAATCATCATAGACAGCACACAAAGAAATAAAGTTAAACAAGTCTCAGTGAATCGAGTGTTTAAGTGCGTGTGTGTAGGTCATAAAGTCAAATTTTGAGTATCACATCTATCAGTGAGAAATATCATATCATACTAGACTACAGGTAGGATATCTGATAAGTGTTAAGAAACACTTGATGCTAGGGTAGTGTTGAAAAACATAGTTGGGGTGGTGTTGAAAAAAAAACACCATTTGTAAGGATGTCCTAAAGACCAACACATCCTAGAGACCAAAGCTAACACAGTTATGCCCCCTGGACAAAGATAAAGACCAATTCCAAACCAAGCCAACAAGGATAAGGCATGATGGAAAAAGGTTAAGTGTCAAGGACGCATGCCAAGAAACAAGGATGCAAAGGCCTCAAGTAGCACTTGTTTCTAGGTTTTCACCACTTGAAGATTTTTTTAATTTTTTTGTATTTTTGCTACCAAGGCGCCTGTTTCCAAGTTTTCACCAAGGCACTTTTCTATTTTTTTGAATTTTTTGAATTTTTTTTTGCATTTTTTCAGGACTTTATATGCTTTTGAGGATTTTTTCAGCATCATATATGAATTTTTTTTGGGAATTTTTTCAGGATCAATAAGTATGTATAAAGGATGCCCCCAGACAGAACTCCCAAGCAAGATCACATCATGTAGTCCCAATTTCTAGCAAGGTGGAGGACAAGAGGGAATAGCAAGCTAGTGGAAGAGATGGAAGACAAGAGAATGAAGGAGAATGAAGGAAAGAAATCCTCAATGGCAAACTCCTCAAGAGTACCCAAGCTAGGGGAAAAAATGCCATGCAAAGCACATTTGGACAAGCAATGAAAGGCCAGTATAGGATAAGTCACAAAGGCGTAATGCAAAAGAAGGAAAGGATGCAGTCCAAAAGAGTAGACATGTCAAGAGGCTTCATAGCATCATGTTTTTACTCTTTTTTATTAGATCAAGACCAAGGGGAAAAGGATAGTGAAAGGCTAGAATAAATGGAGGAAAATAAATATGAAGGCTAAACATGAATGGAATGAAAGAAAGATCATCGTAAGATATCTCACAAGATAGCCAAATGTTTGTGTATAGGTCAACATTGCCAAGATCAAAGAGAGAAGACAGAATGGATGAAATATGTAGAAGAACTATGCATGATGCCTGATTGTCAGGTTTTCATCATGGTACTTATCCAAGGTGCCATAAGGGAGTGGTTTTCACCATAGGACAAATTTATTTCTCTTTACTTTTGCTACCAAGGCGCCTATTTCTAGGTTTCCACCAAGGCACATTTTCAATTTTTTCATTTTTTTTCTTTTCTTTTTTTGAATTTTTTTATTTTTGGAGGAAGGCAAGCTTTTTAGATAATGCTCCTTGAAAGGATAAACCATGATATGCCAAGTATTCAAAATGATATGCTCAAAGATGTTGATAGGGAAAGGAAGATGGAAGAGAAAAATGGAGGATAAAATTTTATGTAAAGTAAGTGAGGTTGGAAGATAGGAGGAATAGGCAAATGAGGAAAAAGGATAGAAGGTAGAAGGATAATGAATGGAAGGATTGTGAAAGGGTAGATGGAAAGGAAGGCAAGATCAACATCAACACACACCTTGAAGGGTGGCGAGAGGATGGAGGAAATGTGAATGAATGAATACAAGAAGGAATATGGTGAATGTTTAGTAGAGGTTGTGGTTCAGGTGCATGGAATGGAAGAATGTTTTGGAAAAAGATGAGGTGGAAGCCTTTGGAAGCTTGAATGTCAACTTCACTTTTTGTTCAATATTAGACTCTTTCAAGAGAGACTTTGGAATCCATATAGCCTTAGGCTTTTCATTTCTTTTTTATGATTTAGAGAGAATATCTTTAATGATGGATTTTGGAACCCATACTTGTCTTGTAGTTTTCTTTTTAGATATCTCTTTTGACTTTATGCCTCCATGTCGATTAGAGGAGACATGGAGATCTTTTTTTTATGGATTCTTGTATTGCTTCTTTTTCTTGTATTGAACATTCAAGTTACTTCCAAAAGACTTGGGACTTGTAGAAGAAGGAGGATATGACTAGTTTAGATGGGTGGATGGATGAAAAGGATTCAAGGGTATGCATCTATGTTGATCTTGAGGAAAGATAGGAGATGGAAGGATGTAAGGACCCAAGATGGATGATGAATTAGGAGAGTTAGGAGGGGAAAGTGAAGGTACATAAGGGCCTAAGATGGAAGGAAGACATGAAGCCCTTAGTATTGGTGGAGGAGGTCCAAGGATGGACGTGGAAGATACAAAAGGATAATCAATAAGTTCATCAACATCTATATGACAACCAAGGACATCAACATCTTTAGAGTGAGCATTAGGATTTGCAATAGGATCATGAACATATTGAATAGGAGCAACTTCTTTGATAGGATTGTTCGAAGTTTGAAAAGACTTAGGAAGAGTAGAAAGTGGAAGCGAACATGGAGTGGTAAAACAAGAAGATGGAAGGCTTTGATCTTGACAAGGAGCTTCTTGATCTTCGATACTATTTTTAATAACCTTAATGGAAGTATCATCTTTGGAAAGCACAAGTGTAGTAAGGTTATTTTGATTATCAATAAGCTCAACAGCGTAAGTAGTAGCTTGATCTTGCATAGGGAAAGACTTAAGACATGGTGGAATGAATGAGGAAGGGCGTAGAAGATCAAAAAGACCATGAAACAGATAAGAGACACCATGAAAAGAATTGGATGACGTGGAGGGTTCTTGATATTGATCTTTTTTTATGTTCTTTTCTTTGTTTTTAGAGTCCTCTTGACATGGAGCCACTTCTAAGGACAAGGAAGCATGTTGGAATTGTATGGAAGACTTTGGAAGAGATGGTGAAGGACTAGCTGAAGTAGGCATTATAGCATATAAGGGCTTAGGCTCTTTAGGTTTAGCATTATTGAAAGTATTTGTAGCCAAGTGAAGGTTAGCTTGAGTTTCTTTAAGAGCTAGCCCTTGAGGATAACTATAGGGAACAACATGAAAAGTATTAGAATCTTTGTTGGATGAAGGATTTGTGAAAGATTTGGAAGACTCAGAAGCTTTAGGAAATGTATGGGTATTGGAGGAAGTAGGGGATGGAAGGGAACCATCACAAGACAAAGGTCTATCATCAACATAATCTTGCTCGAGAGTGTAATCTTTATTTTCAGCATGAGAGTTCTTAGATGAGAGATTCTTACAGTATTTACGCTTAAAATCAACATGGTGAGCTTTCTCTTCCTTAAGTGAAGTATATGTATCATCTAGGTATTGTTCACAAAAATCATCAAAGTCTCTTTCAAAATCAGAATCATATGGATCACCATCATGATCTATCCAATGTGACGACCCATTTCCAGTAAGCACAAGCACACGACTAGGAGGACTCTAAGGAATAGAGGTGTCATAGGTATCACTACATTGTCCATCATAATAGTCATCATAGTCATCATAGACAAGTGTGTCACTCTTCGTAGAAGGGGTATCACAAGGGCTATCATATTGCTCATCATGGTATGTCTTGAGACGAGGAATAAGACTCTTGGGAGAATTAGAAGAGGAACGAGATTGTAAAGAAGAGGAAAGTGAAAACCTAGTGGAGGAAGAAGATTTGGATAATGGGGAATGTGAATAATGTCTAGAAGAGTCATGGTAAGACTTGGAAGATGAGGAAGAATGAGAAGAATTAGAAGATGAAAAATGTTTGGAAGAAGGAGGTCATGATAGAATCATGTCTATGATCTTAACAAAGGCATTTGATTCACTTGATTTTTCTTTTATTTTTGTCATAAATTTATCACCCATGAGATTTTTGGAGGAATAATACTCTTCGAATTGAGAAATGAGTTCGAGATCATCTATTTTCAAGAGAGGTTCCATAGCAAGATAGTTGAAATTCATGGTTCTGGAAGAGGAGAAATCAAGCATGGAAGAGACAGAAGAGATGAATAGAAGAAGGTAGACTAGATAATAAGAGGAAAAGAATCAAGAAGACGTGAAGATTTTAGGAAGAAAAGGGAGATGTGGAAGAAAGAAGACCAAGAGTCATTTTGTGCAACTTGATACCATTTAAATTCATTTGAATGTTGAGAAACATGTCATAGCACCTAAGATCTGACTTGGATCGACCAAGGGAGATTAGAAATAGGACACAAATCAGCTTCAAATTGCAGACAACTATGAGGTAGCAAAATAACTCTGTTCAATAGTTATCAGAGTAATAGGGCGATACAATTTTCCTGTGTGATATTTCACAAGAAGCAATGTGATATTTTCCAGGCAGTGCATGCGATATTATCCAGGCAAGCAGTGCAATGGTTGTGTAGCAATGAAGTGTCGCACGATAATTGACCAGACAGTGTGTAAATCTCAATTTTGAAGGCAATTTGGTCAAAGTTGTAGTTTGGTAAGTTGAATTTATCAATTTCAAGCACAGTACTAGCAGTAATCAGACAAGTTTGCAAATAATAGGTGATCAAACATGTCATAAAACACTTGCACAAGGGCAAAAACAACCTTGCCAAGACAAGCAATTGTGATATCAAAGCAATAAAATCCTATGAATGCTACCGTGATGTTTGATGTTTGAGAACGTTTACATGGGTAGATCACAATGAAAACAATTCAAACACTTACTAGCCTAAAAAGACAAAGGCTCAATACTTAACAACTTGGCCCACACTTGATGTCCCATTGCCTCACACAAAGTGGTTGCCCATAATAGATATTGGCTTTGTCGTGGAAGTGCCAATGACACAACCAAAGGAACACAGATGGTGAGTAATCTTGGGGTGATCCAGGTTAGTCCACTAGGATCAATCCTTGCACCAAGAAGCTAAGCAAAAAAATAGGGTGGCTTCTATCTATGGTTCTTAGTAAGGGTTTTCATTTGTAATACCCCTCTTGCTCCCCAAAGGGACTCCTTACCTTGCGGCAAGTAACGGACCTCGTGGCCACAAGAGTACCTTAAGCATTCTTGCTCAACATTTTCCTCATGGTCACAATCCCACAAGTACTCACATTAAGCGAAGACAAGTACTACGTCTACCAAGCTTTTGTGGTCCTTGATAGCCTTGAGTTTATAGTGGGTCGGAATAGCCGGCAAAAATTTTGTCCCCACTTGGGTCGTTCCTCTTGATTGCTCAAGAGCAGGCCTGCTAAAGGATTCTAAAACTAAACAAAGAATGGATCAACCTTTGAGTTTCAAGATTTATGTTTCACCTCAAGGGTGAAGAGCATATTCTCCTAGCTCAAAAATTTATCCCAAACACACCAAGCAAAGGTTCAATTACCCTCTTGCTTTTAAAAGCCAAAGATGGGTCAAGATTTTTGTTTCACCACAAGGGCGAAGAGCATACTCTCCTACCACCAAAAGATTCCTACAACAAGATATTAAGTGCCTATGAAAAGAAACAACTATTATATGCCGCACTTAAAATGAAAGCAATTAAACAAGCACTTGATTGGTTTTTATGCTTTTGGGTAGCCCTGCAAAAATAATGAGTAGCCCTTGTGCATTTGGAGCTTTGACATGCATTCTTTTAAGCAAATATTCAAGTAATGAGAGCACCTGCAAGCACAAGTTGTTAGCCCCACAAAGATTAGTGCATCAAAAATCAAGTACAATCTGAAAATTTATCAAAAAAACTATATATAAAATTTAGGTCCACTTGGAGAAGGCATAACTTTCTCATCCTAGCTCTGAATTACGAACCGTTTGATGCGTTGGAAAGGTATTCAAATAATCTTGAACCAAATTTTGGAAGTAGCAATGATCCATCCCTATTTTCACACACCATTTTTTCCCAAAAATGCACCGAAGACCCTCAAAATTGCAATTTACTAAAACATATGAAATTTTGGAAAAATTAGATTTCAGTATTTTCCCAATTTAATCATGATCAATTAATCTCTGTCCTAACACAACAAGTCAAAACCAACAAGCAAACAAATCCAAATCTTGCAAAGAAAGCACCAAAATCAGTCACTGCCAGGCCTGGGTGACAATTCTATTAGCAGAAGAATCGTACGATACTTCGCAATATATTGGTGCGATATTTCTTCTCTTTGCGATAGTTTGTGATACCTGCATGCGACAGAGAATAATATGACAGTGCGACATAATCTGCAAGGGTGTGATATTTTAACTGGTAAAGTATTGCACTGATATACAAGGAATTGTCGTACAACATTGGAAGATTGTCGCATGATAATTTTGTCAGAAAAATAGAGAGTCGAAACAACAAGCTAAAATGATGACAAAAAATTGATGAAAATGCATAAAAAGAAGGACAAAACAAGAGTGTTCTACCCCACGGTGGGTGCCAAAAATGTACACACTAAATAGTGCACTTCTCTAAGTCATTACTTCCAAGGGAATCCATGAATGGGAAACCTTGAGAAAGCGACCTAGAGCTCCCTAGGCATGGAGTCACAAGGATGTTGATGGTGCTCTCAGCTAGAGCTATTAAAGCATGCAACCTTGCTAGTAAACCACACAATGGGAGATTCAAAGAGACAAGGGCAAGAATGCCAATATCTTTAAGAATCAACAATGAAGATGCAATGCAACTATGCTAATAATGAAGATGCAAGCTAAGCTATGGAAATGAAAGTATTAGAAACCCTTGCTAATTAAGCTATGTGAGCTAATCTAAAGCATAAAGAAAACTAAACTAGAAAGCATAAACATGAAGCTATGATGCAAGAATGAAACTAGAATGCAAGAATAATTTCCAAAGCTCCAAAGTCTCCAAGAAATCCTACAGCATAAGATTAGTATTCAAAATTGGGATCCTAGAATGAGAAAAGAGCTCTCCTTTTAAAGGAATTGAAAAGGAATGGACCATGGAGATTAAGAGGCAAAAGATTTAATCAAGGGTGGAGCTTGAAAGAGGAGCAATCCATGTGCACAAATCTCCTCCAATGAGAAAATAAGAGTTGACTTTTGTGTCCATATGATACAAAAAGGCCTCTTCTTCTTTTTATAAAATAAGAATAATGCTTTATTTGTGCAACTTAGGATAAGAGGAAAAGGGGGGCTTTTTATTTAATAAAAGGGGAGGGAATTCATTTTAATTAAATAAAGACTTAGGATAAAATGGTTAGCCCATAGAAAATAATCGAATAAATGATAAAAGAGGATTTGATCAAGGAAATTGATATTTTGAAAAAAATGTTGATTTTTGAAAATATTGAGCTGAAGATGCTAATTCAAGAAATTGATAAATTGCTAAATGGGGGCCCAAAGTCTAGGCGACCATTTTAGGGTGCATACAACAGCTTGAGAAACTCAATTTTGTAGGAGGTGGAAGAGGATTTTACAAAGGAAGGGGACAATGAGTATGAATAATAGGAAGGAGAGTTATTTGAAGAAAGGACCATCAAGTAGACTCAATAAAAAATAAAGAAGCCGAATCTCAAACAAAAAGGGAAAAAAGGGGCGATCTCCAATAAGAAGTTAGAAATAGCAAGTAATGCACAATGGTAGATGAATTTAAGAAACAAGAAGGAGAATTTCCTTCTGGAGGAACAATAAAACCCCTCACCTTAAATGTTAGGGGCATTAATGCCCCTAACAAGTGGTGTCTTGTTATGCATCAAATAGACCAAGCCAAAGTGAATTTAGTATTGTTATAGGAAATAAAATGAAGAATAAATGTGAGTACAAAATGATTGAGGGATTGGAAATAATAGGAAGCCATTTTTGTTGGTGCTGATGGTTTTTTTAGGGGTTTGGGTACATTGTGGAATCAGCTCAGGATGAAAGGAGAGTTGCTAGGGGAGAATTAGATAACAATTTCTCAAACTAGTAAATTTATAGAGAAATATGAGCTTCTTCACACCTATTGTATATGGTCTTATATAAACTATCAACAAACAAGATATTTGACAACAAATTTATAGCAAGTTATAGGATTTGGATGGTGAGAAAGTGGTTGTATCTAGAGACTTCAATGTCACCTTTAATAATATAGAGAAATGGGGTGGGTTATTATAGTTAACTCAAGATTAGCAAGACTTGTAACTTTTCATTGAAGAAAATCAATTAAGAGATATCCAACCAAAGAATGGTACTTACACCTAGACAAATAGAGGGAAAGGCTTTGTAACTATAATAAAGAGGTTAGAAAGGTTATGGTAGAAAGTGATTAGTAAAACCTTTTAATGGTTCATGAGGCCAACATTCTCCCCCTCGCAAGATCATATCATTACCCTGCACAACCCTAGTTAATCCTTGACAAGCCCAAAAAAGATGCTTCTTTCAATTTGAAAATATGTGGTTGAGAGAACCTAGCTCACAAGACTTAGTTGAAGCAAGGTGGAGTGAAGTGAAGGTAGGAAACAATTCTAGGCTATATCTTTTATCAAACTAACTATATCACATCAAGAACAATTTGAAAATTTGGAACAAGACACATTTCAAATATTTATTTTAATACAAAGCGAAATGATTCAAAGGGAATTATCGTATTTGAATAAAAAATCCATAGAGGATGGAATGAGTGTTCATGAAATTAATAAAGAGAAAGGAATAAAGAAAGAGCTATCCAAAATTTTATCAAGATAGGAGGTCTTTTAGAGGGAAAAATCCAAGGAGGTTTGGTTGCAAGAAGGGGATAGGAGTACAAAATTCTTTCACAAATCCACCATTGCAAATAATAGCAATAATAGGATTACTAGGATCAAAAAAGAAGAAGCTGAAATGAAACTCTCCCTAGATGAAGTAAGTAATGAACTAGTTAAATTATTCTTTCGAATAAAATGTACAAATATTTGACTTGTGGCAAAATATTTTCTTAAGCTGGTGGGGCAATTTCCAGCCCCACTCCATTTTCACTTGTTCAAATTTAGAGGCCTAAAAAAGTGGGGCTCCTATTTTGGAGGAAAAGATTCCAAATAATCTTGCAGCCTCAAAAACAAATTCTCAAGGGACCTCCTCTACCTAAAAAATAGAGTCGTAGCACACCCTCCCCCCTACATGGGACCCCTTCGTAAGGGACTACGTGTTGTTATACACCTTATAGGTCCTATATCAACCTTAAATAATATTTATAAATCTTATACCCATATAAAATGGGCATCCCGCTTTTTAAATTCTTAACTTGAGTGTTATAGGATTGGATTTCTACGAATGAGATTTTTTCAGATTTCTTTGTATTTAAAACATAAATATTTTTTTAAAATAATTTATTTAAAAATACTTACAATTAACTATTATAGGGATTTGGATTCTTGCTTCTAAAATAATAAAGAAGTACTTAAATTAAAGCCCATGTCTATATTAACATAGAAAAATAAGATTTGATTTTATACATTAAAATAAATATTTAATTTAAATAAGAATTAAATGAAAATAACTAAAATTGTTATAACTATTAGTTAACTATAATTTTAATTTAATTACTATTTATTATTATAATTTTTAAAGCATTATAATTATGAATAATGGTTGTGAGACTTTCATTCCCTACATCCATTATGGCTAGGGTTTCACCCATTCAGCATTGTCATGATCCCCATCAGTGAAGCTCACTAGTAAGAACGTCATCTTTTCATTACAACTTGGAATTATAGATTGAAACGTGGGGCTTTAAGGTGGTTTCCTATGACATATGGGGCATTTTTAATGTTGGGAGCATAAATGTCTAGGGTCATGTCTATAGGGGTTGTTGCATGGAAGGTAATGGC
Source organism: Chamaecyparis obtusa (assembly GCA_027943335.1). Classification (NCBI taxonomy): domain Eukaryota; kingdom Viridiplantae; phylum Streptophyta; class Pinopsida; order Cupressales; family Cupressaceae; genus Chamaecyparis; species Chamaecyparis obtusa. Next base: position 114,617 of record BSBK01001932.1, read on the forward strand.
ATTTAGAGTGTCAATTCAAGAGGTTTTGATCACTTTTCACAATAAAAAATTCTTGCAAAGGTTGAGGATGATGTCTTTAATATCAAACATAAGGATAATTTATTGTGTCAAAGGATGCAAAGGGGGACTTCAAGGGTTTCAAGAAGGGTGAGGCATCATCTATGTTTGGTAGTAGATATGGTCTTCTTGAGGATATTCATGATATGAAATTAGTTCACACTAGGGCATGAAATAGTGTCAAAAATAGATATAGAAAGGAACGACAAGGTGTTAACGAGGGAAGGGGAGAGATGAAAAAACACGTGGGCTATATGCATAGGTGGTTGAGAAGGCAAACATCGAGGGAGCAACAATCACAAAATGGGTTGAGCCCCTTCCAAAAAAGCTAACAATATGTCTAGATAAAGAGATTGGAGAAGAGGTTGTAGAAAATGGATGGCACTAGGATATACATGAGGGAATGGGAACCAATTTTTGATCCATGGAAGCAAGAGATAGATGTGGACCTAATATGGATCATACTATATAATCTCCCATCTAAATATTAGGAAGTAAATACCTTAAAGGATATTAGAGAGAAACTAGGGCATTTTATCATGACTAGTAAGAAATTACAAGAATTTTACTTTGGCAATTATGCACAAATATGCATAAGTTTGATGTTTATTCCTCACTTCCAAATGAATAGGAAATTCACACAAATTATGGGATATAGAGGTAGAAAATTTAAAGAGAAGATGAGATGGTATTGTGTGTAAGATACAAAGCTAAGCAACATGATGAAAAGAGCTCTAAGAAGCAAGTAGGCCAAATTAAATTGGGTTAGGAAAGATTATGGTTGATTTTCCCTTGTAGGAAAGGAAGAGGTGTAGAAAATTAACTGGAAAAGTTCTAATGGTTAGGATACTAACTAGGATAATCTAGATGGAATGGAAGATATGACTGAATCTAAGGTAGTGGAAGGGACTTTCACTCCATCACAAACTAGAAATGTTATCATGAATACCAATGGAGATGAAGGGAGTACAAGTCATAAAATGGGTTAGAATTTGGATGTTGTAGGGGTAGTCTCTGCTCCTTTGGATTTTAGAAATGATGAACAAAACAAGGTAGCAGTAGTTAGGGAATCATATAGAGATGAGCCAACATAGTAGGAAGTTAAAGGCATTTCGATAAGAGTTCTTTATCAATTTTAGGAAATTAGGTTCAAGAGGATATCAAACATGAATAGATAACATAATTACTAGAGAAAGGATTCAATCTCCAAAGTGACAGCTTCAGAAACTCAATTTTGTAGGAGGTGGAAGAGGATTCTACAAAGGAAGGGGACAATGAGTATGAAGAATAGGAAGGAGAGTTATTTGAAGAAAGGACCATCAAGTAGACTCAATAAAAAATAAAGAAGTTGAATCTCAAACAAAAAGGGAAAAGAGGGACGATCTCCAATAAGAAGAAGTTAGAAATAGAAAGTAATGCAAAATGGTAGAGGAATTTAAGAAATAAGAAGGAGATTTTCCTTCTGGAGGAACAATGAAACCCCTCACCTTAAATGTTAGGGGCATTAATGCCCCTAACAAGTGGTGTCTTGTTATGCATCAAATAGACCAAGCCAAAGTGGATTTGGTATTGTTGTAGGAAACAAAATGAAGAATAAATGTGAGTACAAAATGATTGAGGGATTGGAAACAATAGGAAGGCATTTTTGTTGGTGCTAATGGTTTTTATAGGGATTTGGGTACATTGTGGAATTCGCTCATGATGAAAGGAGAGTTGCTAGGGGAGAATTAGACAACAATTTCTCAAACTAGTGAATTTATAGAGAAATATGAACTTCTTCACACCTATTGTATATGGTCTTATATAAACTATCAATAAACAAGAGATTTGGCAACAAATTTATAGCGAGTTATAGGATTTGGATGGTGAGAAAGTGGTTATATCTAGAGACTTCAATGCCACCTTTAATAATATAGAGAAATGGGGCGGGTTATTATAGTTAACTCGAGATTAGCAAGACTTGCAACTTTTCATTGAAGAAAATCAATTAAGAGATATCCAATCGAAGAATGGTACTTACACCTAGACAAATGGAGGGAAAGGCTTTGTAACTATAGTAAAGAGGTTAGAAAGGTTATGGTAGAAAGTGATTGGTAAAACCTTTTAACGGTTCATGAGGCCAACATTCTCCCCCTCGCTTCTTTCAATTTGAAAATATGTGGTTGAGAGAACCTACTTCACAGGACTTAGTTGAAGCAAGGTGGAGTGAAGTCAAGGTAGGAAACAATTGTAGGCTATATCTTTTATCAAACTAACTATATCACGTCAAGAACAATCTAAAATTTTTGGAACAAGACACACTTCAAATATTTATTTTAATACAAAGCGAAATGATTCAAAGGGAATTATCATATTTGAATGAAAAATCCACAGAGGATGGAATGAGTGTTGATGAAATTGATAAAGAGAAAGGAATAAAGAAAGAGCTATCCAAAATTTTATCAAGATAGGAGGTCTTTTAGAGGAAAAAATCCAAGGAGGTTTGGTTGCAAGAAGGAGATAGGAGTACACAATTCTTTCACAAATCCGCCATTGCAAATAATAGAAATAATAGGATTACTAGGATCAAAAAAGAAGAAGGAGAAAAGACACTCTCCCTGGATGAAGTAAGTAATGAAGTAGTTAAATTATTATTTCGAATATTATTAAACAAGGAAGAGATGATCAATGAGGAAGAGAAAGAAAAGATCTTGGGAAGCATTCCAAAGATCGTCAAGCTCAACCAAAACTTTGAACTATATAAAGAAGGCCCATGCTAAAAGAGGTCAATAAAACCACTTTCCAACTTAATCTAGACAAGGCCCATGGACCAAATGGCTTACATGCTAGTACTTTACATAAGTAATGGGATACTATTGCACAATATCTATATAATGTAGTCAACTATTCAAAGAAAAAAATGATAATGTTAGGAGCTTTGAATGACACTTTTATAGCTTTGATCCCAAAGAGAAAAGAAGCCCAAACCATGAGCGATTATAGATTTATAGTTCTATGCAATATGGTATATAAGATAACCACTAAACTAATGGAAACTATATTGAAAGAGGTACAAAAGGATGTTATATTAACTAATAAAAGTGGATTTCTCCTTAAAGATTAATTATTAGGAGTATTATCATCACTCATGGGGGTATCAACTCAACAAGGAAGGCTATATTATGAAGTATGATAATAAAATTGGATAATTTGAAATCATATGATATGGTAGACAAATAATTTCTCTAGAAGCACATTGAGAAGGTTTTTATTTGACGATAATTGGATATATTAGGTGCAGATACATCTCAACCCTCAAGGTCTTAGTTTAGTTAATGGCTCTTTATAAGTTTTTGTTCTCCTTGAAAAGGGGACTTAGACAGGGGGAATTATTTTTTGTTTATCATCATGGTAGAGGCGTTAGGGAGAACCATCAACAAGCTTATGGATGATGGTCAGTGGATAGGAATGGAGGTTGACTCAGGGACAAAAGTAGTGACAAGTCAACAATTCGCTAGTAATACAATGCTCTTTGGTAATGTGTGTAAAAGGGAGGCAAGGGTGATGAGAGCATAGCTAGATTCATACTGTAAATTGTCTAGGAAGATAATCAATTGAAAGAAGTTAGAAGTTTTATTTCTTAACATATAACCTAGTACTAAGAGGGACGTACATGGATATTAGATTGTAGGTAACCAACTTTCTTAGTTTCTTTCTATGTGTGTCATTTTTTGTGGGAGTTAACAAGAGATGTTATTGGGAATTTTTTATAAATAGTTGCAAAAATATACTAGAATCATGGAAAGGGAAATCAAACCCATCTAGATAGAGATTGGTGATGTTAAATTTATTATTATCAGCCATTCCTATTTATTCTATGTCATATATGAGAATTCCAAAAGAGTTGAGGGTATTGTAACCCAGATTATGTGAAGGTTCTTTTGTAGTGGAATAGTAGAACAAAATGAATTTCCCCTTATATTGTGGAAAAATATTTTCTCTCTAGATGAAGCTAGGGGAATAGGTATTATACAAATGGAAATTATGAATCTCATGATGAGAGCAATACTAGTTTGGGCTATGTATACAAAAGAGAATCATAAATGGATCAAAATCCTGATAAGAAAATACCTTGATTTTGATCACCCTTCCCGAATCCTCACAATTAGAGACCCACCAAGAGGCTCTTCTCTATAAAATTTTATAGTGTATTATAGAGATATCATCATCAAGTATGTGACCTGGGAAGTTAGGGATATGAGAAGTGTTTTGTTCTTGAAGGATTCTTGGGATGAGAATTCCTCACTAAGCAAACATAATCTAGAGTTAATCAAGGAGGCAACCAGTAGAGATTGAGGACATAAGGTCAAATTTTTCATAGAAATAATAGAGGTTTGGAGAGTTTATCAGTGAAAATGGAGATCTCCACAATAAATTAATGCCTCAGAATAACAAAAAGAAGATATCAAGTGGATTTTGAAGAATAGATCTTTGATTTTCTTAAGCCATGAGGATAGAATTAGATGAAGCAACTCAAAATAAAGTGAGTATAGGTTAAGATTGGACATAAAATAAAAGAGATGTCCTTAACCAAGCACAATTGGAAACTTTACTTATTGTGGAAAAAAAAAGGGTATTGCCAAAGGCTGGTGTTTTCTTGTAGATGATAATATAGAAGATACTCAGAAAAGATTGCCTCAATAAGCTTAGCATTATAGGTCCAGGTAGTTGTGTTCTATGTAAAGACATTAAAGAGACAAATGATCACCTCCTCCTCACCTGGCCATATCTTGAATATCGTGGGAAGTAATTTAGATAAACTCAAATGGAAGGATCCCTCGAGATACCAAAGACTAGTTTCAAATGTAGCCAATTATAAAGAAAAATGTTTCATTTGGTGGCTAAAGAATAAAACATGGTTAATAAAAAATTAACTAATAAAGAGAAATTGTTTGAAATTAAATGTTACCATGTTAATGAAGAGAAAGTGTGCCAAGATCCAAGAAGGAGACACAAGATTTCTAAGGGGGAAAACAAATAAAACCCCAATAATGTGTGTGTGTGTGTGTGTGTGTGTGTGTGTGTGTGTGTGAGAGAGAGAGAGAGAGAGAGAGAGAGAGAGAGAGAGAGAGAGAGAGAATCCTAAGTCCAAGGATGTCATCTAACATCCTAGATGTGTATGAAATATGTCATAATCCTCATAAGGAGGAAGTATAGCATTCTAAATCTTTGGAATAAACAAAATGAGTTGTGATAACTCTAAAAAGGACAAAGGACTTATAGGGACTCCTTAGGAATGTCCCTACAAGAGACATAAAAGGAAATTAACTTTACCAAGTAATGATTAATTCCTAACACCCCCTTAAGCTTTACTTGGGGAGTTTACAACAAACCCTTCAACGAGTTGCAAGCCAAGATTTTTACAATGAAAGATAGATTTATCTTTGCAAAGAGGTTTGGTGATAATATATACAAATTTATCTACATCCTTACAATACAAAAAAGAATTTTTTTTAAAAGGAAATAAAATTTACCAAGTAATGATTAATTCCTAACAACTCCCTTAAGCTTTACTTGGGGAGTTTACAATAAATCCTTCAACATGTTTCAAGCCAAGATTTTTACAATGAAAAATAAATTTATCTTTACAAATCGGTTTGGTGAGAATATCTATAAATTTATCTTCATTAGGTTACAATACAAAAGAGAAAAAAAAATCTTCAATTTTCTCTGTAATGAAGTGATGTTGAAGAGCAATATATTTGGTCCTTTCATGGAAGATTAGATTATTTTCCAAGGCAATGAGACTTTGATTATCTCAATACAAGGTGTAGGAGATTCTTGAGTTAAAACCAAATCTTTAAGAAGTCTTCCTAACCATTGGGCCTCTTTGGATGCATTGGTACAATTTTTATATTGTACTTCAATGGAGCCAAAAGAAGTAGATTGTTTCTTTTTATATTCCAATAGATTACACCTAATACAATAAAGAAACAATATCCTCAAGTATATTTCTCATCATTGAGATTGTCTCCTACATCCGAATAAGTATATCCTTTTAAAATAAATTCATAATTTGCATCATAAAATAAATCAACATTAAGATAACCTTTAACACATCTCAAAATTTTCTTTACAACTTTAAAATGACTTTTTTGAGGTTTGGACATGAATCTAGAAACTAAACCAACACTATAAGCAATATCAAGTCTAGTAAGAATTAAATAATTTAAACTTCCAACTAGTTGCCTATACAAAGTAGTTTCAACAAAAAGAGTTTCTATATCAAATATTAATTTAGTCCCTAACTCACAACGAGTAGAAATAAGGTTAGCATCATTCATTTTAAATATATCTAAAATATCTTGAGCATATTTTCTTTGAGAAAGAAAGATACCCGTAGGTGTTTTCCAAATTTTTACACCCAAAAAATAATGTAGCAATTCTAATTGAGTCATTTGAAATTCTTTATTAAGACTTAACATCACAAATTAAATTGTTAGAACTTGAACTAATAATCAAATCATCAACATATCGAATAATAATGATAATTTAATAAGTCACTATGCTGAATATATAGATTAGGATCAACCTTTAGAAATAAAGAAAGCATTGATTTTAGAACACTACTCTCTTGGAGATTATTTTAAACCATAAATTGATTTCTTTAACTTACAAACAAGATGTTGGTTGCGTTCCTTAACAAACCTGGAGGTTAAGACATATAAATTTCTTTGTGCAAATCGCCATTTAAAAAATTAATTTTGACACCCATTTGATTACTATACCAATGCATATTAGAAGCTAAAGTGAGATCTAGTTTGATAGTAGGCACTTTAGCAACAAGAGAAAAGGTTTCATTATAATGCAAGCCTTCAATTTGAGAAAATACACTGGGAACTAATCAATCCTCTGGAAACTAATCCAGATCTAAACTTACTAATTTCATTATTGTCATTGAATTTAGTTTTATATAACCATTTGTAAGGAACAATATTTTTACCTTGAGGGAGAGGAACTAACTCCCAAATTTGACGAGCAATCAAAGTATGATATTCCTCTTGCAAAGTTTTCTCTCAATGTGGTTGAGATTTAGGTTGCTCAAAGGATTGAGGATCAAATTAGTATTCATTACTTTAGACATTAAAGCATTATTACAATAATTTTCCTTTCTAGATTTACATTTCTTCATTCTAGCTAAATAATCATCACTTTCTTGAATCAATATTTTAAACCATTTAGGCCTCATTTTAGATGTAATAGATTCATCACTAGAAGAATAATCACGATGAGTAGAAATGGTATCATCATTATCACTATAACCATGATTAATAGATGAATTAGGGGGGTTAAGAGAAGGATGATTGTCCTCCATGACCATGATTTTAGTCTAAGGAACTTCATTATCATGAACTTTAGAAAAATCATGTACACTATTTTCAAAAATACAAAAATCTCTAGCAACTCTAACTCTGTTAATTATTAGATTATAAATCATATATGCCCTAGATTGTTCATTATACAGGCAAAAAATATATCAAAAGAAGATTTAAAATCTAACCTTTTTCTTTTTTCTTTGGGACTGTAAACATATGCAATGGAACCAAAAATCCTTAAGTGCTTTAGATTGGGCTTCCTACCAAACCAAACCTCTTCGGGAGTTATATCCTTAGGAGCTTTGGTAGGAGTCCTATTAATATTATAAGTTACACAAGCCATAGGTTTAGCCCAAAATTTGCAATGCATATTTGTAGCATACAACATGCATCTAGCCATTTAAACTATTATTTTGTGCTTCCTTTCTGCTACACCATTTTGTTGAGTTGTATAGGGAACTGTTAGCTCATGCTTAAATCCAAATGATTTAAAATAACCATTAAAAGCACTATTCACATATTCCTTATCATTATTAGTTGTAAGTATTTTAATCTTAAGACCAATGTTTCTTTCAACAAACTTAATAAATTTTGAAAACACATCAAGAAATGGATCTTTACCGTGTAGAAAATAGATCCAAGTTCTCCTTAAAAAATTATTAATAAAGGTAATTGGATACCTTTATTCTTAGATGTGTGTATTCTACATAGACTCCAAAAGGTCACTATGAACAAGGTGCAACTTATGATTTTCCCTCCATACTCAACCATCGGGAAAAGGGCTCCTTGTGCATCTTACCACTCATGCATCTCACGTATACAATCTTACAAGGAGCAATGTTAGGCAATCCATCTACCATTTTAGACTTTTGCATCAATGAAATATTGTTAGAATTGATATTACCAAGCATCTCATGCCAAATATAAAAATCAATGGCAGTAAGCAAATAATATTTTGATTATATTATTTTTGTTGCATTGTCCTTTTGTGTTTTTACTTTTTAAAACAAGAATTATTCCAATGACTATCTTTACCACAATAAGAACAACGAGGCCTCGTAGAATTTTTCCTTTGAGGATCATTACCATTATTATGATAATTTTTGAAATTATAATGTTATTCAGAATTAGAAGAATTATTATGAAACTTGAAATTCTTATTATGATTTCGAGACATAAGTCCACTACTTATAAGTCCACTACTTTTAAGAGTACTAAATCAAAATAATTTTGCTTCATCTTAATGTAATAAATTACAAAAAATATCACAATTTAATTGATTAGTTTAATGAAAAAATAGCAAATTGAGCATGAATATTTGTAATGAACTGCTAAATTAACCTAGGAAGACATTCCTTAAGAATAATATGAATCAAATGAATATATGGAAGTTACACTCCTAAACCATTTAACTAATTATTAAGTGAATCAAATTTTGACAAGAACTCATCCATGGTTTTAAAATCAGTACACCTGAGGTCTTTGAGGTTGTCCAAAGGTTGAACCTTTATAGATTCATCTGAACTATCATAGATTGATTTAAGAATTGTCCATGCTTTATAGGATTTCATGTGATTCCTAATGAGAATAGTTCGGAAACCATATAATGCCAATGAGTCCAAGAGCCTCTCCATTTGAGATTTTCACTTGACTTATTCAACATGAATGGCAGTGGAAGCAAGTTCAAATGCATCATTTAAGCAATATCTAACAAGTGCTCGAAGCGAAAAATAAATAAAGTGTGTGTTTTCCATGAGTGATAATTATAACTATTTAGCTTAATTCAAGAATCAAGATAGACATAATTACAAGAAAAATTACGGTTAGAAAAAAATACCCCTTGCTTGAACAGGTTTGAATTTTTTAAATTAAAATAAAGCACTCCTCTTGCTTGAAAAAATCCCTTTGATTTAAAGTTGAAAGCACTATTGATTTTCTAAATTAAAGATGGTTACACAAATTAAAACTTGAAATACAAAAAACTCTAAATAAATATTAAAATATTTTAATTGAATAATATTCAAGATATAGGTTTTAAATGTAAATTTTATTTTAAATTTAATAACAATTTGAACAAATTAAAATTCTAATCAAACAAACATAAACACTTTAATAATAAAATCTAAGTTTTAAAAGGCATGTTCAGGGGTCGATGAGGGCTAATCTTTAGTCTAATAGGGTGGAAGATGTGTCTTGGATTCCCTCATATCTAGGTTGGACTAAAATTAATTTTGATGGTGCTTCAAAAGGCAGTCTGGGACCATTAGGTGTTGGCTATGTAGTGAGAGATTAGAAATGTGACATTCTGATGTTGAGGGTGAAATGTTTATCGAAAGGGACTAACAATGAGGTTGAAGTCCAGACAGCCTTGCTAGCAATACAAACAGCTTTGGATCTAAATGATTCAAAGCTAGATATTTGGAAGGAGATTCATTAGTAATCATTAATGACATTATGAAGGGAGAATCAGGTGTATGGTATATCAATAAGCATATCAAAGGATCAAGGATTTACTTAGACATATTGAGGAGTTCAAAATTACTCATATAAGGAGAGAGGTACCTAACAAGGTAGTTTATTCACTTTTGAAGACAAGAGTGTCATTCAAAGACAAGGGCAAAGAGACGCTAGTGGAGGATTTTTGAAATATAGAAGGAGAAGTATTTGATGAATGGAGTGTGGAGGTAGGGAATTGCATTAGAGGACATTGATTTTGGAATAGAAGAAAAATGATCTTTTTGAATTCATTAAAGTTAGGAAAGTCTTGGAATGGACTCTTTTAATTCTTAATTGAAACTACTTTTGGTCATTGGAATGTGCTCCTGAGCTAATGATGATGGGGAGTGAATGCTAAAGGAAGAATAAATGTTAGATATGTGTGGAGGCATGAGGAATGAGAACCGTATGATTGGTCCAAGTATGAATGACGTAGGGGGCATCATTATTTGTATTGGAACTAGGGATGGAAGCATCTAGATGAAGAGTTTTTGGATACATAGCAGTGAAATAGAGATCCAGATGGTCTCAAAGTAGAATTGGCAACATTAGTGACTCCAAGGTCTCGAAGTTGAGCAAGTGCGTAGTGATTATGGAGGGAAATTTTTCTTTGGCCACCCAAAATCAAGTGCAGGCTTTCAAAGGTGCACTCAAGATAAAGAGATTGAGGGGAGTTTTCTCCATCGATAACCTGTGGTTCTAGCAATGTGTCAATTTGATTTTTGGGGAGGAATTTATTCAAACAAGGCATAGGTTTTGAATAAATATTGATATTTCCTCAACTTTGTTGGCTTGGGGTCTACAAGTTGGTACAAGGGAAGATACCCTATGGGCAATGAAGACTTCGGTAAAGTCGTAGTGGCATAGTGGAATGCTTTCCATCATTAGGATGGCAAAGTCAGGGGTAGGTTTGAGAATGAATGATGGGCTATGTAGACTAGTAGAAGGAACCATAGAGTGTTTTAAACCATTTTTTGTTTGAGGTAATACAACAAGAAAGGAAATTAAAATTGAAGAGGCTCATAGTGGTTGGGAAATTATCAAGGAAGTGATGATGGAGATGGAAGAGGAAACACACAAGAAGGTAGTGGAACCAAGAAAGGCAAATAAGGCTCGAGTCAAAACAAAAGGTGGATTATTTATCCCTATAGGTTCCAGAATTTCAATTTTCAAGGCCAAGCCTTGCATGATGGAGGATTGAAGAATTTCAAATACTGATAGCTACTAGTTTGTTTTTGTTAATGTGTCCTATTACTTAGTCCTTTTTGTCATAGATGAATGTCATCTTTAGTAGGTAGTATGTATAGTTTGATAGGTAGAATTTTGTTTATCTTCTCTACACGTAGATGTTACCAGAGTAAGAATGTGGGTAGAGTGCCTTGTTTGTGTAGCAATGTCATGGTTTATCATGTATTTTGGATATGCAGGGCTAATAGTTAATGGTTTAGGATATCAAGTTGGTTTGCAGTTTGATATAGACAAGAATATGGATCCAAAACTTCTATGCAATTAATTTTAATATTAATAAAAATATATATAATCTATTACCGATAAAAAATAAATCTAACTTTTAAAGAAAGCTTAATTTTAAATTTTAAATTGAAACTAAATTTTAATTGAAACAAAGTTTATTATGTTATAGAGAGATCAATCATAAACCTTTTTTCTTTAAATTGAGCTAAAAATAATAATAGAATTGAAGTTTAGGTATGAAAGTTTGAGAAACACACAAAGTTTCTTGCACAAAATGAGGACTAGCAACATAGCAATTGAAAAAAAAATATTACAAAGAAATGAATGGAAAACAATCAGAACAAAATGTGAAAGATAGAAAAGTTAACAGCCCAAAAATGGAAGGGAAATGATGTTGTTGGACAGTGCACAAGACACAAGGAAGAAGAGACGCCAAAAGAATAGTAAAAACTCCTACACAGAGGTAATGAGACAAGGAAGAACAAAGAATTAAAATATGCACAGATCAAAAAAGTATGCTAACAATGATATAAACTAAGGGACAGCGAAAGGATGAAGGAATCAAAGCAAATACTAAAAGTTATATTACTTAACAATGCTAAAAAACTAAACTCTCCAACAACGCTAAACTTAAGACGACACTAATGGTAAAGGAGAATGATTACAAAACCTTGGAGGAAAGGAAGATTAGCAGGGATTAGAAGTGAGATAAACAACTAGAAAGAAGCATTGAAATCAAGCAAGGACAATGCTAATAATTATTAGTGGATAGGCTATCGTACATATTGAAAACCATCAGTTTTCATGATGTCGGATGGTTGAGAATTCGTCATCATTTTCGTGGTGTTGTGCAGGTGAGAAATTCATTTCGAATGGTACAACATTGACAATGCTCATCCTACATTCACTCGAAACTTATTTTATTGGCACAAATGAATGCCAAATTTAAAGCGTCAATGGAAGTAAATCACATCAAATTTACTTTATTATCGTTGCTTGCAGGTGAAGTTTTTCTCTGACATGCCACAACATGGACGGTTTCTTCTTACTGTCATTGAGGAAAATTTATATGACCAGTATGTAATCAAAAATCTGTATGAAAGGAACTAAGATTCAAGTGAGTGCGGGCCTCCATACCTATGTATGGTGGGAGCAATAGCAGGAATGTCTCTCTAATCCTCCCTTCCATTTGCTTAACGAAGCATAACGAGGCCAAGTGTATATGCACCTACCTCACAACATTCTTGTCTATCATCTGCAGCTAAGAGGTCCTTTCAAGGGGTAAGATCAAATAGAAGTTGTAGAATGTTACAACAATTATCATCAACATCAAGTATTGGAAGCAGTATACAAGAAGCGTCAAAGAAAAACCCAAAAGTGGAAATTCCTCTATAAAAATCCAAATCTTGTGAATAACTAATTTATGATGCAGCCAAAGCTCTCCTTCATGCTCTTGAAAATGAAAAAACACACCTTGAAATAGAACTCTTGTATGCAATACATGTATTGATTCATTTCTAACTTGATTTATCTATGCCTTGCTTATGTACCCTGATATTTTTCTATGTAATGTTTTATGGTTTCTGGTTTTATTTTTGTTCCACAAATCATGCAGTCCCCTTCCAACTAGTACTTCTTTGTATGAGGTATTTTCCTACCCTATTCGGCAAGGGAATCACCATTATACATTTAATAATTGAATTGAAATTTGATTCTTTACCAGTGTTCTTGGTGGCTTCATTATATTCTTTACCATTATATATATATTGGTGGCTTCATCCACTTTTACCTAAAAAAAATATTTCAATATTTGAAATAAAGAAAATGAGTTGTGAGAACTAAAAAAAGGATAAAAGACTTGTAGGGATTCCTTAGGAATATTCATATAAGACACAAACAAATAAATTAACTTTACCAAGCAAAGGTTAATTCTAAATAGTGGCAAATGAACTATCCTCTAATCAAATGTCATTTGGAAAATTTGGAAAGAAAGAAATAGAAGGATTTTATGGGCAATGTAATGTGTAGGAATTTGTTGGTGGAGAAGATAAAAGAGTTGGTAGTAGCATTGGTTAATGTTGTAGTGTGAAATGGAAATTGAGCGAAACGTTATTCATAAATTGGGACGATGAAGTGACTAAGTCTCTCTCTAATTTGAAAGTCCCCTTGTTGATGGGGTCAAGAAAGACAATCTTCATTCAAACCCCCAGGGAGGAACAGCTTGGAAAGAACCTGAGCTTGTGGGTAAATATCAATTTCAATGGAGCCTCCAAGGTCAACGCTAGCATAAATAATTATCACTAATAACTATAATTTTTACATTCTACCTTCTAATATATTATTCAAAGTATATTTTAGTATTGCAATAAACATTGCACCCTGATGGGGAGATCCAACAATATTGAGCTCTTTGGCTCCTTTTTATCCTTCTTACAATACCTAGCCCTACACTAATCAGAGGACACTTCTACCAAGGCCTCTCCTCCATTGGATCTCACCAATCAACTTCAAACTCTCATCTTCTCCTTCATAGTCTCACTAGTCATCCTTAGGTCCTACCAAGCAATCTATGTTCCAATTCCTCACAAGCATGGAAGTAGGTGTCTACAATCATTCTCTTTTCCTTTAAATAGGTTTTGGAGCCCTTTCAACCAATCTTCCATAGGGCCTTCTATTGATCTCTTGATTTCCTATATTTTAGGCCTTGTAGCCTTTTTACCCCAATTAGGCCTCCTAATTCTGGTAATCATGGATTTACTCCCAACTTCCCTTAACAAGCCATCCCAATAGTTTAGGATCCTTTAATGTCTCACCCTAGGCTTTGATATTTTCTAGGTTTAGGTGGCTCTGAGTGTTCGTACAATGTATTTTCATGAAACTCCTATTTAAAAGGGGTTTTAGGGTCTCTGGACCAGTCTGCTCACTAATGGCTCAAAATGTATGCAAATGAACTCAAATTCACTTCTCCTCTCAACCACAAGTACTTGATATATTATTCTACACTTCCCAACTCGATATTGGCACATACCAATCCATCCATTCCTTCTTTAACACTTTGCAACTTTGTAAGCCCCTAGCCGAGTACTCTAGTCTCGCCTAGGGCTCGCTTGGAAAACTAGCATCCTGTCTCAAAACAAACCCAAAAAACATATTTACAAGGTATATAAAGTGCTCTTCTTGATTCTAGATGGCCATAAAGATTCAACCTATGGAAATCAAGAAGGAGCCATTTTTATACAATTAGCTCTGTACAGGATAGTGAAACTGTCAAACCAAAAGAATTTAGAAACTACTAAAGAAATATATAAACTTCAAAATCTAATGCCACGCAAGTGGTATACATGCAAATAACTAATAAATAATGCCATCACAGTTAACCAATCAATCCATTAAAGTGTGGATTATGGTTCAAAGGTGTGACTGTGTTACAAAACCAGTCAGTTTCCTTCCTCTTCCCAATAGCCCATCCGTATACAATGATGACCAAATCATCAATTAGGGTTCATTTAGACTTATATAGCCTCCTAACACGTGCTCATACCATAAGGTCATCCTCTTACCTCATATTTGTCCATTTTCACTTTTTTAGGAAAGTTGTCATGACAACTTTTCAAAGTTGTTAAGTTGTCATGAGAAACTTTTATAAGTTGTGCATTTTAGACATTTCAATGCTCCTAGCTTGCTCAGTTCAACTAAAAATAAACATAAGTGATCCAAAATCATGCCTAGACCTTAGTAAACACCTTATCCCTCATTTTGGAGTCCTGGTCCATACTTTGACCACCTTTGATCCTTATAGCATTGAGGTAAAAACAAACTGATTAGGACTTCTAGGACTAAGATAAAACTTAAAAATTAAACACCACTATTTAAAAGAGTCACTCACACACTTTGGGACTTTATACTAGTCCTTATTCTTTGGTGGTTGGATAGAACCGCCTATAAGCCAAAACTTTCTAGGATCTCCACTAGGACCCTAAGGTGCTCCTGCACCCTTCTCCCCTTGCAACACGAAAGTTAAGTTACCTGAGGTGTGATGAATTTTAAACTGATGCCATGATTCTTGAAGTCACTCTCTGTTATCCAAGTAGCCTCTGATTCAAGTTCATGCAACCATTTGACTAGATGTTCCATGTAGATCTTGTGCCTAGTCTTCTTTTGTACTCTTGAATCTAAGATCCTTTCAACTTGAGGCTTGATAAGGACATGTATACTGAGTTATTCTACATCCTTTTCCACTTATGTATTGTAATATTTCTCTTTGACATCAAGGCCTTTGCATTTGGTCAAATCCTTGATATTGAATATAGGAGAGATAGATAGCTCCTTGGGTAGTGCTAGTTTATAAGCATTGGGGCCATACTTAACCAACACCTTGCATGGGACAACTCTCCTCATCTGAAGTTTACTTGGTATGCCCTTTTGTATTCTAGCCTTATTGAGATACACCATCACCAAATCCCCTTCTTTAAATTGTAGATCTCTTCTTCCCTCATCTACCTTAGCTTTGAGCTTTTGATTTGCCTCCATTAGAGTCTTCTTCACTTGTTCATGGACCTCTCTCATAGATTGGGAAAAATTATTAGCATCTCCACTAACCCCTTCATGATCCTTTAACTCTATAAGCTCACAAATTCCCCTTGGATGAAGACCATATACAAATTCAAATGGGCTCTTACCTATGGACCTGTTTGTATTGTCATTATAAGAAAATTCAGCTTGAGGGATTACTTGATCCCATGCTTGGCCATACTCTTTAGTCAAACATCTTAGTAAGTTTCCCAGCACCCTATTTATTACCTCTATTTGACCATCCATTTAAGGATGGTATGTAGAACTATGTGTCAAGTTGGTTCCCAACCTCTTCCAAAGTGTTTTAAAAAAATGCCCCATAAATTTATCATCCCTGTTTGAAATAATATTGATTGGTAAGCCATGGATCCTTACTACTTACCTAAAGAAAAGTTGTGCAATGTAGCTAGCATCATGGGTTGTTTTGCAGGGCATAAAGTGACTCATCTTACTAAATCTATCTACCACCACATACACACTATCCAAACCAGTCTTTTTCCTTGGTAACCCTACTATATAGTCCATACTTATGCATTCCCAAGGCCTATTAGGTGTGGGAAATGGCTGATAAAGTCTCACATTTGAAGATGTGCCTTTGGATTTTTGGCATATCACACATTGCTCTACATATTTCCTTACATCCTTCTGCATTTTGGACCAGTAATAGAATCTTTCCACTAGATCTAAAGTCTTATTCAACCCAAAGTGACTACTAAGACTTCCATTATGTTTTTCTTGAATGAGGTTTTTGCTCATTGAGCCTCTTGGGATACACAACTATTTACCCTTAATTAACAACCCATTTTGCAGGGTATAATCAAAAAATTCACTATGAAAATGATTATTAAAACCAAGGTATACCTTATAGACCTTTGAGAAGTCCTCATCTCCTTCATACAAGTCTTTGAATCCTTCAACTCCTATGCTCTGCAATTTGATTTCTTGGACATTGAGTAACCTTCTACCAAGGGCATTTGCAACTTTATTATTCTGTCCTTTCTTATGCTTGATAATGAATGTATATGATTGCAAAAATTTCATCCATTTAATGTGTCTAAGACTGAGTTTTTCTTGATTGTTGATATAGCTGAGAGCTTTGTTATCTGTGTACACAACAAATTCTTTGGGCAATAGGTAATGCCTCCACTTCTTGAGGGCTTGGACCAATGCATAAAGCTCTAAATTAGAAGATGAGTACCTTGACTTGGCTTCATTTAACCTTTCACTATAGAAGGCTACCGGTCTCCCTTCTTGACTAAGCACTGCTCCCACAACTATGTTGCTTACATCACACTCCATAATAAACAATCTATCAAAACTTGGTAGCACTAGGATAGGTATGTAGCTATTGTTGTCTTTAACCTCTCAAAACCATTATTGGCTTCCTTGGTCCACTTGAATTTAGATTTGAATCCACCTTTTATAGTATCCAATATGGGTGCACATATCTCACTGAACCTTCTCACAAACTTCCTTTAAAACTAAGCTAATCTATGGAAGCTCCTCACTTCAGTCCTTGTTTTAGGAGTGGGCCAACTTAGTATTGCCTCTACTTTACTCTTGTCCATTTTCAAGTCACCTTGTGAGACTACAAAGCCTAAATATATAAGTTCTTGCTTCATGAACTCACTCTTTTCAAGGTTAATAGTCAACTTCTCTTCTTGAAGTCTTCTTAGCATAATCTCTAGGTGTTTCATATGCTCTTCTTTTGTCTTGGTAAAGACTAGGATGTCATCTAAATATACTACTTCAAACACACCTATGTAATCTTTTAGGACCTCATTCATTACTCTCATAAATGTGCTAGGTGCATTTGTGAGGCCAAATGGCATTACTAACCACTCATAGATCCCCTCTATGGTTTTGAAAGCATATTTCCACTCATCTCCCTCTTTTATCCTAATTTGATAGTACCCACTCTTAAGGTCAATTTTAGAAAAGTACTTGGCACCCCCTAGACAATCTATTAGGTCTTCTATCATAGGAATAGGAAACCTATATCTAATGGTTATCCTATTTATATCCCTAGAGTCAATACACATCCTCCACTTACCTCCCTTTTTGGGTGCCAAGATAACTGGTACAACACATGGGCTAATACTCTTCCTGATTAGGCCTTGGTCCAACAATTCTTGTACTTGCCTTGCAATTTCCTTGTTTTGTTCTGGTGTCATTTTGTAAGTAGCTTTATTAGGAAATGATGCCCCTAGTACAAAATCAATCCAATGGCTAATATCCCTTTTTGGAGGTAGGGTGGCAGGTGTTCCATCACAAATGATGTCCTTGAATTGGTCTAATAGTTTCTTAACCTCTGTAGACATAGGTGTTTGTTTATGTGTCTCTTCTTCTTTGGGTTTCACAACGATAGCACAACCAATCCCTTCTTCCTTCTTCATGTCATGGAGGAATTCTTTTCCACTCATGAGGAGTGTGTTAGAGTCCAAATTATTCATTGTTTCTTCTTCTATTAGTGACTGGATTTTATAGGTGACTCTATTCTTCTTGAATGTGTACTTATTCTCCTTGCCATGGTGGACTTCTTCTCTGTCATATTGCCATGGTCTTCCTAGAAATAGGTAGCAGGAATCCATAGGTAGCACATCATAGAGTATCTTGTCTTGGTACTTCCCTATGGTAAACTCAACCCACACTTGTTGATTGAATAGTATGTTCTGCCATTTATTTAACCAAGTCACCTTGTATGGATAGGCATGTGGTTTCTTGTTAAGTTTCAACTTCTACACTGGCTCCTCTAAGATCACATTATATGTTGATCCTGAGTCTATGATGACTCCACACACCTTGCCAAGGATCTTACATTTGATCCTAAATATTTCTCTTCTCTATTTGTGCTCTTCCTTACTAGGCTCTTTAATCAAGACTCTCCTAAGCATGAGATTTTCACCTTTCTCTGAGTCAAGTGGGACCTCTGATTACTTCTCATGACCTTCCCCTTCTTGCACATAATCTATCTTCTTCTCACCTTTTGAGGATTATGCTTTGTTAGGACATATATAAGCAAGGTGACCTATTTATCCACAATTGCAGTATTTCATACTAGCAAATTGTGAGCCTTTGCTAAAGCCACCATATATATCTCTTCCTCCATTGTTAGAACTTCTACCTCTACCATAACTACCCCTGTTACCTGACTCATTTTCTTGTTCAACCAATTTGGAATCCCCTTGACCTCTATGTTCAATATGTCTTCCACTAGAACCTCCTCTATGTCCTCCTCTAAAGTCTCTGCCTCTTCCTCCACCCCTAGAACTTGAATCTTGTTTCTTTTTGTGTTTTTCCTCTACCTTGAGGGCCATTTGAAAACATCCATGGACATTAGTTAGGGCAAAGAGACTTAGTTCTTCTTGGATACTCCATATAAGTCCATTGAGGTATCTTGCCACTTTGATGCTTTCCACTTCATGTACCTTGGACCTAAGACACAACTTTTGAAACTCCTTTGTATAAGCAGCAATGTCCATGTCCTTTTGTCTAAGATTTTGTCTCTTTTTGTGCAATTGTACCTCATAGTCTTCTAGTAGATAGATTTATTTTACTTTAGCCACCATAGCCTTCCAATTCACTATTGGATTTTTCCCCTCTCTTTCTCTTTCTTCTTGTAGGAACTTCTACTAATTCAGGGCTTGTCCCCTCAACCTAGATTTTTCTATCTTCACCTTTTGGGCTTCTGTGATCCCATCACATTCAAAGTGATTCTCCATAAATTATATCCACTCTATTGCCAATTCTGCATCCATTCTGCCAGTAAACACATGGATACCTTCTAATGCTTTACCACTCAATCTTTGAGGGCTTTCAGGAAAGGTTCTTCTTGCAATGGGGGTCAAGTTTTGGTTTTATATCCTCTTCATTCAATGCCTTTCCTTTTCCCTTATCATCCTCCAACTATTCTTTGACCTTATCCATTGTCTCTGCAACTTCTTCTAGCTTTTGATTCATTGCCTCTAAGGCTCCTCTAGAAGTCTATTATTTTCTTGTTGTTCTATCAAGTCCCTTGCTAACTCTACATTTGTCACCATAGTGCTCTCACCTATTGATTCACTCACCTCTGACATGCACAATACTATTCCCAAGCCTTTCTTTGGCTCTGATACCACTTTAATGGGGAGATCCAACAATCTTAAGCTCTTTGGATCTTCTCAAGGCTCCTTCTTAGCCTTATTAGGGTACCTAAACCTACCCTGATTATAGGACACTTCTACCAAGGCCTCTCCTCCACTGGATCTCACCAATCAACTTCAAACTCTCATCTTCTCCTTCATAGTCTCATTAGGCATCCTTAGGTCCTACCAAGCAATATATGTTCCAATTCCTCACAATCATGGAAATAGGTGTCTACACTGATTCTCCTTTCCTTTCAATAGGTTTTGAAGCCCTTTCAACCAATCTTTCATAGGGCCTTCTATCGATCTCTTGATTTTCTATATTTTAGGCCTTGTAGCCTTTTTGCCCCAATTAGGCCTCCTAATTCTGGTAATCTTGGATTTACTCCCAACTTCCCTTAACAAGCCATCCCAATAGTTTAAGATCCTTTAATGTCTCACCCTAGGCTTTGATATTTTCTAGGTCTAGGTGGCTCTAAGTGTCTGTACAGTGTATTTTCATGAAACCCCTATTTTAAAGGGTTTTTAGGGTCTTTGGACTAGTTTGCTCACTAATGGCTCAAAATGTATGCAAATGAACTCAAATTCACTTATCCTCTCAAAAAAAATGCCTTGATACATTATTCTACACTTCCCAACTTGATATTTGCACATACCAATCCATCTATTCCTTCTTTAACACTCTGCAACTCTACAAGCCTTTAGCTGGGTACTCTGGTCTCGCCCAGGGCTCGCTTGGAAATATAGCATCCTGTCTAAAAAAAAACCCAAAAAACATATTTACAAGGTATATACAGTGCCCTTCTTGATTCTAGATGGCCATAAAGATTAAACTTGTGGAAATCAAGAAGGAGCCATTTTTATACAACTAGCTTTGTACAGGACAATGAAACTGTTAAACCAAAAGAATTTACAAACTACTAAAGAAATGTATAAACTTCAAAATCTAATGCCATAAAATTGGTCTACATAAAAATCACTAATAAATCATGCCATCATAGTTAACCAATCAATACATTAAAGTGTGTATTATGGTTCAAAGGTGTGACTGTGTTAAAAAACCAGTCAGTTTCCTTCCTCTTCCCAATAGCTCGTTTGTACACAATGATGACCAACCCCTCAATTAGGGTTCATTTAGGATTATATAGCCTCCTCACATGTTCTCATACCCTAAGGTCAGCCTCTTACCTCATATTTTTCCATTTGCACTTATTTAGGAAAGTTGTCATGACAACTTTTCAAAGTTGTAAAGTTGTCATGAGCAACTTTTACAAGTTTTGCATTTTGGACATTTCAATGCTCCTAGCTTGCTCAGTTCAACTAAATCACAACATAAGTGATCCAAAATAATTCATAGACCTCAGTGAACATCTTATCCCTTATTTTGGATTCTTGGTCCATACTTTGACCACCTTTGACCCTTCTAGCATTGAGGTAAAAACAGACTGATTAGAACTTCTAGGACTAAGATAAAACTTAAACATTAAACAACACTATTTACAAGACTCACTCACACACTTTGGGACTTTATACTAGTCCTTATTCTTTGGTGGTTGGATAGAACCACGTACAAGCCAAAACTTTATAGGATCTCCACTGCAACCCTAAGGTGCTCCTACACCACACCCCTTTTAATGTAAGTGATAATTTTATTATTAAAGTATGAATGATTTTTCTTCTTAAAAAATTATATGCAAATATTCAATTACTCAAGTTATCTCGAAGGTTTAAACTTTTGGAATTCCTAATGATCTAAGAGCTATGGTACATAGACTTTATGATTAGGCAAGGCTAAAATTAGAATCATAGATGGAATGACAAAATGTTTTGACAATGATGTTGGTGTCAAACAAAGGTGTCTATTCTCTCCAACTCTATTTGGGCTATATATTAATAAGTTGGAAGGATGACTAAACAAGACTAATGGAGAGGGAATTCAAGTAGCTAGATATGTGATAAAATTACTTCTTTATCTGGATGATCTTATTTCGATTGCTAAAACAACTAATGGATTAAGAGAACACTTGAAGGCACTTGAAACCTTTTGTCATGAGGTAGGTATGCAAGTGAGCACTAGTAGAACCAAAGTGATGATATTCTCTTTGAAAAAAACAAAGAAGGCACAAAACACTTTCCTTTTCAAAAATAATCCTTTGGAGATAGCAAATGATTACAAATACTCGAGGATTGGTTTTCACAACATAATTAGTTGGAAAACATGGAAAGCAAAAATAATTTAGGGAGGCTGGAAAGCATTATATATATATATATATATATATATATATATATATATATATATTATATTTTATATTTTTATTTTTTTTTTGGGGGGGGGGGTAATTTTTTTTAATTTTATCTTCTTTTTTGTGCTTTGACTTTTGCTTTTGCTTGTTTTGGGTCAAACGCCTACTCCTTGACCTTTATTCGTTCCTAGTGCCTCTTGCCCTCTTTTTACCTCTTCTTTTCCTAATGGATATGCATTTTGTCTATCTTTATTCTCTTTATGCTCTCTTTCATCTTGCTGGTGGATCATGGAGTGTGTTTCCAAACATTGATGAAAAACTACATACACAATCTAATCAAAAGCATTGAAACTTAAATTTCATGGAATTGTGGAAATCTACTAACATTGGTCAAAATTCATTGTAAAAAAGCAGGATTTAAAAATAAGTTACAAAATTCTTGAGGTCTTGACATGTGGTTTTAGAGTGTGTGTATGCTACTTAAAGAGTCCCATAGACTACTTTGACATAACAAACATTATTAAAATCTTCCAAACCTTTAGAGACAACACTATTCTTCAACCCCACAGACGTTATTAAAATCTTTCATTCTTTACAGAATTTTACAAGCATAGTGTGTCTTAAACTGTAATTACTAAGTAACTAAAAAAAAGACACTAAAATGAACTTGTTATTTTAATTAATTAATAATTACAGACAAATGGTACATTATAGTGTTGCATAGACGTTGTCGTTTGACCATTGGTGGCTCTTTTTGAGGGCGATGTCTAAATAGTAAACTAAAACGTAATGTTATGTGCATCCCTTTGGCATGCCCATACCATGTACAAGCCTCTTTTCACCCTGTAACTTTCTAGACATAGTCCTTTTCTCCACAACACTGTCAGTTCTTTCAGTGAGTAAATTAATTACTGAACTATTGGTAAAAAAATATGTCTTAGGTTTAAAGTAAAAACTATTTTTTAATATGTAATGTAATGACCAAATATATGTTTTGTATTTATCTTATACCTACTATTTAATATCATTTATTTTTATAGATTTTTAAAATTGTAATATTTTAATTTAAAATAAATATATAATTTGGTAATATATTAAAAATATAAATATATGTTTTTAAATACACATATAATTTATTATTTATGTGTATATTAATTCAAATAGTAACATTTATCATCTATGTATTATAATTTGATATATAAATATATATGTGTTTCATTATATGATACACACCGGCTAGGTTCCAATATTAATGGTTTACATAAACCAATAAACAATGCAAGATGATTGCACTATCTACAACCATTGGATCTTTGTCACCCATTTTTTTCACTTTTCCATTATTAGGCCCCATTTGTTTGCGGGAATTCAACTGGAATTGGCGGCGGGACTTCCATTTTTTTGCGGAATCCGTTGTTTGTTTCCCTAATTTGCAATTTGGGTTATGGAGCATAAAACCCGATTTAGGCCCGAAAACGGGCGACAGTGTCTTCCCACCCGAGAGGTGGAATTGAAAAACAAATTTTGAATTTCATAAAAATCGTTGCAAATTTAATAAAACCATTAGGTCTGCATCTTCCAGAAGTCATTTTTGGGTTTGCAAAATGGGGGTTTCGAATTTTATCGGTGCTCGACATTCTCCCATACTCGCCTCTGCAAATCCAAAATAGCTCTGCATATTCATTCGGTAGGGTTTCAAAAATCTTCTATTACCTGCGTATTTGGCTCTGAAGTGGTCGCGGGCTCGACTTCTGTTGCGTAAAAAGGTAAGGACTATGGTCGAAAATCTTTGTGTTTATCTGGTTCAAAAAATTTTGTGGGTATTGAGCTATTCTTTGTTGTATAATATTATTGAGCAATATTCTTTGTTGTATATATTATTATACAACAAATGTGCATGTTATACAACAAAGAATAGCTCAATACCCACTATAATAGTTCAAATTTTTGTGGGTATTGAGCTATTCTTTGTGGGTATTGAGCTAATACTTAAATAATCGTGGGCTGTTACATATTTTCCTTTTGGATTCCCTTTATCTCTATCTGTATTTTGTGCTAATGATCTGCTCTGCTTTTGGCTTGAGGTCTCGGTCTCGGTCTGTATGTGCCCTTTTACTCTATATTTCCTTCCTGTATATCCTTCTTCATTCTCCATTTGATGCCCTTGTTGGACATGTATGCATTTACTCTGCTATTATAATTTCTTTGTTTGCTTTTCTATGCTTGGTTCCTCTCATCTACGTGGTTGTATTTTCTTGCCTGCTAAGAAATGTATATTGTCTAAAGTCTTTCTAATAGATATCTTGTGTTCTTATAATACTCTAAGAATAATCAAATCTGAATGGAAATGAGTATGTATCACTTCTAAACAATAATAAGTTGATTTCATAATTTACAATGCAATAATCTAGTAGGTCAGTCAAAAAGATAATAAAATGTTGTAGGGTCTCTAAAGTCATTGCAGAATCTAGTAGAAAATCTATGAATGTTATTCGATGCAGCAAAGTGGACATTTGGTGGGTAAGAATGTTATTAAAATTAGTTGTTCGAA
The DNA here is from genome assembly GCA_027943335.1 of Chamaecyparis obtusa. Lineage (NCBI taxonomy): Eukaryota > Viridiplantae > Streptophyta > Pinopsida > Cupressales > Cupressaceae > Chamaecyparis > Chamaecyparis obtusa. The sequence goes on from BSBK01001932.1 coordinate 139,488, forward strand.
ATATTACTGAATCAATCAACCAACTCCAAACCATGAGCACTCTTCCCTTTTACAAACCTAGACCTCTTTTGAACTGTAGAGGCATTAGAACTCTGAATACTAAGCTTAAAACAGTCAGTCTGAGTTTCATCTTTCATAAGTATGACTAATTTATGAGAAATTAGATTAATGATTCCAAGGGTCCATTAGCTCCTTTGTGCACAAAGGTCTAGACTGGTATCTATAATATTGACAGAGTACTTGGGTAACACATCCCATCAGGCACTTCCCATACTAAGTTCCATGGTACTCTTATCAAGAACAAGAGGTCATAAATCTACCATGGAGACACTTGTTTTACCATAATTTTACACCTGTATGGTCAACTCAGTAAAATTGATAGCCAATTTAGTAATGGCATTGCTGAGTCTATTCATTCAAGAAGGAAATTATAGACAAAAAGAAGTCTCTGTAATTATCCTCAAAACCAGGGTGCTCAAGTCAATAATACTGATAGCCAATTTAGTAATGGCATTGCTGAGTCTACTCAATCAAGAAGGAAATTATAGGCAAAAAGAAGTCTTTAATTACTAATCAGCCTCTAAACAAGGGTGGGTAGTTGACAATTTCAACCCTCCGCACCGAATAGGTAGACTGACTGACCTAGTAGATTATTGCATTGTAAATTATGAAATCAACTTATAATCATGCATGTATGGATTATGTGTCAATATTGCTTTTAAATTACTGAAAATCTTCTCTAATAACTTGAAGAATTGTGTTAAATAAATGTGTATGAGTTTTTTTTATGAATGCCATATCCAACTGTATCCATATTGGGGGTCTTGAAAAAAATAACTTGAAGAATTGTGTTAAATAAATGTGTATGAGTTTTTTTTTATGAATGTCATATCCAACTGTATCTATATTGGGGGTCTTGAAAAAAGGCCATATCCGAGACCGTATCTTAGCTCATCCATGCCCATACTTAGCTCCTCAGAATTAATCTTGAATGGAACTATTGGCATGCTAGATGTTGGATCATAGAGTAGGATCTCAAACGTTGATGGAAAAATATTTACAATTAAATTTAGAAACTTTCAAAGAATTCAATGATATGAATTGCAGAAACAAAATATTTCTAATATTAATGTTCTATTTTTGAAAAATGCATCAAGTACAAAGGCTTTGGTATTTGATGTTAGGGTATCACAAAAGTTTCATTAATTCAGACCAAACCAAGTTTTTTATTAGATAACAGGGAAAGGGTCGTGATCCCATTTTCTGATCAAACTAAGTTGTCCATGCCTTAGACTAGCCAACAATCTGAAATTCTCTTTTCATGAGCATAAGATTACCACATTTCCAAGTTGAGATCACAATGAGAATAAAGCATATGATCCCAATTGTATATTGTTTGGAAAGAATTAAAATATCAAGCAAACTATTGTATCCAACTTTCTTGAGGTGCCTTTGTAGGTTTAATAAGAATATTTCAGGACACAAAATCATGCATACTTATTAATTACAATGACCCCTGGCTTTAGCAAAAGAAATAAAAACATTGAACATAGGGTTTCCCAAATTTATTAGTCCATACGACTAAAACTGGATAAAACAGTATGCTTGATATTTTAATTGTATATTTTAATTATATGTTTAGTTTTCTCTGATCTAGTTTCCAATCACTCTTAATGAAAAATAGAAAATTTTAAATTGTCGACAAGATGTACTTTTAGGGAACACTTAGTTCATACTGGATATCTCCTTGTTGATATTGTTGTGTTTGTCCACATTTCAGGCCATTAATGGATCCTATTAAGAATATTGACATTCTAGGACAAGTAGCTGTGGAGACCCAATATTCTCTTCTTCTCACAGCTCTTATTGCTTGTGTTGTCGTAGCTAGAGTAGTGGTAGGTTGAGAAGGTCATGCATGTAAATGAAGAAGAAAAGGAAATTCTTTTTATAGAATGGTTATTCATTCCAACGATGTGGATTGTCATGATTAGATTTGCATGAGTAGGGGAGCCTTCTTTCATCTAGCTACTATCCTAAGGCTGAAAGGAACCTTGAGAGATACGATACACTTGACATTAGAAGAACAACTTGTGATGTTCCCCCACACCGTTGGCCACAATCTGAGGAGCCACAAGATTGCCCACAACTTTGGGCACTCAGGAGAGACAATCAGCCGATACTTCCACAAGGTGTTGAGGGCTATCTTAGGACTCCACCAAGATTTCTTTCTACCACTTAGTCCAAACAGTCCTCCTGAAATTAGTGGGAATGAATGTTTGATCCATTCTTCAAGGTAATTATTGTGTTGTTACAACTTTCTTGTATGGATTTTAATCCTTATCATATTATTGCTTGACCGTAAAATTGATGATTGTATCATATTGTATAGGATTGTGTTGGAGCAATTGATGGAACCCATATACCAGTCACCATCGATGTCAACATGCAGGGTAAATATCGTGATAGAAAAGGAAACCTGTCACAAAATGTTATGGGTGTGTGTTCCTTCGATCATAAGTTTCACTACTACCTTGTTGGTTGGGAAGGGTCTGCTACAGATAGTTGTGTTTTGGCTTTAGCTCTGTCAAAAGTAGATCCTCTTGTTGTTCCCCCCGGTAAGCCAAATCATAGTTTAATAGACTCAAGGGTACAATCAATGTTTCAAGTTTTAATAATATACTTTATTTATGTAGGAAAATATTTTCTAGTGGATGCTGGTTATCCCAATGTACCTGGATTTCTTGCTCCTTATTGGTGTACACACTACCACCTGAAGGAGTTTTCAAGACAGAATCCAATAAACTCTCAATAAGAGTTGTTCAACCATTGACACTCCTCTCTTAGAAACTCAATAGAGCGTACATTTGGTATTCTCAAGCAGCATTTTCCAATCTTGAGGCATGCCACATCTTATCCTATCATGACACAAGCCCATACTGTATTGGCATGTTGCATACTGCACAACTACATTACATTAGAGGATGGCATTCCATCAGAAATTGCCACCAAAGAGGAAGATGACCGTGATGGGATAGATGTACCAATGCTGGAGACGTATGGGTTGTCTTAGCGTGATAGAGACGAGTGGGCATAGTTTCGAGATGATATAGCAAGTAGAATGTGGGAAGAGTACAGATCCTGAGAATAGTTGTTCTTTTAATGGGTCAAGACTACATGATGGTTTCCTTTTTCTTATGTTTTTCTCTGCAAGTATTGGACTTCTATGGGTCAATGTGTTTTATTTGAGTACACTGGTGTATGAAGATACTTTGATATACAAGATGGTTTCCTTTTTATTCTATTTCTATCTGGAAGTATTGGTATTCTATGGGTCAATGTGTTTTATTTTAGTAAACTGATGTATGAAGATACTTTGATATAGAGGATGGTTTCCTTTTTATTCTGTTTCTATCTGGAAGTATGGGCATTCTATGGGTCAATGTGTTTTATTTTAGTAAATTGATGTATGAAGATACTTTGATATACAGGATGGTTTCCTTTTTATTCTGTTTCTATCTAGAAGTATTGGTCTTCTATGGGTCAATGTGTTTTATTTTAGTAAACTGATGTATGAAGATACTTTGATATACAGGATGGTTTCCTTTTTATTCTATTTTATTTGAGTAAACTGATGTACGAAGATACTTTGATGATTACACAACATGGCATACACAGAATTGATGATGAGCATGGATGAAATTGGTAACAACAACCATGAAATTGGTAACAACAGCCAAATATCTTCTTCCTCTAAGAAGATAGTGTGGAGTAAGGAAATGGAATGAAAGTTTCTAGACTTGCTCATGGAGCAAGTATAGGTAGGAAGAAAAGGTGATGGAGGTTTTAAAAAAGAAGAGTGGACAACCATTGAGAGGAGGTTCAACAATGATATGAATCTAAATCTATCTAAGGACAATTTCAAAAATAAGTTGAAAACATGGAAGCTAGCATATAGAGTCATGAAGGAGCTAAGAAATACAAGTGGCTTCACCTGGAACGAGGCAACTCAGTGCATGGATGCTGAGGATAGCATATGGTATGAGCTTCTCAAGGTAGGGTGATCTCTCTACTATTTTGATGGAAATAATATTGCCTTCTTATAAAGTACGTAATGAAAGACAAAGAACCTAATCCATTTATTTATGCCAACATGCAGAGAAGAGAGTTCAAAAATGCCAAAGTGTATAAGAGGCAACCCTTCCAATACTTTAATGAACTGGGTGTAATTGTGGGTAATGACATTGCTGAAGGCAATGCAGCTACAATGGCCCTTGAGACTGAAGAAGGGAACCCTATGGAAGACCCATACAATGCGCTTGATGAAGAGGATAGTGCTGCTGATTTGGACGATGACCCTTATCAGTCCACTCCAAGTGCAAGTGGTAGAGGAACCCCTACATCATCAGTCACAAGGGAGCAAGGAGGAGGAAGGCAAGTGCGGCCACTTCCTTGGATTCCATGTGTGAAACAATGAAGAAAATAAAAGAGGGCATGAGCAATGTGCACCTTCACAAAATTGATACATCTGCTCATGAGAATGCTTTGACGGATGCATATAGCACTCTCAAATCCATCCCTCAATTGAGTCGAGCTGTATTCCTAAGGGTATACGACACCTTTGTGGTTGAGCATGAAAGAGCCAAAGGGTTCTTGTTGATGAGTGAGGACGAGAGAGTGGACTGGATTGCAGCCACATATGGTGGATTATAGTTATTTTCTACATACTTTATCATAGTTGTTCACATACACTGTTGATTGTTTATGATTGTTTATGGTTGATGATTGTCACTTATGATGTGCTAATTCATCCCAACATACTTTATCAAACTTTATCATGATTTTCTACATACTTTATCAAATTTTGCAAATATGAATGCAAAATTTAGAAGCATTTGCAAGAAATGCATTTTGCAAATATGAATGCACAAATTTAGAAGTTTTTTTAATGTACTTTTAGTATTGAGTCATTTTAGGTGGCGTTGTATTATTTTACTATTGGCAATAAGATTGTGGAGTAGTTTATTGACTTCTTAGTCTGCTTGACATTCTTTGTCATTAGTACCAAGAGTTTCAGTTTGAGTACCATGCAAAATATTAGTCCTGGGTTTATATGAGCCTGTGTAGCTGCTAAGAGGTAAACTAGAATTTCTTCTCACAGTCTGTTTTAATGAATTTTTGTCTGCTTAAGCTCTGTTGGCATTCTTGTCTGTTTCAATGAATTTTTTTCTGCTAGAGCTCTGTTGGCATTAACACCAAAAGTTTCAATTTTACATCAACATGATTTGGAAATTTGGAATACTAAGTTGTCAAATTTGAACATTTTTAAAGGAGGTAACAAAGATCCATCTTGATCCATCAGCCAATAAGACAACTGTTGCATTCCAACGTGCATCATAGAGTTTGACTTTGGACTATGTTAATCTTTATAGTGATGAAGACAAAATAAGTAACCTCACAGTGGTTGCATGGAGTGATCTTTATATGCTTTAGTAATTATCAATGATTCATCATTCTGTCATTGTAAATCTGTTTAGTCTTCTATTTTAATAAGTATCAATGATTCTTCACTTTGGCCCTTTGTTCCCAATCATCCCTAGGATCTCTAGTATTCTAAGGGCGGCGCGGTGGTGGAGAATTCTAGTGTCAATGCTCTCCTTGCTCTTCTCATTCAACATTCCTTTTACTATTATTGTTCATTCCAGATGTGCCAAAAAGATCTCACAACAATGTTGCAAAACTAGGACTATCGCTATAGTTCCTAAATTCCCACCTTGCATGCATGTATGCAATGAAGCAATAGTGTAAGGCTGGGTGGAATTGAAAAACCCTACTATTCTAATGGGTGCATTGAAGCACTTGGTGGACGTGCTTATGTTGTTCATTCATTCCTACATCTATACATGCTCCTATGCAACTGCAATGCCTTCATTTGCATGGGGTTTTTACTCCCTGCTTAACTAAATTTGTCACTTGAAGGAGATCATGGTAATGGGTGGATAATGAGACCAAATCTATAAGTAATGAAAGCACAAAAATAGAAGGCTTTTAACTTAACCTTCAAAAATTTCAAAGGGGCCCTTCGGAATTCAAACTATCACTATAATTTTTTTCAGATAATAGATATTAGTTACCAATTAGTCAATGACACACGCACTTTACATTGTTTACAAAGAACTGTAGATAATAATGACTATTTACCTCTTTCCCTTCTTCATGCTTCCTAGAATGGACTATTGATGGCCCAAAATATGTGTGCTACATTGTCCTACTGTCTCTTCTTGCTAAATTAGTATGCGATGAACTGCAATTAATATGCACTAGAAGTAAAAACTTGAATCAATTGTAAATTAATGCCCTTCATTATTGGACACTTTCTCAGCATACTAATTGCAGTTCATATGCATAAACTACAATGAACTGCAATTAGTATGCAATACAGAAGTAAAAACTTTCTCTCTCAATGGCCATGCAAAGATGTTTCAACGATGAATTCGGGAAGACGCAGACCCGACGGTTTTATTAAATTTGCAACGATTTTTTCCAAATGTGGATTTTTTCCAATCTTGGGATCAAGTGTCAACCCAATCAACTTATTTCTTTCATTTTTCCCTCTTTGTTTTTGTATACACTGGTATACAGTAGCCACTAGTAAGTATCCACTGGTATACTTATTGTGTTAATTTTATGTTAATCAACTTATTTCTTTCATTTTTCCTTTGAATTTTGAGTTTTTCTCTCCACTTCAAGGTAGGAAACAAGCATGCCCTCCCTTGACCATTGTTTTCATTAATGTGCTTTTTAGCTTGCATTTTTTAGTGTCATTGTTTTTAACATATTTAAGTGGAATACATGAAGGAGTACCACATGATGAATGCTTCATTTAATGCATTGTTAAGGTGTAGTCTCTTAACTATCCATTTCTAGTTCTTTAGACATGATTTTATAAATGTGTTTTGGTAGACAACTGTATTGTTCATGATTTTGTATGTATAACCATCTTGTTATAATTGTTGTGTTATGAAATTAAGTTAAATAATTCTACTTTGTTCAATGCTCTATTTCATCTTCAATTTCTTTTCATTTTTCATTCATTTTTAAAAACCTTGTGATAGGTACAGAAATAGAAATGGATAGTTTTGAGACTACACATATGATGATAAAGTGAGACTACACATATGCTGACATTAAATATGTTTGAAATAGCTTCTGGATTCGATTTTGTAGATATTTTACGGTCACACTCTGTGATCCTTCATCGGGATGGAAGAGATAAAAATGACTGAAAGAAAAGTCCATCATTTTGGTCTATTGCAATCATTTTGGTCTCAAACTATCTATTGCAATCTTGATGATGAATCATAGAGTGTGATCCAAAACTATCTACACAATCGAATCCAGAAGGTATTTCAAAAATCAATGCAAAAAATATCCACATATGTTGATAAAAAAATGAGCTATCCGATGATTGTTTACTGTTCATGTTTGTAAATGGTCAAAATTTCTGATGGTACTCCTTGGTGTATTCCATTTAAAAATAAACAAGTTTTAGTTTTTGTATCATGTTTACTTTGTAGATGCAAAATTGATCATCGAATGTGGGGCATAAGGGCGTAGACCGTGGAACTACTTGTGTTTTCTTATTTAACGGTGTGTTTTCACACCACCAACCAGTTCATGGATATTGTTATATTTGATGCTATAGTTGTGTCATTATATTTTTTGTATAACTTTTTCAATTTGTACTCATAGAATATAATCATGTTGTTATAGCGAACAAAATTAGTATGAATGAACAAATTTTTGCTTGATACAGTGCTGATGGCTAAGAGGAATGTTCCTATGTGTGACTATGGTGATGGATTGCATTGTGTGTTGAGGAAGTCACAGACAAAGAAAAATCCAGGCCGTAAATTTTGGGGTTGTAAAAACTACACTAAGGTTGTTAATTGCACAATATTTAAATGTTTACAAAGAATAAATATTAGTCATTATAGCGAGACTAACTTAGATTTGTATTGTAGGATGGAGGTGGATGCCAGTAATTTCAATGGGTCAATGACACCCCGTCGTTGTCTACATCATCAGTACGTTCTACACAGAGACCTGTTGTAGATGATGAGTGCAAGAATTGCAAAAGACTCGAGAAAACTATGGCAAAAGCGGAGGCTACATATAAAGCCAAAATCTTGTTTTTACGATGTTTTCTTTGTGCAACAATCGTACTATTTAGTTTGATCATTTGTTGGAGATAAATATATATGTGGACTAGATGACTTATTTATATTTTGATGTGATATCGAGCAATGTTATAATTATTTTTTTGTTATAATATTGTTTATGATAATGTATAAAATTATTAAAAAAAGTTAAGTTTACTGTTCACAATATTGAAAAAAATATATTAAATTTTGTTTATGATTTACTACATAAAAATATAAATTAATATAAAAAAAACTATACATAAAGAATGGACCAAAATAATAAATGTATAAAATTATTGAAAAAAGTAAAGTTTACTGTTCACAAAATTGAAAAAAATACATTAAATTTTGTTTATGATTTATTACATAAAAATATAAATTAATATAAAAAACTATACATAAAAAATGGACCAAAATAATAAAATATTAAATTAAGAATTAAATTCTAATTCCAATTCAAAATGTAGAACCAAACACATAAAATGGATATTGTAATTCCAATTCCAATTTGAAATTGCAAACCAAACATATAAATAGGAATTTCTTACTTCCAATTCCAATTTCGAAAATGGCAACCAAACGCAAAAGATGGATTGTCTCATCCATCTTTCGGGTCAACCAAACGGTCCAAAACATCTTTCGAATATACAAAACCGGAATATCAAAACCTGATTTTGAGATAATCAGGTTTTGACTCAAATTCCAATTCCGCAAACAAACGGGGCAACATGATTGGCACATCAAATCAAATTCATTTTTAGGGGACATCGGTGGTCACCTTATTCATCATTCACTGAAAAGCCTCTGAGAGTGTAGAAAAAAGGGCATATGGGATATCCAAAATATTTTTGAGATGTTGAACGTAATATAGACATGGGTAAAAAACAACACATGTAATCCGATGCAGTTTGGTTTTGTTGATGTCATGAATGAGTTTTTGTAGGGAGAAAGCAAGCATTTTTTACAATGAGTCTAGTGGTTTGTGAATGTTAGAATGTGATTCCTACGACGCAAGGGCATCAGATATACTTACGAATCTCATATTATCTCCATTTGCATCTTTCATTTTCATCTTATCCTTTGCTTCCATTATGCACGAGTGGTTGTGCTTGCTATGTATGAATATTGTTACGAGAAATCCATCAGAAACAAGCGCGTGGGAAAAATGCAGAATGAGATTTACGTGTCCTTGTAGAGGAAATGGCATGACTAGTGCATGAAGCTTTTAAGTGGAAAATCCCTTTCCCCTCTATTCCGGAAGAAAGGTGTCATGTTGATTTTGGGTGGTGTACTGGTCATCTCTTCTACCCACGTTTTGCATTTGATTTACATTTCATTTTTTTTTAATCTTTGATTGGCTTTTATAGAGAATCAACATAATGCAGTCAATATAGGGAACACATATACTATAGAAAATTTAGTCCACTCAAAAAGCATGCAAACCCAAGAAAAATGGGTGATAGTAATCGAAGCATATAATGAATAAAGAAACCTTGCAAAGGAGATGAGGGAAAGAGAACTCAACATGGTCTTGAGGCAAAATCAAGAGGACACGCATGTTACATTCTCAGAGGGAACAATGGATAGGAGGAAAGTATCAAGAAATTGTCCTAAATTGGAAGACCAAGAGAATAGACCATTAATGATGAATACAACAAAAATAAGAGAGGCACAAGATGTAGAATGAAAATGTTCTTAGGAAGATGACAGAATAGTGGAAACAACACTAGTAAAAGGGATTTTAGCTTATGAATATTCATATAATAAGACAGAAGAGGCAAAAGAAGAAATGAGGCAGGAGCATCTTAGGTTCTTGGCAATCTTGTATCACCAAAAACATGTTAAAGTTGTTAGATGTGCTCAGTAGTTGTTTTTGGGCTCTCAATGAAGTATTATTGTTTTCACCAACAAGGCTCAATTATTGCTTGGTTCGGTTGTTCACCGAGTTGGTTTATGTTGCTCAGTAATCTTACTCACCAAGTGGTTTATTTTGGATTTATATTAAGGTCGAATTATGCATTTGATTTTGGTCACAAAGTTAATGATGACATCGATCAATGGGAAATGTGTGGACCTAAATCTAGTCGTCCTTTTCTCAAATATTGGATCTAATGAGCCAACCTTTTCGGTGGCCTCTTGCATAAAAGAATAGTTTGTTATAGATCTTAGGCAACACGTTTTAAAAAGGGAATTAGGAGATAGAATCTAAAGGTTGGTAGATCCTCGCATGTATGAGGACTGTTTGTATTTGAATTGTGATTGTATTTGGTTGTAACCAGAAAGGCCTTACAACTTGGAATGTATGAAGTTTCTCATGAATAATATATGAGTTTTTTATGCATTCTCTCTCTCTCTCTCCCTATCTTGTGGTGTTTCTTTAGAGTGTTAATTTTGTAGGGTGGTTGGTAGTTGGGTGTGCCTTTGACCCCACCTTCCATCTCCCTTATGTTAGGTGGTATCAGAGCGAGCTTAGATCTGGTTTCTTCTTGTAAACCCTGATGAGAGCCAATTATAACCTATTTAATGCCATATTTTAATCCTTTCCATACACTTTCCTACTTATTTCTTTATCACATTTCCATCCCATTTCAACCCATTTTACCATTATAACGTTGCATATAGTTTAATATAAATAAGTAGTGTTTAATATTGTTTTGGGATTAAAATATGGAAAATTCATTGTTGATTGCATTTTACTAATCTTTATTATTGCAGCATGTTTATTTGTGGCATAGATCTTCCTGTCACTTGTCAGTCGGGACTGCAACTTCTTGTTGCCTGCTAGTTGGCACTGTAACTTCCTATCACATTTGGACGTGAACTATTATTCTTCCAGAATAAAATGTCTACCGCACCTCTATACAAAAGAAGTATTAAATATGAGCTAAAGCATTGAGACAAAGGAAGCTGCAACACATTCCAAGCAGGCGTAACCTTGTTGATTCTCTTCCACATAATTATCCTATAAAATGACAATTATCTTTGGGAGAAAGATATATTTCGGTTTTGCATTAATTCCTGTTATGAGTAAATTTGCAGATAGTGGTTTGGAGCATCAATCTCCTATATTTTCTCCTTGATAATCTGCAATTATAGCAAAGAGAAACAAATCTGTTTTGCCATGAATGGCCACCATTCTTTGTATTTTATTGTAACTACTTACAACCTTTAAATAAGTTTGTACGTTAGGTACTATTTTGTTTTTATTATCTATATTCTGGTCTATATCTGTTGTAGTTGTGTATATATAAGCAGCGTACAAGATAGAGATAAGTGGGAAGTAGGTTTTGAATATATAGATTTCTGTAAAAGGAACTGTTGTATGCAGGAACAACATTATTTTGAAATAAATAAAAACATCAGTTTGTGCATGGTTGCAGCAGTGTAGAACCTGATCATTCTCCACTCACCTTGCAGACCAGAGAAAGGGCCCGCTCTTGGAATGTTTGGTGAGGTTATTAGTATTGTGAATTATTGTAGATTATGTGTTGATAATTGTTGTAGCTTAAGTTTGGTTTATTTGATTGTTAATAGAATAAGGTTTCTCTCCAATTCAATAATTAGTCTATATAAATAATTCTACTGTTAGATTAATATCATGGCTGGGTAAGACAGATTATCACGTTCTCATTATTATACAGATTATTAATAATAATCAGCATATTCTGAATTTGCTATCATATTAAGAGATAAATCAATATAGCACTATCAGATTTATATTAGTAAACTATTATATTAGATTAGTTATATACTTGGTGTTGGTATTGTTTTCTCTAGATTAGTTGAATTTGTGATTTGTTACATTTGTTATCCTCGTAGTTGTTAATATTAATTTTTGTTTCTGTTGTTCCTGTCGCCAGGAAGTGATAGTTCCTGTCGCTGGGATTTACTTGGCTTTTCATAGATTCAATTGTGCATGTTGTAGATGCATTCATAAACCCTCATCTCACAACTATCATCCCTTGATGGCATATTTCTCAGACACCTTTCACAAGCTTACGCTCTCGGATTGACATGTATAGACCAGCTGAACTTCATCATAAATTGTTAATTATTTCTTAATTATTTGCCCCAGTGTTGGCCTATCAAGCCCTAGTTGATATCTTGTTGTAGGGTGGTAGATTGCGATCTGACCTACAATTACAGAGGGTTTCAAGATGGTTTATGGTAGGTGAGATGAAGATCCAATCTTAGTTGATATACTAAGACAAATTGCTGCTAGGTTAAAAGCTGTTGAGACAGCCCAGTGCCAAGGAAGACATCTTGATGATGTTAGTGATGAAGAAGTTGAAGATGAACAAGGTGAAGCAGAACCTACACTTGTGATGGATCAAGGTGAAGAAATAATTTTGAAGGCATTGATAAATTTGAAGGCTACACCACATTTCAATCCTCCTAAATACAGTGGAAGGCTGGATTCAAATGAGTTGATGGATTGGATGACTGATATGGAAAAGTATTTTAAATATGAAAAAAAATTTGAGGAAAAGAAGGTGAAAATTGCAAGTACAAAATTGAAAAGTTACGCATCCTTGTGGTGGGAACATCTATAATTGGACCGAAAAAGGAAAGGCAAAGACAAAATCAATGTGTGGAATAAGATGGTGAATAAATTTAAAGGCAACTTTCTACCTTGTGATTATCCAATGAAAATAGTTAGGAGACTGCATAGTTTAAGGAAAATGGATAGCTCGGTAAAGGATTATACTGATGAATTTTATAGATTACACATTAGATTTGGACATATTGAGGACGAGGTAGAAAGAATTGCTAGATACCTGAATGGGTTAAGAGTTTCTATGCAAGAGGAAATTAGTTTGGTTAAGTTGGAAAGTATTGAATAAGCCTATCAGTTTGCCCTGAAAGTTGAGGAGAAATGAACAAAAGACATGAGCAAAGACAAAGAGGAAGAGGTGGTAGATTCCCTAGAGGAAGAGGTAGATCTTATGGTGAAAATAGTAGATCTGATCAAGACAAAACAAATCAGGATAAAGGTAAGACCGAGTGGAAAGGTGAAAGCTCTTCTAGAAAAAGAGGCAGTAACTAACGAGGTGGCTATAGCAGAGGTGGATTCCTAAGAACTTGTTACAATTATAGAGGAGAAGGACATAGGTTATTTGAGTGTGCAAATGCAAGCAGAAGGTTGGTCTATACACTTAAAATTGGTTTAATAAATTAATTAAATATTTATTATTTAATTAATGTTTATTTCTTCTGGTACTAAATAAATAATTTAATTTATTTAGTATATTCACTTATGATATTCTTCTTATCCTAAGTCTTCTAATTAGTCTTATTAAAGCGATTTAGTGAATTATTCAATTACACAATCACTATATGACTAAGTCTTTTAGTCCATCTCATAAACCTAGTCACTTGACACATCATCTTGGCTAAAGTAATTAATTTATATTAATTATTAATTACTCACAATTATCCTCACCCACATGTCCTATTTTTTAGGGCTATGTGGCCTCACGAGACTTGGTCTCATGACCACATGTCCTCTTACAATTTGGTCAAGATCACATTCCCTATTCCTTAGGAGCTTCTCTAGCCACCTCAAGGAGTCAAAGGTGACTCATGGGACACATGTGCCAAGAGTACTCATGAGTAAAATGTCTTTCCACCTTCTTCTTAAGGGTCTTTGTGAGACACTTGACATGTGTCTTTCCCTTCCACCTTACACTCCCCTTTGTCAATGTAGGGGGAACATCTCTCCCATTCCTCCTCTCAAATTCAAACTAAATCCTTATTTCTCTCAACCCCTTCAACTAAGTCAATTTCAACCCTAGGATGTTCCACCTTTCAATCTCCACCCTTAGATCTGTCCACCTAGGCTTGAGTCCTCCAAAACTCTATAAAGGAGTCTTCCTCTTCCTTTGAGAGTATAATAGCAATAGTGAATTAAAGTAATCAAGAAATCAAGCATCCAAGCCATTTTAGCACCATTTTGAGTGTTTTCATACCATCCATATCCATCAAATTTGCATCAATATCATAGCATAAAAGTATTCTAGATTTATGCTAGTTTTGCATAAATTCCACTATATCCACACTTTGGAAACATCTTGGGAAAAAGGAGCATATTTGCAATTCTAAGAGCTCACCAAATCTAGGAATTCAAGGCTAGGAGAATAGTGGAGACAAGCTACATGGGTAAGTGAAGGTAAAAGCTTTGTTTTTAATTCATTTATCTCATTGTAATCTTCATTGGATACATTTTAGATAGATTTGATAGCTAATAGTGGTTAGTATTTCAATTCTAGGATTAAACAATAAATTTGCATACATTTTTTGAATCCACCGTCGGGCAACCCAAAAAATATTAACAATCAGATTTTTAGTTTTACGTGTGCAGTATCTACAGGTTTTTGTCTGCACATCCTTACCTGATTCCTGCGCATACATATAATTTTTCTGTGCATCTATTTCCACCATACCAAACATCAACATTTTGTTATCTTCTACTTTATTTCTACACATTTACTTCACATTTCAACACTTTCATAATTTATCACTGAGCATTTGATATTTTTACACATCCATCACATACTGTTGCGCAATCAATCTCTATGGTTGCACATTTGTTATACCTGCGCATTAATTCTCTATTACTGTGCATTCATTTACTGTAGTTGCAAATTTATTTACATAATTGTTTAAATCTATTTATGTCCTTTAGTCATTTAGGTTGTTTTGTAGGACATATTATTGAAGACCCCTCCAAAATTATTCATGAATTTCCTTGCATATTCCTTGGAAGAAAAAGGGGATTTGTTAAGGAAACCAAAATCTTGTTGGGTTCTAAAATACGACATGCTTTTTAATTTCATGTGTCTTTTTAGCTTAGATCAAGTGATTGTTATGTTTTGCTTTAAAGCATTCTGTAATTATACAAAGTTATAACAACGTATCCTCTCCCCTCGTCTTTGTGGATCTTGGGTGTAAGAGAAAGTGTTATATCTTTTTGAGGGCGGTCTTTAGTGGGAAAAGAGGTACTCACCCCAACGAATAACCCAACTAGTAACAAGCTAAAGCCAAACCCTTCCAAATTGGTATATAAAAAATGTCATTATGATTAGTCTCACAATGAACATGTGTGAATTTGTTATGGAAACCAAAATATCCTCTAGTACTTGTGTGGTGCATTAAAGTCCCTACATTGCTAAGGTGTAAAAATATTCCTTTGAAAGGAGTGGGAGAGTCCCCTTAATTGGGAATATGGATTGATCATAGCTACCTGAATAGATTCCCTTACTATACACTATTATTTTAGTGGCAAAAAACCTTCTATTTGTTGGCTCAAGGGGTCACCCAAGTCCGTGAAGACACCTCACACTACTCACGGTTCATAGTAGAGATAGCAGTTCTTTGGGAAGTAATGAACCATTGAATTCAAAACTTGGTGTGCCAGAGAAGTGAGTCCACTATAAGGAGGAGCCCATACCTCCAAGCTCCTAGGTTATCCACTTTGGATAAGCATGGTTGGATTTTATCCAAGTGAGGATTCAATAGATATTGTCCTTTCCTACCATATGATTTGTAAGCATGTTTGTGCATTCATTTTAGATTAATTTAGCAATCAAAGATTTATATTTTGCATGTGTGGTGTATATGCATTTTCTTGCTAGAAAAATCACCAGAAACGACAACCAAAAAACTAAAAAAATTCTTGAATTTTGCAACCAACATAAAAAACATCAAAGCTACACATATATCCAACATAGTTGTGCATCTGCTTAACTATTCAACACATATATCTTTATCATTGCGCATATACCATAATTTTTTGTGCATTGGTATCAATTTTTTGCACATGAGTTCAACTATCATGTGCATCTATTCCTGAGAATTTACAACATAGGCCATTGTACAGATCTTGACCTTTTAAAACATACATTTTCAGATACCTAATTTTGTCTTCTTTTTTATTCTAGAAACCCTTGATCTCTTCAAAACACGGTTGCCTACTTTGACCATCATTTTCAAAATTTCATCATCATTTCATCTATCCTTATTCTCCCAAATCAATCTCTTAGTGTTATAATTGCCATTTGAACATCAGAAAAATCTTTGTGAGTTTGACCTATCAGGATCTATCATCCTTATCTAAAAACTTACTTAGATTCTACCCTTGAAAGTCTTTGTCATATCATTGTGAGCTCTATATCTCCTATAGACTTAGATTATTAATTGTCACTTTCATCTCAACACTTTATGATTTCTTCCCACATTTTTCTATCTATCCATTATCTACATATCTACCAAAATTTCATCACATTTTCATCTTCCACCCTTTTATGGTTCAAACTCGATCACAAAAACTAAGGGAACTTGTAAATCTTGAATCTAGAGACAAAGTGGTAGGATCTAGCAATGATGAAAACCCTTTGCCAAGATTTTCTTCCAAGGACACAATTTTCACAAATGAGGAAGGACCCACATATGATGAATTGAAAGAATCCATGCAAGATCCTAGGTGCCACAAGGTTATGGAAAGAATCTTAGATATGGACAAAGAAAAATACTTCCTCATGCTTTCTCAACAAGGAGTAAAATTACCAACTGATTTTGATGTCTCTATTCTCAAAGAACCACCTATGAAAAATGATCAAGAAAAAACATAGTGGTTCTCAAGAGACACATGCTCATGGAGCTATGGAAGACAAACAACCTAGTGCTTCCCACAATACACAAGGACCTAAAACATCTTTGGACCCTATTTTACAACAAATCCAGATGCTTCAACAACATATTCGTGACATTAAAACTGGATCCTCTAGAAATAAATATTCCCTAGATGATATATGTCCTTATCCTTTTGACAAGTATCTAGCAATGATTACATTCCCTCCTCACTTTGAGGTGTCAAAATTTGACAAATACAAAGGGAATTTTGATCCTCAAGACCACATACATGAGTTTTGTGTTGCTTGTATTTAAATCACTCACAATGAAACTTATCTTGTGTGATTATTCCCACGAAGTCTAAGAGGACAAGCTATGGAATGGTTCTATAAATTACCACTGGGAATCAAACATTCAATGAGCTTATTGATAGATTTATGACTCACTATTCATACAACATTAAAGATGAGGTCACTATGCTTGATCTTTGCAATGCACAACAAAATAATGGAGAATATTTCCTTATCTTCTTGCAAAGATGGCATCAACTAATTGCCAAATATCCATGAATAATTCCTGAAAAATAAAAGATGGATATCTTTGTGCACAACCTTACACCATAGATGAGTTATAGGTTGCAATTACAATGTCCTCCAAGTTTCAACGAACTCATTGAGAATAGAGTTAAAATTGAGGAATCTATGCTTAGGAAAGGTGAGATTAAACTCTACACTAAAGATAATGTTGGATCTTCAAGCTCTAATTCCAATAACAACAATTCCAATAACAACAACAATGACAAATCAAAATTTTGGAACAAAAACAAGAATATTGTCAATGATGGAATTGTTGATAACGGGCATGTTAAACCAACACAACCTATCCTAAATCTCACAAGCAAGGCCAATGCTACTCAACCCACTCAGAGTAATCAAAACACAATGCAGAATACCAACAATAATTCATCAAATTCAAGGTTACCTTTTATGCCTTGCATAAGGACTTTTACTCCTTTAGGTGAGTCTCCTGAATCTGCATTAAGGAAATTGATCACAAAGAAACTCATTGTGCTTCTTGAAATTAGAGACTATGAACCAAGAGTGAAACCTTCTTGGTGGAATGATAATGATTACTGCAAGATTCATAGAGGGAAAGGTCATAGACCCAATGATTACCAAAGACTTAAACATGTAGTACAAGACTTGATAGAAAGCGGTGAAATAAGTATTGATGGACATACCTCAAATGAGTCACATACAACTTTTAAAGATGCACTTCCCAAACATGAGAAAGGAAGTTCTTCCAATACTAAGAGTGATAACCAAGCCAACTACAATGTGACATCTTATAAATATGTTAACCATATCTCAGAATGTGATCCTTCTTAGTATTATTCCAATGTGATTACTATCAAAGAAAATTTTGATAGTCAACCAGTTAATGTCACAACTTGAGCCCAATCCAAGGTTACTCTACAAGGTGTTTCATCCAAACCTTCCACTTCACAAAACAAATTTTTCTATGTACCAAAGTCTACACCAAATGTTTAGAATCAGTACAATCTTTTGGATCAATTAAAGAAAACACCTGCCCAAATATCCATATTAGAGCTTTTACACTTGTCACCATCTCATAAATTATTTATAAAGCTCTATTAGAGACTCATGTTCCTACTAATCTAGATCAGGCCCAATTCCAAGCTATGGTGGAACATTTGATCACTCTGCATTACCTATCTTTTACTGAGCATGATGATCTAGCCATTAATCAACTACATAATGCTCCACTCTATATTAAAGTCCTTGTCTAGAATCATAAAATCAAAAAATTTCTCATAGACAAAGGAACTAGCTTGAATATATGCACTTTAAAACTAGTCCTTGCATTTGGATTTTCTAAAAACGTTGTAGATCCAAAGAAGAAAATTACAATCAAATCTTGTGATGAAGAGGAGAGATCATCCAAGGGATTAGCGATTCTACCTATTAGAGTAGGTCATGTATTCAAAGATGTTCTTTGGACATGGAACTTGCATATAATGTTCTTTTGGGACAACCCTAGATTCATTCTATGTAATTTGTACCTTCAACTTATCATCAATGTCTAAAATTTCCCTACAATGGTCAAGAAATAACCATCAAAGGTGATCTTAATCCTTTTCAATATTGTAACACTATGAAGGTAGCTCTTGAATCTTTGGTACCATACAATCATGTTGGATCTTCTGTAACATTACCCGTTGATCCAAGTAATGTAGCATCGACATCCAAAACCAATGGTATCAAGATAGACATAAAAGAAGAAAGCATGGGAGAATATGCTTCGGGCCAAACATTTTGTATCACAGAATTACCTTTATCTCCTAAGTCATATGGAAAATCATTGATCATCAAACAACAATCAGAAGCTCCTTCTACAACTTTTTTTTGGCACTTTTATAAGTGGGGGCACTATATCCAACGAAGCAGCTGAGTGAAATGATAATCACTTACTTAATCAATAAAATAATGAGGAGAATGTAAAACATGAATATATATCACTTGATGTATATGGTAAAGGATAAAATTTATTATGAAAGATGGGATATGAAGGCAGTGGACCTATGGGATTGCAAAGAGATGGTGTCATAAAACCAATTTTGAAAAATCCAAACTATTAAAGGGATACAATAGGCTTGGGTTATAAAGAAGAAGGAACAAAAGAACACAAAGGTAAAGAAAATATCACATCTCCAATTATCAATAAAGTTATTGATACTTTTGGATTAGGATTTCGAAAAGATGGAAAGTACGTGGATAAGGAAAAATAGAGAATAGCAAGAGAACTCACTGATAAACTTAGGGATAATCAAGGACAAAATGATGATACTGACTCTAATGATTATGAATGGGATTCATTATATGACTATACTAAAGAGATAGGAATTGATGTCATTCATAATTATAGTGGCACTTACCGTGAGGGAGAGATATCAAGGATTGAATCATTAGAGTTAATCCCATATAATACTACCCATAACAATCATGAGGAATGTGAGAATCATATTGCGAGAGAAAATTTGGATGAGAGTATGGAAATAGACCTTGCTGATACTATCATAAACCTTGATAATTTCTCTATAAATACCATTACTGCCTTTGAAATTTCCCCAAATGATCCTTTACCTCCTCTCCATCCCAAACTTATAGATTAGGATTCTCCTAATAATCTAGAACTTGACATTTTCCATAATGATGATGCAATGATTGATTACCTTGGAATCAAGGATCATCTACCACCAGGGGATTATAAGTTAGGATTTTATATCAAAGTCAATGACATGGCTTATTTTGGAGAGAGCACCAATCCTTTCAGTCGTAAAAATGTAAAAATTATAAATAGATCTAATGGTGAAAACCACTCAGTGGCAGTATTAGATCCAAAAAAAGTAAAAAGAAAAGATGCATCTGAGGGTGAAAACCCCTCTGAGGAACCCGAGGATGGAAGAATTAACACTCTTCACAATTATCTTTATCGGGAGCAATCAACAATACTCATTGAACCAGCAATGCCTGTCAACATTGGAACAGAGGAGTCCAAGTGTCTTCTTCAAGTAGAGACCTCTTTGACAGAGTCAAAAAGGGGAAAAAAATTACAATTTTTCAAGGAAAGACAAGTCAAATTTGCTTGGTCTTATGCCAACATGTTGGGTTTGGATCCTAATATTATCATGCATCACTTGTCTATCACACCAGGGATCAAACCAGTCAAGAAAAAACTCAAGAAAATACAACCCCCATATCACACTTTTGGTTAAAGTAGAATTGAAGAAGCTCCCAAATGTTGGATTCATTCAAGCCATTGATTATGCTAAGTGGATTTCAAATATTGTACCGATATCAAATCCTAACAAGTCTATCAGGATATGTATAGATTTTTGAGATCTAAATAAGGCTTGTCCTAAAGATGACTTACCATTGCCTAATATTGATATCATAGTTGATTTGACAACTGGTCATGAAATGTTGTCCTTAATGGATGGGTTCTCGAGCTATAACCAGATTAAGATTGCCCCAAAAGACCAAGATAAAACTACTTTTACATGTCCTTGGGGAACATACTATTGGAATGTCATGCATTTTGGCCTCAAGAATGGTGGAGCAACTTATTAGCGGGCAATGACCACTATCTTCCATGACATGATGCATACTACAATGGAAGACTATGTAGATGATATCCTTGCAAAATATTAAACAAGAGAAGGTCATTTAAAAGTGCTAGATAGGATATTCAAGCGGATGGAAAAGTATAAGATCAAAATCAATCCTAAGAAATGTGCATTCGGGGTTACATTAGGAAAATTGTTAAGGTATATTGTCTTGGCTAAGGGCATATAATTTGATCCTGAGAAAGTCAAATAAATTATGGAAATTCCCTCTCCTAAAAATATTAGTCAGTTAAGATCTTTTCAAGGACTGCTCCAGTCAATTAGAAGATTTGTGTCTCAACTGGCAGACATAAGTCATCCTTTTCAACACCTATTGCATAAAGATATCTTATTTAAGTGGGATGATAAGTGTGAGGAAGCCTTTGATAAGATCAAGTAGTACTTGAAAATTCCACCTACTCTCGTGTCACCAATTCCTGGTAAAATACTTTTTCTCTATATTTTAGCCATTGAAGCTTCTTTAGGTGCTCTTCTAGCACAACAAGATCAAGATGGAAAAGAAAAATCTATATATTACATCAATCACACTCTAGTCGTATATGAGCTCAAATATTCACCAATTGAGCATGCATGTTTGTCCATGGTGTTTTCTTCACAGAAATAGAGGCATTACATGTTATCTCATTCTATTAAGCTCATTGAAAAATTATATCCTTTGAAATATCTTTTGAGCAAAACAACATTAACAGGAAGATTGGCTAAGTGGGTTATGTTGCTTAGTGAATTTGACATCGAATATGTAGATAGGAAGGCTATTAAAGGGAAAGTAATTACAGATCAACTAGCTGAGGCACCACTGATGAATGATC
This sequence comes from Chamaecyparis obtusa, assembly GCA_027943335.1. Lineage (NCBI taxonomy): Eukaryota > Viridiplantae > Streptophyta > Pinopsida > Cupressales > Cupressaceae > Chamaecyparis > Chamaecyparis obtusa. The sequence goes on from BSBK01001932.1 coordinate 161,336, forward strand.
ATCCTATACAGACAAAATTTCTAGATGCAGACATTTTGACATTATCTACACAGGCATGGGAATTATATTTTGATAGGTCATACACTCAACATGGTTTAGGGGCTAGAGTGTTATTTGTTACACCACAAGGACACACAATACCAAAGTCTTACAAGTTACTTTTTCCTTGTACAAATAATGTGGTTGAATATGAGGCATTGTTGATAGGACTTAAGATGGCTTTACAATGGAAGGTTACATAATTGAATATCTATGGAGACTCTCAGTTGATTATCAATCAAGTGAATGATGATTATCAGACCAAGGATGATAAGTTATTACCATATAAACGTATGGTGGATGAATTTAAACAATATTTTTCTATAATCACCTTTGAGAAAATTCCAAGGCAAGATGACAAGGTTGCATATGCTATGGCTACAATTTCCTCTCTTTTTGATATGGAAGATACAAAGGCCCGCTTTGAGTTCTTGGTGGAATATTTAACTTACCTTGCGTATGATGATCCTGATACAAGTATAATATGTCATATCATTGGACAATAATCTCCAACTTATGGGAAGATATATACCTATCTTAAACACAATACCATTCCTCCTAAACTATCCAAAAACCAAAAAAGAACCTTTCTCCACCAAGCCTCCCGTTATATCCCAATTTATGACACCCTGTATTGACGAGGTCTTGACAGTGTTCTCTTACGATGTATTAAACAAGATAAATCTCAAACTGCTTTGTGAGATATACATGAGGGTATTTGAGGGACACATTTGAGTGGCCCTTCCTTGGCTAAGAAGCTCATGCATATGGGTTACTACTGGCCCACTATGGAGACAAATTCCTTTCACTTCGCTAGAAAATGTAAGAAATGTCAGATTTGTGGGAATCTCATTCATGCAACAACATGGGAGCTCCATCCTTTAACAACTACATTATCATTTAGTCAGTGGGGACTTGACCTTGTGGGCATAATCCACCCTCCATATTCTAATGGCCATAAGTATATTATCATTGCAACTGAGTATTTCACTAAATGGATTGAAGATGTTCCATTGATCACTGCCACTGGCAAATAAATATCCATGTTTATCCTTAATTACATTATTTGTAGATATGGTATCCCTATGCATCTTATCACTGATCACGGTAAGCAATTCCAAAATTAGGATATGGATGAATTATGCAAAAAATTCCACATCACCCATCATTATTCCACCATCTACTACCCCCAAGGAAATGGTCAAGCAGAGGCATCTAATAAAACCATTGTTAAAATACTTCAAAACATAGTCAATGATGTTGGTCGTGACTGACATATCCAATTGAATCTTGCACTATGGGCCTATCAAACCTCCATTTGTACTCCCACTGGAGCCACATCGTATTCCCTAGTCTATGGTTCAAAAGTTGTCATGTCCCTTGAGGTTGAGTTACCCTCTCTATGAGTATCTTTAAGAGATTTAATTCTAGATGAAGAGTATAGAGTATCAAGGCTACATGAATTGGAATTACTAGATGAGCGTCGACAAAGAGCCTTTGATCATTTAAAGGTTTAAAAAAAAAGGATGTCTTGACAATATAACAGTTAAGTGAAGCCTAGAGAATTTCAGGTGGGTGATTTAGTTCTCCATGAAAATCCCAAAAATCAACAACATCGTGAGAAGAAAGGGAAGTTTGAACCTAATTGGTTGGGTCTATTTGTGATTATTTTAGCCTATGGATCGGGAGCTTATCAATTGTCTACGTCTGAGGGTGATCTCTTGGATGAACCTCTCAATATTATGCACCTCAAAAATTTCTATGCTTAAAATCCCAATGCAAGGGTTAAAAAAAATCATAAAAAGTCAAAAGAAAACTACAAAAAAAATGAGTGGTGCAAACCTGGCAACAAGCACCATTTGTGACAAGTTATCTCCTCCCTCTATTAGGATTCTTCTAGAATTTCATTCGATGTATATATTCATAATAAAATTTCTAGTCTATGTCATCCCAACTAATGTATACATCCACAATAAATCTCCTAGTCTATGTCATCCCATTTGATGTATATACCCATAATAAAACCCCCCATCATAGATTTGTCTCGTGCTTCGGTTTTCATCCTATTTCATGTGTACTTCTCTATCCATAATAAGTGAGTTCGTTACCTAACTGGGGGCATGTCCTCGACCTAGTTTTGGAAGTGGATCTTTGATAGTCATGACTCACAGAGGATAAAATGGAGTGTATTCACCAGACAATAAATGCAATCAAATGCTATTTCACAACGATATCTTGACTATGACTCTTAACTTGTGATATATCTTTCAAGCATGATTGTTTACCTACAAAACTGCATCGACGATCTTTTGGCAAGATATGTGTATTCATGACAGGCTTGTTAGTATTTTTATAAGTTATGCATTCATCTTTTGATTTCATTGTTATCATGTTTCCTATGATATTCCAAGATGTCCCTGGCATGAGTTTATCACTCCCATATGTCATTGACTAGAATATCCGGGATGGGGCATGATATTTTTTCTTTGATTGTTGTTTGTGGGGTATTTTTTGATGAAGTCAAAGGAACAAGTAATTGGGGGTATCTATGCATAAGTGCCTTCATCTATTTAATAAGCATCGAATCATACAATTTATGTTGTTATGAAAATTCTATTAATAGTGACGTACCACACATACCTCAACTCCAAATATTTGTTCCTCGATGGAGGGAGAATATTCCTTGTCTGTTGATCATGCAAGCTAAACCCGGGTAATCTTGGTTTAATTATACTTAGATACTTGTCAAGCTTGCTATATTAAACTCCATGTAAGAAGTGCTCAAGTCATCCCGATTTAATTATACCATTATGCTTGCATTTTCTTGCAACATAAAGAGCTCAATGATGATAAACAAATTTAGGTTACCATGATCTAATATGTTTTCCAAAGTTGTGGAGTTATTCATTTATCATTACATTTTGTATTTATTAGGTTCTTTTGTATAAAGTGCTCCTTTTATAGAATATTGTAGGGTTTCTTACTTATTAGGTTATCTTGTCTATTCTCTCCATTCTTCTGGTGTCACACATATTGTTATTATAATTGAGGACATTAACATCAAAAATATTATGCACTTCATATAAGTTAATGTTAATATTGTTCATTCAATACATTTCATTCTCATCATTTTTCATTTGTTCATTTTTACATGCTTTAATTCATTTCACTACATTATCTTATCATCACATTAACTTATTATCACATTATCTTATTATCTTATTATCTTATTATCATCTTATCTTATTAACATTAATAATTTACCATTTATTAATACCCATTATGCATTTTATGATAAGTAAGTATCCATTTTCATTTCATTGTTTTCTATCATTATCTCATTTTTCTCACTATGTATATATACAACATATAGGTTAAGACTATGCAAAATCACCAGTCATTTCCATATATCATATTTGTTTGTATTGCATTAAGTAAGCAAATTTAAAGACTATATCGTCATCTAGGAATTCATTCATCTATGTGCATAAGGTAAATCACATCACAACATAATCACCATCACATGTAGAATCATAAATCATATGCATCTATCTAAACATATCTCATCACATCCTGCAAGTGTTAGTATCCATATCATATAGAACATAAACATGCATCATAAATGTCCATGTATAAAGAGTGCATCATATAGAGTCCATGCATCATAAAATAATAAAGAGTTAGATGTCTAAATGTCCAATGATATATCTCAAATAATAATATGTCCATCAAGTCTAAAAGTACATAATGATACATAATACAAATCAACAAGTATATACAAGGTTGTCTACGAGCCACTGCCACCTGACTCATCCTGTCTCTGTCTCCGCACTGATATAGATGGACCAGTTGTATCTGGGTCCCTTGAACTTGTTTGTGGTCTCAAAGATCGTGAAGCTGTACCCCCACTATCTCTTGGCACCTGGTGGTGTAATGCAGTTCTCATAGCATATGAGCTCTCTCGGAAGCTCCCTATCCACTGGTCTCTAGACACAACCTATTTGTATGCCTCCTTCTAGTAGGTGATCTCCCTACTGGCTCTCAACACAAGTCGTAGATTGTTTGCATGTGGTCCTAGTGCCTGAGTGGAGTCTAGCTCATCCAACAAGGTGTCAGCTTCTTCCAACTGCTCTATAGCTCCGTCCCACTCTCTCCTCACAACTGTCAGCTCTACATCCAGTCTCTTGACTCATCTCTCTAGCTAAAGGACTCAGTTTTCCTGCACTTGGGTCAATGCTAGTCTGACTAGAAAAGCATCAATGTCTATGTCCTTGTCATCCTGTAGCTCTCTCTATAATAATGGGTCTTGTCCCCCTACATCCATGTTTGTCAGCTCATCCTGTCCACCTATATTTGCCATATGTATATCTTGTCCTACCATGTCGAGAATATGCTTATCTTGCATGGGCTCAACTTGTATCTTCTTACCTTGTCCCTGTACATCCTCCATCTTCATCTATTCCCATGCATGTATGTCACTCGATGCCTATATATCAACCTATGCCAGGGCATCTACCTTTACTTGTGTAGGATGAGGTCTAGGTACCTATCTAGCCAGGGGTGACATGATTCCCTATGGTCGAACCCCTCCTCCTCTCATTTTAGGTCCACCTCTATGACCTCTCCCTCCATCTAGTCCATCGCCAACATTGTCATCACCATCACCATCTCTTGCATCTCGTCACGGTGGCCTCTTTGTTGGATCTGTCAATCTAGGAAATGGGTGATCTCTAAGATATCTCTCATACTCCACTAACATACTAGGGTCCACTACACCCCATCTCATCGTCCATGCCTAAAATGACATGTCCAAAAACTCCTACCGAGCTATCTCAAATGATACCATGGGTCCCTAGTCCCGCTTTTCCTGATGAGTCCTCGTGAACTCCATCATGCCCTATGGCATCCCTTGAATCTGGCCAAACTACCTCAAAAATCGGCCTACCATATGTCTCTCAATGATAAATGGTGTCCTCCCTATTAGTCATTGTGACTCAAAATAGTAGCCCAGTTGTCTCTCATCGTCCCAAGGCTCACAATCAAGGTAAGGTCTCTAGATAATAGGATCAATGGTATCAAGTGCATGTCTCCAAAACTCTAACTATCCCAGCTTATGTTGAGATTGAATAGATGTGTATAAGAAAATGTATGGCTACTCAGCACCTCTAAATCTCATAGTTGTTGATCGTGTGATCGCTATATGCTCCCACACCCATATGTGAAGTAATGTAACTCCTGCTGCTAGTGATGCAACCCACATATAGACAACCTGGTACAAGTCATGATATAAATATGCTAATAAATAGACACCCTAAGCAAATCAGGTCCCCTCCTCCATCATGCGTTGTAGAGGTCACTCCCAACCGACTGCAAACCCATGTGACCGTCGATCTAGACACATATAACCATCAATTGCTTATGCCAAGACAATTGGAAGTGGCTCATAGAGATCAACCATATCCTCCCAACTAATCTATGACTCATCAATCTCATCATCACCAAACATGATTCTGCACTCTATTAAGCCCTCATGCCGATCATATTGCACCATCTCACCTGTGATTGGTAGTCAAAGGATGCAATATACATCCTTTAAGGTAACCGTCATCTCTCCTCTTGAGAGATGAAACATGCTCATCTCAGAATGTCATCGCTCCGCTAGCACTGTCAACATACCTAGGCTCTCCCTAATTTTGGGTGTATATATGATGTGGTATAGGCATGTCACCTCTATTAGAACCCTATTTGTCACTGAGAGAGATAACCTCAGGTTCTGTGTAACATGATATCTCTCCCATGACATCAGAACATCAGTAATATCCTCCTATCAAAATCACCACAACAAAACCACTATCAGGTATACTATACAAAGTATCGATTGATCTATCTGTCTATCATATTTATCATATTGATCGATTGATCTGTTCAATCACATATTTATCACATGTTTAAGTTGATAATTCTATCAATTATCTAATTAGGTAGGTTCACTAGCAACTATGCAACGACGTTGCCTACCGTCAAACAACACAATCAACAAGGTGACGGAGAAAATTGACTCATCGACCTATGGTTTTACCCACTCTACATAGTCATCCTCCTAATTTCTTCTACATAGACATATGCGCACCACATAAAAATGCATGCACAAAAGCCCTAATTGCTTGCGGAAAAACAACATTTGTGCAACTTTACCTAGCATTTGCGCAACACATTTGAGTGTAGGCCCAACTTCGACATATGTGCGCATTCATTGCATAAATGTACAATTATTCAAAATATTAATCTATTTGCGCAGTTACCCCACATGTATGCGCATAAATACCATGAAGCTGCACAAACATGACATTAAGTTGCGCATACATGCGCCGCAACTGTGCATTCATTATACGTAAACAAAAAAAATTCATATCTACACTCAAATTAAATTTTCCCTACATGTGCTAAAAATATATATTAAACATGCCAAATCAATTCAAACCATAAGAGGATTGAACCACCTACTGGCTCTCTGTAATCAATTGGTCTCTAGAACCGTTGGACGTGCTCAAATCGATGATTAGGCAACGAGAATGACATCTTGCTAGCTCTACTCTCTTCTCTCCACAACTCTGTTCTCTTGATGAAAAGTGTGCAAATGATCACCTATTAGCCCCTTACACCCCTATATATAGCTTGCGGACCCTCTTTGCTTGGTGTGTGGACCCTAGCTAACAAAATTCTTCTGCCAACCCGTTTCTTCGTCACTTTCTTTCGTATCTTTTTCATGAGATTGATCATCTACTAATAAAAACAATTAAATAATAATAATAATAAATAAAAATAAATTTAAATCCATCAATTTCTCGATCACTCTCCTGAGAGGGCATGCTTGCGTCACTTCTGATTGGGGCAGGGGCAATGTGCTTACCTTTTCTTTAAAATAATGCGACCAACACATTATTTCAAAGAGGGGAAAAATATATACACTTAAAATTGGCTTGATAAATTAATTAAATATTTATTATTTAATCAATGATTATTTCTTCTATTACTAATTAAATTATTTAATTTATTTATTATTCACTTATTATAGTCTTCTTATCCTAAGTCTTCTAATAAGTCTTATTAAAGTGATTTAGTGAATTATTTAATTACACAATCACTATATGACTAAGTCTTTTAGTCCATCTCATATACCTAGTCACTTGACACATCATCTTGGCTAAAGTAATTAATTTATATTAATTATTAATTACTCACAATTATTCTCACCCACATGTCATATTCTCAAGGACCATGTGGCCTCATGAGACTTGGTCTCATGACCACATGTCCTCTTCCAACTTGGTAAAGATCATATTCCCTATTCCTTAGGAGCTTCTCTAGCCACCTCAAGGAGTCAAAGGTGACTCATGGGCACTTGTGCCAAGAGTCCTCACGAGGAAAATTTCTTCCCACCTTCTTCTCAAGGGTCTTTGTGAGACACTTGACATGTGTCTTTCCCTTCCACCTTACACTCCCCTTTATCAATGTAGTTCCACCTTTCAATCTCCACCCTTAGATCTTTCCACCTAGACTTGAGTCCTCTAAAACTCTATAAAAGGAGCCTTCCTCTTATTTTGAGAGCCTAATAGCAATAGTGAATTTAAACAATCAAACATACAAGCCATTTTAGCATCATTTTGAGCATTTGCATACCATCCATATCCATAAAATTTGCATCAATATCATAGCATAAAAGCATTCTAGATTTAGGCTACTTTTGCATAAATTTCACTATATCCACACTTTGAAAACATCTTGGGAAAAAGGAGTAGATTTGCAATTCTGAGAGCTCACCAAATCTAGGAATTCAAGGCTAGGAGAACAATGGAGACAAGCTACATGGGTAAGTGAAGGTAAAATATTTGTTTTGAATTCATTTCTCTCTTTGTAATCTTCATTGGAATGCAATTTAGATAGATTTGATAGCTAATAGTGGCAAGTATTTTAATTATAGGATTAGACAATAAATTTATAGACAGTCAGTCGATAGCAGTAGAAATGCCTTGGAGCAAGAAGATTCACAGAATGAATCTGAGAAGGAAAATAACTTGATGGCTAGAAGAGCATTATGGAGTGAAAGTAATAAGGAAGATTTGGTAAGGAAAAGTTTGTTCAAGACCATATACAAAGTTGCTGATAAAGTGTGGAAAGTAATCATTGATAGTCGAAGCTTGGAGAATCTGACATCTGAGGAAATGGTTGAAAATCTACAGTTGGAAAGGTTGAAACACCCAAAGCCCTATCAAATTTCATGGATCAAGGATGAGTATACACTATTGGTGAGTGAATAATGTTATGTGAATTTGAAAATTGGCAAGTACTATGATAAGGTATTGTGTGATATCATGCCTATGGACTGTTGTCATATTTTGTTGGGTAGACCTTGACAATACGATAAACATGCTATAGATGATGGGAGATTGCATAAATAAACTATTTGGGCTGATGGGATAACACAAATCTTGTTACCTTTGATTGAAGAATTTGTTGGTAATGTTTGTACATATGTGAAAGTTTGTTTGATGGAAGGAAAAATTTTGTTAGGGATTTGCAAAATAATGGTGTATGTTTTGATGTGATTCCTAACAAATTAGGTGAGAAGATAGTGGATAGTGTCCCTGAAGAGGTTGATAAATTACTCACTGAGTACAGAGAGATCATTTTTTATAATGTACCAGATGGTTTACCATTGAAGAGAAGCATTGATCATTGTATGGATTTGATTCCTATAGCTAGTTTATCGAATAAAGCACCACATCAGTTGACACCTACCGAGAATGAGGAACTTAACTGACAAATCCAAGAGTTATTGCATAAAGGTTTGATTCGAGAAAGTTTGAGTCCATGTGTAGTACCAGTTGTATTAGCACCTAAGAAGAATGGAGAGTGGTGAATGTGTACTAATTCTAGAGAAATCAACAAGATAACAGTGAAATATCAGTTTCCTATATCGAGAATGGATGACATAATGGATAGTTTTAGTGGAGCAAAGTATTTTACTTAAATTGATTTGAAGAGTAGATATCATCAGATCAAAATCAAAGAAGGTGATGAATGGAAGATTGCTTTCAAGACAAGAGAAGGTTTGTACGAGTGGTTGGTTATGCCTTTTGGTTTAACTAATGCGCTGAGTACTTTTATGAGATTGATGAATGAGGTTTTGAAAAAATTCTTGGGTAAATTTGTAATTGAATACCTATATGATATTCTGATATTTAGTAAGACCAAAGAAGAACATTTGTTGCACATTAAACATGTATTGTAGAGATTGAAAGAAGAAAAGTTACTAATTAATTTGAAAAAGTGTTCCTTCATGAAAGAGGAGATTGTATATTTGGGATTTGTGATTTATGTTGATGGTTTGAAGATGGATCCTAAGAAATTTAAAGCTAGTTTGAATTGGCCTACACCTAAAAATGCTAGTGAGGTAAGATCATTTCGTGGTTTAGAAATTTTTTACCAAAAGTTCATTAGAAATTTCAGTTCAATTTGTAATGCTATGACTAAGACTATGAGAGGAGATAAAAGAGAATTCAAGTGGACACATGGAGCGAATACAAGTTTTGAGACTCTAAAGCAAAAGGTTGTTGAATTGCCCATATTAGCTTTACCTAATTTCAATAAGGTATTTTAAGTTGAATGTGATGCAAGTGGTAGTGCAATAGGAGTTGTTTTGAGTTAAGAAGGTAAACCCATTGCTTTATTTAGTGAGAAATTGATAGATGCTAAAATGAAATATTCTGTGTATGATCAAGAGTTCTATTCTATTGTTCAAGCCCTAAAGAAATAGAGACATTATTTGATACCGAGTGAATTTGTGTTGTATACTGATCATAAGGCTTTATAGTATTTGGGTAATTAGAATAAGTTGAATCAGAGACATGTGAAATGGGTTGGGTATTTGCAGAGTTATACATTTGTGATAAAACATAAGAGTGGAGTCACTAACCAAGTTGTTGATGCATTAAGTAGAAGAAGATCTTTGATGACTGAAATGAGAATTAAAGCTCTTGGTTTTGATGACATGAAGGATTTGTATGAAACTGACCCTGATTTTTTTGAGTCACAGAGAAAGTGCAGAGCACCAATTCAAGATCAATCGAGTACTAAATGGGAAGACTATTTCATTCAAGAAGGTATGTTTTTTAAAGGTATTCAGTTGTGTATACTGAGAGGATCAATGAGAAATAATTTGACAAAGGAAAAACATAGTAGTGGTTTGGATGAACATTTTGGCATTGATAAAACTTTGAATTTGCTTAAGGAGAGATATTTTGGCCATAGTTGTATAAGGATGTTAAGAAATTTGTGAGAAGTTTTGGAGTTTGTCAAGTTGCAAAGGGAGTTAGTCAGAGTACTGGATTGTATACACCGATTTCTATTCCTGAGAAACCTTGAAGTGATATCAGTATGGATTTTGTTCTTGGCTTACCAAGGACAACAAGAGGTAATGATTCTATATTTTTTTTGTTGTGGATAGATTTTCTAAAATGACACATTTCATACTCTGTAGGAAAACATCATATACAGTGCATATAGCATATCTTTTCTTTAAGCAGATTGTCATATTGCATGAATTACTGAAGAGTATCATCTTTGACGGAGACAATAAGTTTGTTAGTTATTTCTGGAAGACTCTATGGAAAAATTTGGGTACTGAGTTATAGTATAGTTCTACATTTCATCCACATACTAATGGACATACATATGTTGTTAATAGAAGTTTGGGTAATCTATTGAGATGCTTAGTTGGAGACAAACTGAGTAATTGAGATTCTATGTTGGCACAATAAGAGTTTGGATGTAATAATTCAACAAATAGGAGTATGGGAAAACACATTTTGAGATTGTTAATGACACACAACTGAGAGGTATATCAGATTTGAAGAACATTGTCGGAGAAGAGAAGTGTTGAAGGAGAAGAATTTGCTAAGTTCACAAAGACATTGCATGAGGAAGTGAAACATAAGTTGGAACATAGTAATAAAAAATACAAGGATGGAGCAGATAGATCAAGAAGATATAAGACTTTTGCAGTTGGAGATGAAGTAATGGTTCATTTGAAGAAAGACAGATTTCCTGTTGGAACCTATGGAAAATTTAAGATGAAGAAGTTTGGTCCCTGCAAGATATTGAGTAAGTTTGATAGTGGAAATGCTTATGAGGTTGAGTTACCTGATGACATGGATATATCACCTATATTAAACATTTCATATTTGTATGGGTATCATGAATCTACTGAAGAAATGACAGTATCGAATGATTATCCTAAGAAGTAGACAAAAGAAATTGAATAGATTTTGGAACAAAGAGTTGGCAGAAGGACATGAGGAATATAGTACATGAAATATCTGGTAAGGTTGAAGAATAGACCAATTGAAGACAGTTCATGGATTTCACAATTTGAGTTGGATTCAGGTTGGGTTGTACTTGCTGCATGATCTAGAGAATCATTTCAAAACAACCCCGGGTGTCTGATGCAGGAGCATCTTGGGTTCTGGGAAATCCCGTATCACCAAAAAACATGTTAGAGTTATTAGATGTGTTGGGTATCTACTTTTGGGCTCTCTGTGAAGTATTCTTATTTTCATTGACGGGGCTCATTTCTGCTCAGTTTAGTTGTTCACTGAGTTGGTTTCTGTTGCTCGGTAATCTTGCTCACCGAGTGGTTAATTTTGGATTTTTGTTGAGGCTGACTTGTGCATTTGATTTTGGTCACGAAGTTAATGATGACATTGACCATTGGGAAGCGCATGGACCTAAATCTGGTCTTCCCTTTCTCTAATGTTGGATTTAATGAGCTGACTTGTTTGATGGCCTCTTTTATAAAAGAATAATTTGTTGTAGATCTTAGGCAACCGTTTTTAAAAAAGGAATTAGGAGATAGAATCTGAAGGTTGGTAGATCCTCGCATGTATGAGGACTATTTGTATTTGAATTTTGATTATATTTGGCTGTAACCAAGAAGTCCTTACAACCCTGCATGTATAAAGTTTCTCATGAATAATATATGATTTTTTTTTGCATTCTCTCTCTCTCTCCCTATCTTGTGTTGTTGCTTCTGACTGTTGATTTCGCAGGGTGGTTGGTAGTTGGGTGTGCCTTTGGCCTCGCCTTCCATGTCCCTTGTGTCAAGAAAATTAGGAGGAATTAGACATCTTAGAGCCTAGAAGTATATCCCAAACAATAACCAAGATCCAAAAAGGGGGGCCATATAGGAAAAGAAGAGGGATCAATTGTGAATGAAATGAAATAATGATAAAAAGAAACTGCCTTCAAGAAATGACTCTTGGTCTCTCCAATAGAAGGAAAAGTCTAAGTTACTTAGGAGGAGGGGTAATATTATAAATTAAAGGATGAAAATTGTTGGTAGGAAGTGTGTGTGGGTGTAGCACAATAGATGAGAGAACACTACATAAAATTTTGAAGGGGCTGCGAAAAAAAAAGGTGAGAGGGATAGTGTGAGTGTGGGTTGTGTAGGGTGAAATAGAGCATGGAGTTGCAAAGAAAAAGAGAGAAGAAAGATCTAACATCATCGTGGATTGAAAAAATAGTGCGTGTGTTAGGAATAGTCCCAAGAGATGATTGAGAGGGTGGGGGGGGGGGGGTGAATCAGTTATCTACAAGATTCAATTCTTTCTCCAATTAAGTACAAAAGAAGATTAAGCATAAACACAATATAAGAACTCTTAACACAACACCATAATTTTGGTTACGGGGAAACCCAAATAGGTAAAAACCCCGGTGGGAATTAGCACCCACTATAAACTGCACTAGAGTATTATGATCCCTGTTAGAAGATCTTACAACCTTGTTAGGAGTTGATCTTTACAATGCATTAAGTACAATGACCCGGTCAAGGGTCAGACCCTGTTAGGATTCTTTTACAATTAATCCTGTTAGGGGTGAGGACACACTATCTGGGAGCACATTGCTCAAAGGGGTGAAGGCTGCAACCTTCTGTTTAACAGATACACACTATATTTGGATCTTGGTGAACTGCGCGTAGACCTGCTGTCTTGATCAGTTCCAATGAATAACATATACTCTCTACTTTGTCACATAGACCTTCTGCTGATGGCTCAACACTTCGCACCTTCTGCTCTGCTCTTGTCTTTCAACTCTCTGCCATACTTAGCAATCACAAATGACTGCCTATAAATATCTTTCCTCTAAATGATATAATCAAGTCGACCTATTAGAACCATCTTGAAATCATATTAGAGAAACATACAACTCTCCTATAACATCTCAGTCGGCTATACTAAGCACGCAACACAAAATAGGACTGCCCAACTCAATATGAGTAGATGCGTCGCTTCACATTGTTGGCTTACCAAATTAACTGATACTTTCTTCTCATGTTGAATTATGTCATGCGCTCTTAACCAAACATTCTTAAATCTTCTCCAAACACTAATCCAAGCACACATATCAAATTGATAGGCGCAATTACTACAACAATAAAAACAATGTCAGCTCTACCAGATAAACTCAGGAAACTGTGACTGTCAACTGGAGACTTCATAACTCAACTTGTATTGCATATTAGACTCTACGTCTATTAACATAGCTTCACTAATATGTCTTCAACATAAATAAAAACACGCAAGGCTTCATTACAACCATACTGTAAATCACATACATAACTCTTCTTGGGACCTGTCAAGAACACTCACTGATACAAACTACTGTATTACTGTCTTCACTCAGAATCAACCTCTGCGTCTATGATATCATGCTGATAACATATATAGGAAATATATACTCAAAGCTCTCTCCATTAGGCTTCCACACACGCTTTTTACCATATGTTGCCATCAATGACAAACATATAGTCAACACTGGCTTGCTGGTAAATCTCCAACAACGTGACATAGAGAAGCAATGCACTGAGATTTTTTTTCATGGTGTTAAGAAGTCAGACAAAAGAGGAGAGGTCTGGAAAATAGTCAAGATCGATCGAGAGAGATACTTGAGAGGCTATCATGTGTATTTCCAATGACAATGTGAATGCGAAGGAGAATAGTGATGTAGGCTTGAATTTGTTATTTGTAATTTTCTTTAATAATGGAAGAATTCATTTTTAGTTTTGAATGTATTTGATTCTATTATTGCAATCCAAATGTTAAATTGGAAGCAGAGTCTCTATGACTATTTTGCATTTGAGTCTTGTGGTTGTAGTCAGAAATGAGTATGTCGACTTGCATCAAGTTGTCTCATCCCATCATTGAAAAATTCAAGAGAACTTACTAAATTAAATCAACAAAATACAATAAAAATAAAACATGTTATGGAAAACATGAGAATCAATTTGGTCAACTGTAAAACCCCAGAAGATTTTTTAAATAATTGAGGTGAGCTGTAGATTTAACAACAACATATCAGAATATAATATTCAAGCAACAATTTACAGTTGAATGAGCTATAGTTGGCATATCTATTCCAACTAAAAAATTCAAAATTTAAAACTTACAAATCACCCCAAAAAATGAAATTATTCAATATGGAATTCATCTATTTTTGAATTTGATAAGTAGGAGATATTTTCCACAACAAGTCAAATTGTGATATTTTCTATCAGGATTCAATTGTATAGTGTTTTTAGTAAAACTCATTGACCCATGTTTCATGAATAGTGGTTCACAAGAACCTATCTCTCATGAGCAGTCCTAAGTGTTCCATTCATTCGCATGAGAGATGGGTTTTTGTAGCCACTACTCATGAAACATGGGTCAATGAGTTTGACCCAAAAAACTACACTATTTTTGCATTTGTTGTCTTTGAATATTTTGTATGTCCATTACCGATGTTGCCCAAGTTTTGCAATGTACATTGTTGGAAACAGGTCATTACAAACGACAATAAAAGTAAATGAAAGGCACACTAAACATGAAATAAATTTACTTGGTCTTCATTTACCCCACCCAACATCCAAGCAACAAACACTTGCCTTCAAACCTTGCAGACACGCCACATTTCCCACTTTTGTTACAATTCATGTACCATGTGTTTTCAAGCTCATTCAAAATGTTTTCACTTTGGAATAAAAAACATTAACTTATTTTCATTTACTTCTATAAATAAAAGCAAGAACATTGGAAACCATAAGTTTTTACTTTTTCCATACAATGTGATTGGACAATATTTAGTTTTATTTAACAGTTTAATAATTAAAATTCTCCCAACTCGACACATTTCTTACGAGTGACAAATTTGGAAAATAAAAGGGAAATTAGAAGTGCACAATAGTTCCACCATTAGAATAGACAATTTAATACCAAAACATTTTTAATTGACCTCCCACATATCTTTGATGTACCTATTGCACGCCAAGGTGCAATTGCTAGTTTAAATGGTAACATTTATCATCCACGTACTATAATTTGATATATAAATCTATATATGCTTATAAATGTGTATGTGTCCCTAAGTATGCCAAATCTTAAAATAGACAATTTAAATAGTTACACATTATATATATATATATATATATATATATATATATATATATATATATATATATATATATATATATATATATATATATATATATATATATATATATATATATATATATATATATATATATATATATATATATATATGTATATGTATATCTACATATACATATGTATATGTACATCTACATATGTATATGTATATGTATATACATATACATATGTAGATGTACATATACATATGTATATGTATATATATCTATATGTATATATATATGTATATATATACATATGTATATATATCTATATGTATATATATATATGTATATATATACATATGTATATATATACATATGTATATATATACATATGTATGTATATATATACATATGTATATATATACATATATATGTAATTAAAATAAATAAAAATTGTATATATATATTACAATTTTTAAAATTTGTAAAATAATATTATTTTAACTTAAAATATATATATATATATATATATATATATATATATATATATATATATATATATATATATATATATATATATATATATATATATATATATATATATATATATATATATATATGCCGGATAGTTGTTAGCCCTCTTACTGGATAGATTCTTTTCCTAAATTTTTCTTTCCTCTTGTAATAGTAAGTTACCTTTTTTTAAATATTACTTTTGTTTTATCTTTTCCATTTGGTTAGAAACTAGCAAAAGTTGATTATGAAATATCAATTACCTTATTTTTAATATTTCTTTTATTTTATCTTTTTCATCACTCATATAGAAATTTAAATTGTTACATATAATTTCAAATTATTTACTATTTTTTTTATTATGAAAATCATTAAAAAAAGGTTTTTTTTTACTTCATGCAAAGTTTATTGATTGCTTTTTTTTTAAAACTTGGATGATAAGATTCTTAATAATTTTTTTATTTTATTAATAACTTTCCTCTTTTCATAAAAAAGGTCTTTATATTAATTTTTTTTAATATTAATATAATATGAAATATTCAATTACTTGTATTTATAAAAATCATTTGAAAACAATATTTTTCTTTTTAATTAATTATTTTAATATAATAATAAACATCTTTATAATTATTATATATTTATATATCATCTGATTTTATTCAATTTATGGTTTACAACTTTATAGATACCTATTAAAAGATTGATAAATTTTTCTTTATATTAAAATAATATTTTTATTTTTGTTATATTATAAAATATTGAATATTTTTTAGATTTATTTTAATATATATTATATAGATTTAGATTTAATAGAATAACATTATAATATTGTTGAAAAAAAGTTATTTAGATTAAATAATTAATATTAAAATTAATTATAAATGATATTTTATAATTATTTATAAAATTAAAAAATATTATTAAAACTATAATTATAATAATTTTATAATTTTTAATAATTAAATAATTACTTTACATATAAATTAAAATTAAAATTAGACTTAGTTATAAATTATTTTAATGAAAAATTCACTTTACATATAAATCAAAATTAAAATAAAATTTATTTATAAAACTAAAAACCACTAAGTGACACTTGTCTTCAATGGTCATATTGTTTTTTTCTACTTTGTAATATGTGTTTTGCATTCTTTGAAATCTTATATTAATTTATTATTGATCTATTTTGTGTGCAAACTTCTGGAATGCACAAAAGGATGCAACTGCTCGTTTTAACAATAGTTCAATAATTAATTTACGGACTGAAAGCACTGATAGCTGTAGAAAGGACTATGTCCAGCAAGCTACAGGGGGAAAAGACGGCTCGTACATGGTATGGAGACGTTGCCCTTTCTGAGAAGGCACATAATGGAGTCTCACTTGGTGGGAGATTTGAAGGCAAAGGAATTTGGAAAAAAAAAATGGTGTCGACTATTCCAATACCAGGGTATTGAAGAACACTGCTGCAGTTATCCGAAAGTAGGCGGCTCATACATGCTATGGAGACGTTGCCCTTTCCGAGAAGGCACATAATGGAGTCTCACTTGGTGGGAGATTTGAAGGCAAAGGAATTTGGAAAAAAAAAATGGTGTCGACTATTCCAATACCAGGGTATTGAAGAACACTGCTGCAGTTATCCGAAAGTTTTTGTTCAATTTTCCAGATGAACAGGTCATTTCCCCATAGTCCTTTTTTTGGTGTAATTTAAAATTTAAATATTTGTTTCTGTTCATAACGAGAAACGCAACTTACCTGGGTCTGTTTCCCCTTTTTAAACTCTGCAACCCGTCCGCAACTTGGGAAATCCGTTTGTAGTGTGTGAATGATTAAGTGTAGATATGGGAGAAGATGGTGCTTAGTAAAGGGTATAAATTTAATGGTTTTTTTGTTAATCTGGAGTGTGTGTGGCTATGGGTACAAGTTCTCCTTTCCACGCCCTAGATTGTTTTTGAAATCCATTTATAAACAAGTGATGCATTTACTACTCATTTGAAGTCATTGGAAGTGAACTACGGTTAAGATTTCAGTGAGAGGGAGTGTTTAGGCGTGAAACGTCAAATTTGAATGTGGAGGAAAATATCATGCGCTCATGTCTGGTAGTGCCCACGACAAGACGATATTGATGTTAGGTCCTGTGGCGGTATCAGAGTGAAGTGTGTCTGAGACTGAATAACTATCATGGGTCGCGCAATGGACAATTCAATTCTTTTTTTAATGGTTATGGAAGGATAGCTCTCAGCCAGGTGCATAGGAAGAGGAGAAAGTTTAAGGCATGCAGTTTTTGACCCTTCAGTAAGTGTTTCAAATACTATGATACCCCGAGTGAGTTTATGGGATGGTTTTTTTTTGTCATTTTAGGATGGAGGGGATGGGAGAGGGGACGGCTATAAAAAAAAGGGAAATTTCAAATATATTCATACAATAACATTGATAAATCTAAAATCATTTATCATATACATTATAATAGCAATTAAGTTTAAATGAGAGTTCAAATTTCAATTCATAAATTCACAATTCATTGAATTTGGCATCACTGTCAATATGCATGAATATCAAAATGCCCAAAGGCTGTAAGTTTCAACAAAATGAAAAGTATCATATTATATATCATTGTGTCAATGTATCATATAATGCCAAAATGTAATGTCCCAGCCGAAGGCGAAAGACACAGATCAATGAAGCACACGGGACGATTGATGTCTGTACGACACTTAGGCCCAGCGTACAGTCAAAAGGCTGCCGTACGGTTACCTTCTACCCGCATAGCCCACACCAAATTTGGCGTATGGTTAGCCTTTGATGTAAACCCACGGCACGGTCGTAAGGTAGGCTAGGGTCCTCCTCCGTATGGTGTTGTCACCATATGGTCAATAGTGACTCCCCTACGTATGATAGACACTGTACGACTACTGTTCCGTACGACAAATGTGCCTCCGTATTGCGATTCAATACATTCGCCGTGAATGTCTTGTCTTTGGCATATGACCACTATAGGTTTAGACAAATAATCTAATTCCAAAATTTGATAATGCCAATAATACTAGTACCAAGAAATAAGAAGATCAACGCCATAGAACTAACTGGAATGCACATGTAAGAGAAAAATGCTCCATCGAGCATGACTAAGACTTGCTCCCCTTGAAGTGTGCCACGAACCCGAAAAACACCACATCCGGAAGTTGCAGAAAGTGTAGCAATGTAACCTCCCCTTTGTACAAGTGTGGCAATCCTCTTAGCATGATTAGTCTCTTCCCCTTCATAAGCTTTACTTCCTCATCATCAGGTACCACCTCAATATAGTGAATCTTCCCTTTACCAAGACAATGGTGACCCAATTCCCAAGGCTCTCTGCAAGTGAAACAAAGCTTTCTCCTTCGGAGCTCCTGTCAAGACTTCTTCTGAAAAGGCTCATTGTTCTTGTCCTCCTGTGGGAGAGGTGGCTGGAGATGTGTGTGACTCTTGGAGGATGAGGTAGCCATGTTACGTGCCTTCTTATACGCCTTTGTGAGTGTGTTGGGATTGAAACCTTTGACCCAACCCTTGAGGGCTCCATCAATCCATCCATGAACAACACGACAAGTCTTCTCTTAGACATGTCGGTAATCAACATTGATAATCTCTGAAATTCTGAAATGTAATCAGGCACTGGTCCGGTTTGCTTTAGTTGTGCCAACTCCTTGAAGTTGAGCTCTGGAGCCTTCCCATCAAAGCGGTTTATCAATTTCTCCGTGAAATCTGCATAGGTAGTGACTCGATCGTGACCAAGGGTTACCATCTCATGGTGCCACCATTCGTGAGCGACTCCTTCTAGACGAAGAGCTGCGAATTTGATTGCCTCATCTTCGGGCATTAGGTTGAGCTGGAAGTAGGTGTCGGCTTTTTGTACCCACGCTCGTTCAGATGTCTTTCTAGAACCATCAAAAGTTGATAGATTCAACTTGCCAATCTTTCTCTTGATTTCATTATTGTAATGGCCATGTCCCTTAGAATATCTCATCCTCAAATCCACATAATCCTTAAAGGATAGTTCTGTCCCAAATCTAGCATCAAACCAATCTTGCCTGAACTGATCTTGCATCTCTAGGAATGTAGGCTCTTGCTCTCCATGTTGTTCAATCCTTCGAGGAAATGTCGACATCAAGGGGCGTGTATGGGAACGCTATGTGTGAGGCCTTCCATTGACAAAATTATTACCGTGCCCATTGTTACCTCCACTTATCCTTCCTTCCACCAAAACTCTAAGGGTTTCGCCAATTTGTTATTGTCCCTTCGCCAATGTCTCACCGAGCTGTTGTTGTCCGTCCACCAATATCTCGCTTAGTTGTTGTTGCCCTCTTGTTAGCTCCCGTAGCAATGTCATCATCTCAGTACGTTATCCAACAAGCTGGCAAGATCACTAGCTTTGATACCACTCTACTATCCTAGCTAGGGGCAGAAGACACAGATCAATGCACACAAGACGATTGATGTCCGTACAACACTTAGGCCCATCGTATGGTCAAAAGGCTGTCGTATGGTTTCCTTCTCCTACCCGCACAACCCACACCAAATTTGGTGTATGGTTATCCTCTGATGTAAACCCACGACACGGTCGTACAGTAGGCCAGACTCCTCTTCTGTACGGTGTTGTCACCATACGGTCAACAATGACTCCCCTACATATGGTAGACGCCGTACGACTACTGTTCCGCATGACAAATGTGCCTCCGTACTATGATTCAATACACTTGCCGTGAATGCCTTGTCTTCGGCATATGACCTCTACAAGTTTAGACAAATAATCAAATTCCGTGATTTGATAATGCCAATAATACGAGTACCAGGAAATAAGAAGATCAACACCATAGAATTAACTGGATTGCACATTCAAGAGAAATTTGTAATAATGATAGCACTTCAGATTATATCAATAGATCTCCAATGCAACAATCTCGGGTCAAAGGCAGAATAGGGTGAGGAGTTACTCCCACCGAAATTGCAAATACCAAGTAGGGAGGATCTTTCACCTACGAAATGGAAGACAACTGAACTCCAACTAGAATTCACACGTACAAGAAAATATCCAATTTGCATACCTACAACTATGCCAACTCGGCCTTATAAATGGGCTCCGGGAAACTTCCCGAATGGTTACAAACGGGCCAACACGACAAATATAAAACTTATCTAATATAAAAGGGGCCCAAAAGACTTATTATTAAATTCGGGGCCATACAATAATTTACTTTGATTAAATTATTTAATTATATCGGGGACACTACGCAAAAATCTCAAAAGAGTCAAAATTCAAAAGTAAAACAAAGATAGGATGTCGCTGCCCCTAATCTTCATCAAAATCAGTGTCACTGCCATTGTCAGCCTCAACCTCAAAGGTTGCATCATTCAACAGAATCCCAACCAATCCCTCTTGAGCTTTGTTCTCATCAACTTGGGTGGGATCTTCGGGATTAATATCCCACCGTAAAACTGGACTTTGTCGATACTCTAGAGCCTGACGATCCCTAAATTGCAGAGTACTATGCATAATCACTAACTTCTTTGCTCGTCTAGAGGTAAGTCTATTCCTCATGATGGAGTGGATAAAGCCATATGTAGACCAATTCCTCTTTGTTGTAGAGGAACTAGCAACTTGTGAGAGGAGACAAATGGCAAGTGTCCTCAACTTTGGCGCATCCGACCCATGCCATTGCCACCATCCAATAAGTTTTTTTTGTGCCATTACTGCTCTATCCATCCTCGCCTATACTGTGCTGAAGTTTGGACCATTAAGATTTGAGAAGGAAATCCATTGTTTGCAAAAGATACTAGACTACTCAAGTGAATACATCTTTTGAAGGGGTCTTCATCAACCCACGTCTCACCTCGTCATCATCACAAGGATGAGACCTTCTAGGCTTGGGCTCATACAATTTTGGATTTAGTGCAAATGCTGCCATATGAAGCGGAGGGTTCATAGTGTTCCACGCCCACATGACAATGGGCTTAACATGCTGCTCACATAAGTCTAATTGACGATCCTTAGCCAAAAATACTTCCTTCATCTTTTGAATCATGCTGTCAAAAGTCTCATATATCTCCCAAGATTAGGAGAGTCCATATTAGTATATCTGATGATATCTACAATAGGTGAGATGATGGAGCAAACATATCAGCAAAGTGTAAAAAAAAAATTCAAATAAGAATAAGACTAAAGACTATCAATCTCAAAGTTAATTGATAACTAGGAAACTTTAAAAAATTTAACAAAAAAATTAAAATATTAAAATGCTAAACTATAATTTTTTAAATTAAATCAGATAGAAATTCCAAGTGATGCAGATAGAAATTCCAATACAATTAAAGGACCTCCTTGTAGCCATGCCACAACTATGAACCGCTCTACTACATATCATACCGCCTCCAAGGACGGAACCAAAGGAAAACTCCCTCGGAAGCAAAACTCCCTCGGAAAAGAAAATTCCCTTAGGGAAGATCCAATGTTGGTAGCAGTGATCATAGGTAGACATCCAACAGTGGTCAAGATGGGCATCCTTGACACCATTTTGACAGACACCATTGTCGACAGAGGGTCGGGTGTCAATGTCTTACCTGAAGAGACATGGAAGAGAATAGGGCGACCTACACTATAGCCGCCAACTTTCCAACTTGTAGGCACAGACCAACATGGGATCAAACCCTTCGGCACATTGATGGCATAAAGGGTAATGATCGGTACTCAACCTTTCGTGTTGGATTTCGTGGTCAACCCATTGAAGAGGAAGGGGTATGACGCCATCCTCGGTAGGGGTTGGCTAGTACAAGCTAAAGTTAACCATGATTGGAAGAGAAACACGTTGTCCATGGAAATAAATGGTCGGAAATTTACAATTGACTTGAGGACCCAATTGGTCAGTGAAGACTTAGCGTCTTCATTAGAGTCAAAAGCGGACGAAGAAGAAGATGAAGGGAGACGACGCATGGAGCCAAATGACGAAGGAATCCTCGAATTAGAAGGGTGCTGGAAAGATGACCTGGACTCACTGAACGAACTCTTCCTTTGGCAACTTGAAGACTACGAGTTATTCCATTGTAACATGCTCTAGGTGGACGAGGGGGCCGAGAAAGACTCATTCCTAGCCCAATACGATGAGTACAAGGAAGGGGAGGCTCAGGTAAGTGAAACCCCAACACACAAGTTTGATAAAGAAAAACCAATCAGGTATGAGGAGACCCCCCTGAAAGTCACAAACTTAGGAGACGAGGCTAATCCCAAAAACATCCTCGTGGGAGATGACTGGAATCCACTCCCGAAGACAACGACATTTAAAATATTCATGGAATATAAGGATGTCTTTGCTTGGACATACAAAGATTTGAAAGGGGTCTCGCCAGAATTATGTGTCCGTCGAATCCCGTTGGTACCTGTATGAAAGCGACCGCCCAGGATGAACAAGAATTACGCCGCACGAGTTAATGATGAAATTGAACGCATGTTGGAGGTCGAGATCATATTCAGAGTACAAACTAGCAAATGGGTATCGCCCATAGTTATCTCATTAAAGGAGGCAACCCAGATTCGAATATGCGTAGACTTCAAATGCTTGAACATAGTTACCGTAAAAGACTCATTCCCGATACCGTTCACTGATAGCATCCTGGAAGAGGTCGCAAGACACGAAATCTACTCCCTCATGGATGGATTCTCTGGATACAACCAGATATCCATCGCCGAGGAGGAGAAACTAAAGACGACCTTCGTAGTGGAAGATGGGGTATATGCGTACAATCGGATGCCGTTTGGACTTTGCAATGCTCTTGCAACGTGCCAGAGGATAATTTTGCATATCTTTGATAAAATGTCAGTAGGGAACTTTAAAGCATTTTTGGATGATTGGTCTATCTTTAGTGTGGAGGACACTCACCTGGTAGCCCTTCAAGAATGCATGGAGAGATGCAGACAAGCAAGACTTGCACTCAACCGCAAGAAGTGCAGGTTCGTGGTACCACAAGGGAAGCTACTCTGACACATTGTTTGTAAGGCTGGACTCAAGACGGATCCTAACAAAATGCGGGTGATCCTTGAGATGGAGCCACCCACAAACGTTACGGGGGTTAAATTGTTTCTTGTACACATCGGATATTATCGAAGATTCATCAAAAACGTCGCCCATGTGTCCTATCCGATGGATAGGTTGACTCGAAAGGGAGAGCCCTACACTTGGGGAACAGAACAAGGATAAGCGTTTGAGGGACTGAAGGCAAGGTTAGTAGCTGCACCCATTTTGGCCTACCCCAACTGGGATAAAGAATTCCATGTATATGTAGATGCATCCAATTTTGCAATCGAAGCTACATTGGCACAGACGGGTGACCACGGGTTGGACCACTCGATATACTTCGCTAGCAGGCTTCTGTTGAAGGTAGAGAAGAACTATAGCACGACAAAGAGAGAAGCATTGGGAATGGTGTACGCCGTACAAAAATTCCGACACTATTTATTGGCTACTCCATTTACTTTTTATGTGGATCACCAAGCTTTAATGTATCTAGTGAACAAGCCAATCATCCAGGGCAGAGTAAGTAGATGGTTACTTTTGTTACAAGAATTCACATTTACCATTAGAGTCCGACCCGGGAAAAGCCATGTGAGTGTAGATCACCTTTCCCGCATTAAATCTGGGCAGCCGCCAGAAGGAGTGAACAACGACTTCCCCGATGCACACCTTTTTCGAATCACGGTTTTACCCCCTTGGTATACAAGTATTGGAGAGTACCTTTGCACATGACAGTTCCCTCAGGAGGTGCCACTGGGGAAAGAGGGAAACTTGTCCTTAGAAGCAAAACTTTCCAACTCATCAATGGGTTACTTTACAAGATGGGACCAAATCAGGTACTCCGATGGTGTGTGATGAAGGAGGTTCCAAGTGTTCTGAGGGAGGCTCAGGAGGGTCCCGCTGGAGGGTACATGGGACCGAACACAACGGTTCAGAAAATCTTACTTGTAGGATTATGGTGGCCGGCGCTATACAATTATGCAAGAGAATGAGTGTTAAGTTGTGACACATGTCAAAGAGCCGGGAAACCTTTAAAAAGGGACTTCATGCCATTAAACCCCTCCAATGCGCAAGAATTGTTTGAAAGATGGGGATTGGATTTTGTCGAACCACTTAAGGCAAGTAGAGCACGCAGGTGTAGGTATATTGCTGTGGCAACAAAATATCTGACCAAATGGGTTGAGGCCAGAGCCCTACCTGATAACTCTGCCTTGAGCACCGCAAGACTCATCTACGAACAAATAATTACAAGGTACGACATACCCATTCACATCACTAGTGACAGAGGGGGACACTTTGTCAACCACGTCATAAAATTGCTTACTATGGAGTTTAAGATTTTCGCTCATTCTCGAGCCCTTATTACCCAAGAGCAAACTGCCAGGCAAAGGCTACTAATAAGATATGGGTATCTGTAATCTACAAATCATGCGGAGTCAAAGGAGAAGACTAGGAAGAGAGGATCCTATCATTATTATGGGCTTATCACACAACTTATAAAGTCACTATCGGACAAACCCCCTTCTAGTTAATGTACGGATAGGAAGCTGTTGTACCAGCTGAATTCATAGTGCCAAGTCTAAGAATAGCCATCGAAAACAGGCTAGGAGACATGGAAAGTCTACGGGAAAGATTATAGAATCTCAATAAGCTGAATGAATGCCGAATGATGGCATAATGGGCCATAGATGTTGCCCAACAACAAAGAAAGGTATGGCATGACAAACACCTCAGGCAGACGAGGTTTACGCCTGGGCAACTTGTCTTAAAGTACAATGGGCAGAATGAGATGAAACCTGGTAAGTGCAAGGTAAAATGGCTTTGACCATATAAAGTGCAAGAGGTTTCAGATAATGACGCGATTAAATTATGGACCTTGGATGGGAAGGAAGTGGCAAACCCTATCAACAAATTGAAGTTAAAACTCTACTACGAGCGACAGAGAGATGGCCGCCAAGATATGGGACAACACAGCTAGACAAACCAGACTTTTAAAAAAAGAAAAAAAAGAAAAAAGAGAAAGTCCGTATGACATTCCACTGTACAGCAGAGCCCCAACGGTGGGACCACCGTGCCCACCCAATCCCCAACACTATAAAACAGTGAACGAACAATAAGACGATAGAAAGAAAAAATTTGCAGTGAGGGAAATAAGAAAAAGGTGTCAAAATCACAAACGACAAAGAGCGGGTGAGGGGAGAATTTCAGTGCGGCAGTTCTGTACGGTAGGAGGAAGGAGTAATGGAGGTAGTTATTGATGGATAACTGTTTGTTTTAATTTAAACGGGACAAGAAACAGTTATTATGGAATCAGTAGGGAAGCGGAAGTGGAAAGTCCAATTGTAGCAAGCATTACCCAACACTTCTAAAATGGACAAGAATGCCCGAATTCTACCATCAGGTATTAAAGTTGCAGGAGGAAAAGAGGGATGCACAAGCCACAAAAAGAAGCCAATACCACCATGGGTCTAGACAATGAAAGATGGAAAAGATAAGATAACACCACAGACAATAGCTTTCGAAGGACTTAATGGGTTGGAGTGCCGCAAATGGTGGAAGGAACAAGATCAACCACACGAGTCTTAAGTCACACTAGGCGATTGAGATTTAGGATAATAGATCAATGAGGCTTTGGGTCTTTAGGCTGCACTTGTTTGCAAGGAAACAAGATTGTGAGGATAGGAGTAATTGTTGGAAAGTCCTCATTTGTAGACCAAGGTAAAGGATTAAGAATTAGTGAAGGCAGTGTCATAGGAGCTCTAGGCTCATCTGCAAGTTCATCAAGTCATTCAAGAAGAATTATAGTTAAAGGGTGAGGGAGAACACTTCCTTCTTGCAACTCTTCAATGATGTCCAACTGGATACTAGGGCACATGGATGTGTGGGGATGCCATGCCAAAAATAGTGAATGTGTTGGTTTTCAAAGTTGATTATATTTTTGTGTTTTTATGATAATAAGATATTTACTAACACTACTCAATATAGTAAAGCAAAATTTACTTGGATGAGTGCAACAATTAAGTGTATGCAATGTCTTAATGTGAATTCCTATATGCTCATTCACTGATGTAACTATATCAATTAATACAAAAGAGAAAGAAAGCAAAGCTCTAGTTATTCTTGAAAATGCCCCCTTTTTGAAATAGGATTTAATAATAAACAATAATAATAAATTTTTAAATATAAGAGTAAAAAATAAAATTTAAACTAAAAATATAAAAGAACAAAATTAAAATATAACATAATTAAAATTTAGTTAAGCGAATGAAAGGTTAAAAGGCATGAAATGAAAAGTCGTGATTTTCTCGAACATGAGATGTAAAAAGGGAGAAGAGAACTTCATTTGAAAGGGAAGAGAGGAGGGAAGATAAAAGGGAAGGTGTAAATCAAGAAAGAATTAATAGAAGAGAAAAAGAAACGAGAATAAACTAATGAAGTGACTCCTTCAAAGGGCAAAAGTTATGAAGGGTCATGACTCCTTCAAAGAGTAACAATTATGAAAGGTTGTCACTCTTTCAAAGGACAGAACTGATGAAGGGTTCCGACTCTTCCAAAGGGTGGTAATTATGAAAGGTTGTGACTCTTTCGAAGGGTAGAAATGATGAAGGGTTGTGACTTTTTCAAAAGGGTTGTAATTATGAAAGGTCGTGGCTCTTGCAAAGGGTAGCAATAATGAAGGGGTGTGGCTCTCTCAAAAGGTGGTAATTATGAAAGGGTTGCGACTCTTTAAAAGGGTAGAAATGATGATGAATTGTGACTCTTTAAACGGGATTGTAATTATGAAAGGTTGTGACTTGCAATTGGCAGCAATGATGAATGGTTGTGGCTCTCTCAAAAGGTGGTAATTATGAAAGGTTTTGACTCTCACAAAGGGCAGAAATGGTGAAGGGTTGTGACTCTTTCGAAGGGTGGTAATTGTGAAAGGTTGTGACCATCGCAAAGGGCAGACATGATGAAGAGGTGTGATTCTCCCCCACATTGGAAGATATAAAGGGGAGAAGGTTTCATTTGAGGACATTCTAGGGAGATCAATGTGGGGAATAATATATTATTCTCAAAGGCAACAACAGAAAGTGGTGACTCAATTCTTATGAAAGGTGGTGACCCTTTCACCAATCAAGTATAAAGGAGATTTCATTCCAAGCATTGAAGGAGGATTGTCGATCATTATCCTTCTTTTATCAATCATTAATCCCTCTAGAATTCAAACAAAAAACCAATCAGCAAGATCAAGCAAACAATCATCAAATCCACATCAATCATCACTTCATCTTGGGATCAAAAAAACATACAATTCAGCAATCAAGCATCACTCTATCAAATCAACATTCATTCAATCATCATCCATCGATATATGAAACTAGCATTCATTATATCATCAACCTTTGTGATGTCCCCACCCTTGACATTACACCACCGATATTTCATATGGTGTTAGCAAAGTATTTCAATTTTGTGAAGGCTCCAAGAGAGAAAAAATTGCAAAAGTATATTGAAAGTCCGTTGTTGTAGACGGTTCAAGTATGGAGAAGTTTGATACAATTAAGCGAATAAGGAAATATACAGGTCTCTATAGGGAACTGATTCATAGGAATCTGGAGTATTTTATGCCACTGTATCATGTAGACTGATTCTCCTAATATAGGATACATCCCAAGAAGAGGTTAGAACAATACTCTGGAATATTATTCCATGTCCTTTCCTTGTGAGACGGCATTCCATGGGCAGCAGTAATGTCTACTAACAGTAGCAACGTACTTAAGAATATTGATTAAGATAAAATCAAATTCCATAGCAGAGATGGAAGATAGCATATCATGCCAAAGGCTGACGACAGGAGAAGTAGACTATTTGGCTTCGATATTCAGAACAGCATAAGCAGATAACTGATGGACACATGTACGTTGGCATTTAGGGATAGGATGGCTGCTGAGTATTGAAAGCTACGAAAGAGTGATATTAATCAACTAGGATGACATCCTTGTTAAGAGAAGATCCACTATCATGTTGTTTATAAACAAAAAGATAAAATATTTGACAAACAGCAATTAAAGATGGATAATCATTGATAATAGCAGAGGTTGGACAGGCAGCGATTAATGCTAAAGCAGCGACTTGAAGAGATTACATCCTTTAATTATATTGCCAGAGATAATCAAGAAGATACAATTCAAGAGAATAGTTGACTAATCAGATGATTAGTTGAAAATGACAGCAAATGGATAAACAATCAAAAAAGGATTTGTTAATAAATAATCATTAAGCATGTGGCAGCATTTAAATAATAAACCATCACAAATTGATAAGTAAAGGATTCTTATTAAGTGGCAGTGATTTGATTAAATAAATATCAAATAAGACAAGTAAATGCTAAACCATCGATTAGTCATTAAGAACAGTGATTGTAAACTAATCGGCATTGTTATGAAGAAGGACGAAGGGAAAGGAGGCTGCTTATCGCTTATGAAGAGGTGTGATCTATTCCAATTGCAAGCTATAAGAAGGCCATCGGTCATACTTCAACAATCATCATTGGAAAACATTTATCTCTTTGCATCCTTTATTGGATCTGCTCATTTGAGTAATTGCCTTATTAGCTCTAACTGGTTGCATAAGTTCGAAAGCAAGATCAGAGACAGCACCATTGTTGCAAGGATAAACTGATCATATCAGAAACAGCATCAGTAATTGTTGCAAGAATATAACTACCTATCTGGAAGAGAAACATATCACTATAAGTGCTATTGTCATCACATACATTGCATATATTAAAGGATTGTATCAGAAATAACAATTCAATTGCTATAAGCGATTATAAGAAAATATTATAGCATATCTCCCATTGACAAATCAGAGAAAGCTTTTGAACATTAAGATCATCTTGCATACTCACATCATTCATATCAGATATAGCAGAGATCATCTCATTGCACCAAGTGCAGATATAAAGATCAATTCATCTAGCATATATCAAATTATCCAATCAGAGATAGCAGTGATATTGATATTAATCATATAGTAAGAACAACTATCCTACAAGTGATCTAATGTATACGTATTGTTCTTGAGATAATATTATCATTATCTATATCTTATCAATTACATATGTTTATAAGTGGTATCATAGATAGTAATTCATAGTAAGAATAGAGAATTCAAGATAATTGCCCTAAATTCATAAGTCATCCTAAAAGGGGACATTACACTGTTTACTCATCTAATCACAATTAGTTAATCATAACTCACCAATACCTCAAATCATCATATCAAAGGAATTTATTCAATTAATCAATCATTCAACAACAATCGAAGGAATAAGATCTGATTTACAGCAATCTTACACAGACATATAGAATCTGAATATTAAATCCGTGATTTGGTATGAATGATTAATACTTTATGCAATCAATCTGCCTATGTGCATTTATAG
This sequence comes from Chamaecyparis obtusa, assembly GCA_027943335.1. Lineage (NCBI taxonomy): Eukaryota > Viridiplantae > Streptophyta > Pinopsida > Cupressales > Cupressaceae > Chamaecyparis > Chamaecyparis obtusa. The sequence goes on from BSBK01001932.1 coordinate 191,817, forward strand.
ATATTGATTTCTAAGTACTTAATACAATCCGCCAATCCATATAAAAATGTCAAGAAAAATAAAAAAACAAGAACTACAAGTACAAAGTATATGCCTGAAGGCTGCTAGGAGAATGCCAAGAACAATGTCTAGTGTTTCTTAAGCTAGAATGATATTTAGCAATTATTTATGAAGTTTATGGGCTGCCCCTAGGACAGTGAATAACAAGGCCTTAGAAGGCTATCAGTTATGCTAGAATAGATATTCAATAGCCTTAAATGGCCACTAAAAATTCGCATGACGGAATATGATGTATTAATCTGAATAAGTGCTTGGGGACTGTTCAAAAATAGGGACAACTGTAAAATAGCTTTAGAAAAGCCACCACAATGGCAATAAACTGATCTTACATGCTTTGGAGTGATCATGAATGCAAGAGGAGTAACCAAGTGTTTGGAGACTTTAGAATTCCTGATTAGTAAAGGGAATGTTGTTTTTCAAGGATTTGAGCAAGGGAAGAACAGAGTCCCCAATATGTAATTGTAGGTGTTTAGAAAGGTCTGGAAAAGAAGGTAGAAGCTTAATAGCTCTTTAAAACTTAGTTCAATCAAAAGAAGAATAAGAAAACACACACGTACGCTTCAAAGAAGACAAAACTAACACAAACTAATGCTAGGTACAACTAATAGCTAGTCTACCAAAAATACTCAAAACAAAATACCAAACTACTCATAGAACAAATAACAGACACTACTCCAACCTGTGCACACTGTCTGCAAAATCAGAGCTGATTTGGTGAAGAACTGAAGAAGGAATGTGAAGAATGTCTTTTGGAAGCACTCGAAGATTTCACAATTTGCCTACAAGCAGTCACCTTTCTAGTCTGAGTACACACAATATAGAGAGGTCGGCAAAGGTGTTCGGTGCCTTTTTGAGCTTGTAGAGAAGGGGATGTAACTCTGAAAAAGCTTCAATGCTGAAAATGGGAGGGAGTTTGGTTTATAGATTCAAAACTCCACTCATTAATCAAGATTCAAGAGGATTCAAACTTTAAAAGAGGATGCTCAAATAAATGGAAAATCAAGCTTGAGAGGTGCGAGTTGTCGAGCAAACAGGAGTTACAAGAAGTTCTAGGCAGGAGAAACCGTTACACATCATATTATGAAGGGGAAACAATCTATTTTTCGTTCATGTCACTTAAACTGCTGCAACATTTGCTAGACCACCATGTTAGAAACAAAACTGCTAGGATAATTGTGAATTTTTTTGTGACAGTTTTGCAATTGTTATGCCCAAATTTTACTTAAGGACATCAGTGGGATAAACCATACCCAACACATTTTTCATGTTAAAAAATACAATACAAACAATGCTACAGCTCACACACACAGACACCCCCAAGTGTTGTCATCTAAAGAAGGAAAGAATGGCAAGCTCCCTAATGTGGCATACTCTCCAAGGTGGAAGCACATCACACATGAGTAGAGTTTTGTCACTTAATCTACCAATGAGACATGCAGCACAATGCAGTACTAGCACACATAACTGTGGGTGATTACACATTGAAGGAGACCCAAAATGATTCATTCCTTAGATTCATTAACCATGGTGGAGAAGTGAGCTACATTCATGAATACGGGACATACAACCCATTTCCATCTTAGCAAAATCCTAAGAATCTTTCCACACTCGTTTATTTATTAGTTTCTATTACTACACATAAATATTTATTATAACTTCATAAGTGTAATAGAGAGATTATGCACATTTACCAGAAAGTCTATTTATTCAATTTTCAACAATAAAGGAGAGAGAAAGAGTGACAACTCATCCACCTAAGATCTCATTCCTTTTCATCAACACAACATATCATAGAGGGAGGAGAGAAGAATACATTTGTTTTTATGCATGGGATGTTCAATTTTCAACTCAGATGTTTCAACATTCATCAATGCAAACAAATGCATATGCTTCTTTCCTTAACATAAAAGAGGAAGAATAAACATCCTATTATCAATTTATTGATCTCATTGAATCTTTTGATATCACCAAGAGAGTTAGAGAGAAACAGAGAAGATACTTTTATAATCCCACATGAACACGAGCAAAAACTACAATTCCATCACTAGCAATAGTCCATAAGACATGAGTTGTTCAATTACCAAGCATCAATACTTAAAGTAAGGGGGGAGAGATAGAGATAATAACATGCATGTCGCAAGCGCTTAATCAATCTTTACCCCATTGACTTTTCAAGATGCAAATGATAGTAAAGACTAAAGAGCACAAGAATTACAAAAATCACATTCACAAGATAAATCATTCTTTCTTTTCACTATCATGCATAGGAGACAAGCCTATCAACTCACACAAAGCATCAAAAACTGTTATCCAAACTATTTTGATTTCATAAGCATAGATGTGAACAAATGAGAACATATCTCATCATTTTATAACATCATATCTCAGAATAAAGTCTTTATTAAATTATTAACTAATTTGATGAATTCTTACCAACAATGCTTATAAAGGAAGGAGTTACCAAACAGAGAAATGCTCAAGAGCTTTCTAATGATGCAGAGAAAAGGGTCTCAATAAGAATATTGAGACAGTAATTGCAAACTGAAGTTTTACACAAAACTCTTTCTAACAGGAACACAAAAATTCTAATATGGAAATTGATTACAAAACATTTCAGGAAACAGACCTAGAATGTTCCATTAGAAAATTTCATACACAGGACACTTCTGCAACAGGGTGGATGCTTCAGCAAATGCTAGTTTAACTCTAGACTAGACTCCAGAAAATACACGTTTTCTGAAGAGATGTAAATTTACACAAGGATGCTTAACATGTTTCCTTAGTTTCACAAATTAACACAGTAAAAATGAGCTTTCCATGACAAAAGAGCAGCACTAAAATGATGGAAGGACCTACTGGCACCTCTATGTTTCCTAAACCTCCAATTCATCAAGATTAATCTTATGGAACCATTCTATGGTTCATTAAATCACAAATTCACTAGTGATTGAGGCTCAAAGCTTAGAATTGCAAAATAACTTTCAAATTTTACTATCATCAAGTGCAATAGATGTCTATGCCACTCTAGGCAACCCTTTGAGCTATGGAGAAGGACAATGGATACAACATCGACTAGGCCATTGTGAAGCACGCACAAGGGTCTCATATAAAACACCAAAACATATGGTTTTACACCAACCATTGGAACACAAAACCTTACAAGGGTTACATAGGTTCTCTCTTAAAGAAACCATGGATGCATTCACGTATCCAACGATAATTAGAACAAGCATTTGAGCCCAAATGTTCATACAAAGCCTAAATAAGGCCTAAATAGGATAAAACAGCAAGAAACCAAACACTTCAATGAACAGGCTATCCCTTCCACATGAGGATGGAAAGATTAGAAGGATCTAAAATGCATAACACAAAGCAAGGTAAGTAATCTATCACTCATGGTATCATGAACTCGATTCAACACATATATCTCATGGAAAGAGAGTAAATAAATATAGGAGAATATCTTCCCTTGCTCCCAAAGACTGACCAAGTGAGAAGAGCCAACCTTCAATTCTCCTAAGCCTTTGAGCAAAGTCCACAAAGCACAAGGTGAGCTTCATCAAGCATCAAACCAGCAATAGGAAGAATACATCCATTAAACGATCAAGGAAACTTTCACAATCTCCAAGGATTTATCCACATAATGGTGGGAAGCTCAGTTACCGATGCATCCACCTAGCCTTGGGATGTGGGAGCGGATGCAGGAGTGGTGCGCACAGGATGCGTCGCTGTTCTGTTTTTGCCATTGATAAAACCCAAACAATAAGTTTTATCCTGTTTAAGCTACATGATAAGTGTCGACTCCAAGTACTGGACTTGTATTATGTCACGTTGTCTCCCTGAGTATGCTCATCCATTGAATTTGGCTAAATGCTATAGGAAGTCTTCCGCGATATTTTCCATACTCATGGCATGTAGACAAATAATGATAAAAACGGTCAATGCTTAGAATCCCCTCATTCGATGACTAGATTCCATTGTATTTCCTCCGTGTTTTCCATACCAAGATTACCATACCAAGATTACCGTCTGTGTATTTGCCGTCTTTTTACTATCAGACATAAAAACGTATATTTATCAACATCTTGTCACAGAGATAACTAATATATTATCATTATGTCTAACTGATATATTAAAACATTACAAACATCAAATATTATTTTAATCAAATATATTATGTCTAACACAAAAAAAAATTAAAATATATATATATATATATATATATATATATATATATATATAAGAAATGCATCCGCATCCTCTAAAAAAAATTTCGCGCATCCGCACACCCGCATCCAAATCTGCACCCGAATCGGTAACTTATATATATATATATATATAAGAAATGCATCCGCATCCTCTAAAAAAAAAATTTCGTGCATCCTCACACCCGCATCCCACATCCGCATCCAAATCCGCACCCGAATCGGTAACTTAGGTGGGAAGCATGCCTTTCCATAGGACAAGTACTTATGACTCCATTTTTCAAGGTGCTTCAAACTCTCAAACTCTGTAAGAGCTCCTCTCACTTTTCTATCCCCCAAAATAGAATAATGAAATCTGCTCATCAAGGTTTGAAAATTAACATGGTATAAGAGCAGTAAATCTGAAACCTTGCATGGTTTACATGGATGAAATTGGCTGCTGCCTGTAAGAGAAAATTGTCAGAGATTTTCTGCAGGTGTGATGCCTGAGCTTCAGCGATTGAATCCAGTTTGTTCCTATGACAGGCACAAGGACCTGCAATAGGTAGTTGGGTATGATACCCAAGATTTTCCAGTGATTAAGGTTGATTTTAACCTGAGATAGTTGGCTGACTTTTTTTAGTGGGTGTGATGCCCAAGAGTCTTCAATGATTTGAGAAATTGAACCTACGAGACATTGTAGGGTGGGATGCCCTGAGTGCTCCAATGATTGAAGCATCGACCTGTGCCTAGGATAGGCTACTGATTTGAATTATATTCCGCTTATCTGTTAGTTTTAGCATTCTCCATGAGCTGCAAGTATGACTAGTCTCAGTCTCAAAAAGTCTGACTGTCTTGAGGGCACTTCCAACTTCACACCTCGGAAATGCAAATTGTAGATGCTACTAGAGGAGGTTGATCTTTCAAGCCTTGTGGAATCAAAATTTGTAGCTCCTACCAATCCTTTTCAATTGGTCAAACAGAAAAAGAAGTTAGCTAAGGCAAAGCAAAGGATCATTTGATTAGTCACATTGCAAAGAAAAAAACAGCAAAGGAGATGCATGATGCCTTAATCATTGTGTACCAAAGTGTGAACATTTCCACAAAATCTTGAAATGGAACTTTATGAAGATCACCTTTGAGATAAGCTTGCGCTACTATCAAGGTGAAAGTGGACGATGATGAGTTGGTGCTCATAGCTATAAATAGATTCTCTCCATCTTGGGATCTGTTTGTTCAAGGTGTCTACGCTTATGAGAAGCTTCCCACTTTTGAGAGGCTTTGGGATGATTTTATCCAAGTGGAGGCTAGACTAGAGACAATTTTAGGCAGAGTGGAAAAGAGTCAGAATGTAGTCCTCATTGGGAAGAGGAGAAAAGGTGGTAAGAAAGGAGGATCTAGGACAGGTCACAAGGGCAAGGAGGAAGAGTCAAGTTCTTCAAATAAAGAAAGACTTGAATCACTTGAAAGTCTTTCAAGCGCCACAAAAATGGGTCACCATGCATCTCAATGTCCTAAGAGGAAGAAAGCCCAGCTGTAGCAGCAAGAGTTTGCAAGAAGTGAAAAAATTCAGCCAGAGCATATGAGTTAGAATCTAAACTTGAGGCAAATTTCTTCATGGTCCCATGCTTATCCACTAACAATTTTTCTGATGTAGGGGGTGATATGTGGACAATGGCACCTCCAAGCACACGACCTTTAATAGGATGGTGCTCAACAAACTTTAAGAATGTGAAAATAGAATTGTTGGGGTTTATATTACATCACTCTTGCATAGTTAGTATAGTATTAAATAAATAAACATTAGTAGTATTAATAAAGGTGATTAGCTTGTAAGTTAGTTAAGCTGGAGTTCCATTATCATAGGGAGTTGGGTAGTTCTGTAGGGGAAAAGAGTGCTATATAAGTAAGTGCAATGTAAAGAGAAATTGTCCTGAACCAATAATATAGCTTTACATATTTAACTCAGTGTTATATTGCCTAGAAAATAACCTTTGTCAGGTCAATTTAAGATTTTATTTTTAACATGGGTCGTCATCTTTTAAGTCTTATGTTATATTTGAAGTTATCTAGTGATCTTTTCCTCAACAAAGGCAGTAGTTTAGTTTTAGTTTAGGTGAAGCTCCAAGGGAATCAACCTTGTCCGGAGGTTCTGTCTACCATAGGCTACCCACAACCTGAAAACTATTCCATATTTCACTAGGTTGCTGAGTTGAGAGCTCAGCAAGGGTGCAAAGCTCAGTGGTAATAGCTTTTGGCATTCTCAGTGGGACAGTTTTGACTGTTACCATCCATAATTTTTCCATCCTTTGCTGATATATGGTGTGTATATCAGTGTTTTCTAACTTTGGAGGTGATATCTTCACACATTTGGTGACTACAAACTCTAAGTTACTAGTTTCGGCAGTCCAATTGCTTATATGTTTCATTCATTAAAAAACAAATCTGATTTCTTTTGATTTTTTAGCTCTATGAATGAGTAAGCATGTCTACTTTTCATGGAAATGTCTTACCACCCCCCATTTCATGAAAGTGCTGCCATACATCTTCCTACCAACCGTATCAAAACAAATATGCTGCTGGTTTCACCCAAAATGCCCTATTACAGAAATTAACCAACAAGTTCAATTTGTGATATTGCTACCACGATTCAACTGTGTAGTTTTTGAGTCAAACTCATTGACCCATGTTTCATGAGTAGTGGTTCACAATAACCCATCTCTCATGAGAATGCATGGAACTCTTAGCACTCATTGCATCTAGGTGATGCACACAGAGGTGAAGCACTTGGACTTCCTGAGAGATCACACATCTTCAACTGTGTAGTTTTTGAGTCAAACTCATTGACCCATGTTTCATGAGTAGTGGTTCACAAGAACCCATCTCTCATGAGAATGAATAGAACACTTAGCACTCATTGCATCTAGGTGATGCACATAGAGGTGAAGCACTAGGACTTCCCAAGAGGTCACCCATCCTGGTAGGTGAAGCACTGGGATGGCTGACCTCCCAAGAAGTCCCGGTGCTTCACCTCTATGTGCATCACCTAGATGCAATGAGTGCTAAGTGTTCCATTCATTCTCATGAGAGATGGGTTATTGTGAACCACTATGCATGAAACATTGGTCAATTAGTTTGACTCAAAAACTACACAGTTGAATCCTGATAGCAATATCACAATTTGACTTTCTGTGGAAAATATCTCCTACTTATCAAGTTCAATCTGCTGACCACCCTCCCACCTTGTTCAAACTTAATGGCAGGCTCTATATGATCATATTCATACCAAAGAAAACAATTTTGTGTTTCAAATCAGCAAGCTTATTTTCATAATCAGTTTCAGTATGATACTAGTACGAGCATAAAAGATATTATGTTATATTTTCAAGAGCAGTTAAAAACTTGAAGGCTGTTGAGAGAGAGCAAGAGTGTTTTATATATTAGGAAGAGTTTGGTCATAAAATTTATCAACATTAGCAGGATATGCATACACGGATGAGGCAATATGAGTGTCTCACAAGGGAAATTGCTGCAAAAGAAGAGCAAATGAAACTTTTGCTTGCACAAGCATGAAGGTTGGAAGCTCAATCAACCTCTAAAGTTTTGAATCAGCTTGCAAAGGAGGAGGCTCCTAAGTACAAATTTTCAAGTTTCAAGCAAGGTGAGCCTGTTCAAACTCCAAGTAAGTCTTCTAAGTTTGAAATTCCAAGCTTTAGGAGTCTCACCCTTTGCAAAAACCTAGGTTTGAGAAAAATTAGTAAGTTGTTCCTCAAGAACAATCTCTTCAAGAGCCTATATTTCTTCAAGAAACTCAACATACCTTGCAAGTTCCCCTCGTAGAACAACCTTCTTGTTCTACCACCATTTGCCTTTTCCCAGGTGGAGCCATTGTTTGTCAAGAAAGTTGGTTCATCAAACAAAAAAAATAAGGAGTTTGAGGTAGAACAAGGAGAGTCCTTTGCTGTTAATACACTTGTACATGAGGTTCAAATTGAAAAACTGCTGCAAGGGAGTAATGAGCAAAATCAGTTGGGACAGTAGGTTATTAAGCAAGCAATAGGTGATCAGAATGAAATGCTGATTGATATGTTTAATGAAGCTCTGTTGACTGTTTATGGTGATAAAGAGAGCATACCCTTACTAACACTAACAAGAAGTTTGGGATAGCACGAAGATGTAAATCATTTTAATAGGGCGCTAGTCTACCAAAAGCAAAATAAGGACAGCATTGTTTTGAAGGATGAAGGGGTTGATATGCATGAGGATGTTGACCAAGTTGAGCAAGATAGCATGCAAGGATCTGTTTCTAAAGGTGAGGGCTTTGATATTTTCTCAGATCTTCAAGATTGTCCGAAAGTTGAAATAAAACATGTTATGTATGAGATAACCAATGAAGAGTTTGATGAAGGCATCTTCTCCAATATCATAGAGGATTTTCGCTCAAAACTTGATGACAAGACAGCTTATCCTAAGTCAGAAATTTTTTGAGCAACATAACCAAATGAAGACAACCATGTTTACATATGAATCGCATGAATTAACTCATTTCAATCAGCAAAGTGGTGTTGAAGAAATGGTCCATAAGCAAGAGACCAGTAAGGAGAGTTCAAAGTTTGTTCTTTCAAGGGGATGTCCTATCAGACATCTAGCCGGGATGGACTAACAAGACATCACCAGTCATGCTTGCATCCAAGCATGAGGTTGATACTTGATACTAAAGAAGAGTAGATCCAGCCCGCTTATCCACTTCCGAAAAGCAGTGTATGTTCCCAAAATGAAGAGGTAAGCAAACTTGTTTATGTCCTTCAAGAAGTATTGCAGTTGTTTATTAGATTTACATTCACGATCCATCTCTCTTTAGCTGTTCAAGACCATTTGATAAGTAGGAGATATTTTCCACAGCAAGTCAAATTGTGATATTGCTATCACGATTCAACTGTGTAGCTTTTGAGTCAAACTCATTGACCCATGTTCAAGACCATGTGAAGCATTGCATGTTAATGAGAAAGGGCAACTATTTCACAGAACCAGTCAACGGTTTTGATTGGGCAAGTTTCATTGTCAGTTAGTCTAGAGTAGGTTAGGTTTTCAATTTCAGTAAGTGTCGGTTGCACATAGTTGTAGGTCTTTCTTCTTGCAAGTGCTGAGGCACATTAGTTGTTGTCAAGTCTTCGTTTAGTTAGTTGTTTCAAGGTGTCAGCAGCAGTTGCCTAGTCTGGTTTTTAGTTTGCTTTCTCTTTCACGACTCCTATGCCCAATGAATACGAAAGGCAGCTGGTCTATGAGTTTCAGCAGGCAAAATTAAACAGAGGTTGCCAAGAATGTTTGTCTATTCTATCTATGGTGCCAAATAGCCTTATGCAGATCGTCATGTTTATATCTAAGTCATTAAGTTTTATATTATTGGCTGATAAGGCCGTAAATCTCTTGCCAATATTGTCCTAGGTTTTTAACAAGGGGCAAGAGATGAACTTTTGACCATTAAATCCACACCACATGGTGTTTACCTCTAACTTTTCTGTACGCCAAAAGGAAGAGGAAAGAATTTTTTTGGTCTTTTGCTTTCTCATCAAAGGCCTTGTACCCATGTAGCATGAAGAAAACTAGGGTTTCCTGTTGGTTGTAGTGAAGGAAGCTTTTAGCATGGTGCAAGACCAGCACCTGGTTGCTGGTGCTTTCTCTCATGCTATTGGACAGCTTGAAGGAGTTTTACCATGTTTCAGGTTTGAAGGGAGTAAGACAAGGCATGCACATGCAGGTTGGAGGGATTTTTGGAGCTCATTCAAGTAAAGAGGCACGTTGCAGGTATGAAAACATTTTCAAGGATGCAAGGTTATGTGTAAAATTTTGTCCTCTTTATGAAGTTGTAAAATCAGTCATGTCGAATGCCTTATCTATTGTAAAGCCCTCATGGGGTTGAGCATTCCCAAATACCAGAGATTTTGTCCAGAATCTGCCAGATATGTGTGACTACCCTGGTCACAAGAGACTAGAGGGTAGAGAGACCACTCCCTTTTATGCAGTTGCCTGGTGTTGAGGAGTGTTATCAATACTGAATGTTGTGCCCGAAGCCTATAAAATTATGAACTGTCAAAGCCTTCATCAACACCCCAAACCCCGTCTTTGTCTCTAAACTGTGAAATTGTTAGAAACAACAGTGTAGTGTTTCTTGAAAGTTTGAAGGTAGCCTGCAAAGTGAATTGTAAAAGACAGTGTCAAGGATATTGAAAAACTCTGTGGATATCAAGGAATCAATCTGGTATAGTTTCAATGTCAATGACAGTGTATAGTCAAGTACAGTCAAATGGTAAAGATAGGCTAGAGATGATTGGAGAGCTCATACACTAGTGTGCTCTCTATGGTGCTGATTGTTGAGAAAATGGAAAATAGCGCTCAACAGCAGTGAGGGAAGTCTTCATGTGCTGGCTATGACAGGCTTAAGCAATAACAAGATCAGAGAGGTTTAGAAGAAATGGTGTGCATGATTGATACTGGCAAGAAGGAGATTTCATAGATTGTAAATATCATGAAGGAAGAACAAACGAATATGAAATGTAAAGATTTAGCATGCCAAGTGAGGACAGTCATGCTAAAAGGCAGTATTTTGCATAGCAGAAACTGTCACATGGGTCGATCTTGCATGGACAGAGTAGGGGCAGCCAGCAGTCAAGCAGTCTTGAAGGATACAAAAAGTCAAAGGGAACAGAAGAGAAGTATAGTAAAACAATGCACAAAACCTCTTGTGACAGTGAATAAAGGGATAGTATGCTCTGAAGGTTTTAGGAGCTTTTTTCTACTGTCCTGCAACCATTTGCTCAAGAGATTTTGTGTGTTACTATTGCTTAACATCTGTTCTATGACTTATGATTAAATTGCAATGTATAGATTCTATGACAAAATTCCTCTTTTGTCCTCTAGTGAAGATGACTCTAAGACATCAAAACCGTGGCAGAGTCTTGAAGGAAAAGGTGTTTTATATCTCATAGTATGTGCTTCCACAATGGTATGAGCACGGAGGAGGCAGTGTTTTAAAAAGTCACAATGAGACAGTCATTGTGAATCTCTTGCAAGATAAAGGACCTAAGCTATTAAGGGAAAGACACTAAGTTGACTGACAATAAAAGCAATGTAACAAGAATGATCGTCTTGAGAGTGTGAAGGAGTATGAAGATTTCACGAGTATGCATAAGACTGTCAGTCCATTGAACTGTGTGAAAAGAATTGCAAGTTGCCCCACCATATTCACAACATGCAACCATCGTAGGGGATTATAAGGTAACCAATGGTCACCAGTCTTGACCATCTTATGGATGACAAGAGGTCACTAGGTAGAAGGTGTCCAAGATGAAAAATCTCAGTGTCATGAGTCAAATGAGAAGAAATGGACTGAGGTTACAGTGGAAAGACACTGTCATGAGAACAAGATGAAAGACCAGTCATAAAACAGTGACAGTCCTTAAGGTTACCTACACAGTGGAGTAGAAGATACATGCTATTGCTAGCAGAAGGTAATCATGACAGTGAATAGAGGACAGCAGGAATCATGTATAGCAAGAAACCCATAGAAGAAGACAGTCATGAAATACAGGGCAGTGGTACTAGTGAGATTTATCTCTTCTTTGTCAAAAGGTCATCTGTATGACAGTCATGATATCCACAGGTTTCAAGCAATAGAAAGAATGACTAAGTCATTTATGTTAAAGCCTAATTGACAGTCAAGGTGGCAGTCATAAAAGAAGGCAAGAGCAAAGTCTGTGATAGTCAAGAGTGTTTGGAATGTCAGCTTTTAAAACATGTATTGGTTACAGTACAGGGGCCTATTCATGGTTGAGAAGATAAGGATTCTGTAGATTGGCTAGGGACATGCAGAAGAATACCATACAAATGAGGGCTTGTCACTGAACAGCAGAGAGTTAAAAATAAAATTGCACGTGAACAGTCCTAAATGCTTTTAAGGTATGCACAATCACCATGAATCCCAAAGAAGATCTCAATGGTCTTGGCAGTGTTTTCTAACAGAGTTGACTGAACAGATAATTGAAAAATGCTTTTGCAAAGAGATGTAATATGAAAGGATAGAGAAAGAAAGAACAAGTCAAAAGACATAAGGTCAAGTGATATGACAGTCATGACAAGGGCTTAAGGGTAATGAGTGACAACTCTAGCAATGAGAAAAGGATTGTTGGCATCTTATGAAGAAAACTCATAAAAATAGTGACAGTCAAGACAAAAAAGAGCAAGATAACAGTGAAGAAAGGCTAAGTTTCTTATAAATGATGACCAAACATGAACAGTAACGCAAATGACAGTCCAATGAATACAGTGCTTACAGGCTTAACTTTGAAGTGACAGAGTTCAAGCCAGAAGGGCAGGGTTGTGAATCCATAGCCATGACAGCTATAGGACTATGAAGAGGAGTTAAGTAGGCAGTCCAAATGATAGAGATTCAGTGAAGAGTCGTAGTGAGCAAGCACAGTGGCAACACCTTGCAAAGACAGTCTACATGTACATGACATAAGAAGCACAAGGTCTGTGAAGTGAAGGGAAATCAAATCCCAAGGTCTCATTTGCCAAATCTTTTAAGGGCAGGGTTCAATGTTTCAAATGAGGATCAAGACAATGACAATATATCTGATGGAAATGAAACGAGATCTATTAAGAGATGCTGCAAAAAGGGCAAAACTGTCATAGGCCTTGCCAAAGAGGTTAATATCCTAGAAAACATTAGAACCACAATGGTTAGTCTTAACAAGTTTTCTCAATTATTTTGAGGAAGTGTTATTGTCATTAAAGTTTGTGATAAGGTTATTTGTTAGACATTATAAACCCTAGTGAGATCTTGCTAAAAGACTGCTGCTACTGTTATTATGCAAACTCCCTGTAGGTTTATGTGGTTATGCATTGTTTTTGTTGTTTGAGGTGAAAACCAAGTGATGAATGTGTAGTATGTCAGACTCATTGAATGATGAACTGTCATGAAATGGTCCCTTGTTCATTTTAAAGAGCTTGTGTCAAAAAGGCAGTGCACTGGTAATGCAAAAAATCTTTCTCACCACAGTTGTCATGTGATGGATGTAAATAGATGTTCTCATGTCCCACGGTCAGAGTCATACTGTCCTCTCTTTTCATTGGCCAAATTATCAAATACCAAGGGATAAATGCAAATGGATATCAAAGTTCTTAAGCCCTGTGAAGAACCTTTGCCACTATAAGCACTCAAACCCCTGTAATAAACCACATTATGACCCTTGTCAAATGAGTTATCAACCTCGTATGATAATGAGAGAAGTCGTTGAAAATACAGTGTATGAGATTATTTGGATTGTTTTGGGACAATCCTAAGAAGCAATGGGCAATAGCAAGTCATAAAGAGTACCATGGTCAATACAGAGGCATAGTTGGGTTTCATAAGGGTTTCACACTTATATGATGGTGTCATGAGTAAAATGAGCAGTCCTTATGATAGTCCATGGCTTGAAAATAGTCCACAAGGACACAAGCAATATGAAAATAGTGAGCAAATCTCAAAGATAGTTTGACAAGGGCAAATAAAGAACATTCTTGTGTGAAATCACAGTCCAAGGGTTATTTTGCAGTGAATCTAAATTGTGAAAGGAAGCTAATGGCCTCTGTTAAAGCTTGAAGGAAATTAATCGTTGTCTTGAAATGCAGTTCTGTTAAATCCTTATTTGTTGCCCTCCAAACCCTCATAGGAGGTATGATAAATATTAAAGACCATAGGCATGACAGAGAAACAGTAGTGACACATGATAGAGGATCTTGCACCTACCTAAGTGGATAAAGGTCATAACGGTCAGACAACAAGTCTAAGAAAGATGGAATTAATGACAGGCCTGAGTAACACCTGCCAAATATTGGTCATAGAAGATATCCCACGCCCTCTTAGGTTCATTTTCACTTTTTGCTCATGCCCTATAAACTTGGATAGAGAAGTGGTAGTTTAAAGGATTAATGATCAATTATGACAACAGTTGGCAAGCATCTAAGGTATGCAACTTAGATGCAACTTTATGAAACTTAGTATTGCACAGACATAGTACAGGAAATATAATAAACACAGAATGTATCATAGAATAATAAATACTTTCATTAATCATTCCATACTGGCAAGTACATTTACATCGTAATGATCATACAATCATATCCCATGTCCAACCTCTGAGAGAGTATATAAAGTACCCGAAGGGCCATGACCGAAACGTCATGACGTAACTATCTAACCTCTCGGTCGCTAACGACCGAGAGTAACATAATACTTTACTAATATAATAACCCGTACATACAATTATCCTGACAACATCATCCCCCCCCAAAAAACAAGTCGTCTCCGATGACTTACAACAACAGGGAGATGAAATACACCACATAGAAGAAGAAAATCATTGAGAAGGGGTAGAGGGGCATCCCTGAAAAGATGAAGTTCCGCCCTCCCCATCAATGCTGCGTCCAGTAGGTCTTTTCCGTCACATCCCATTCCTCCTATGCCTGCACCAAACTTGTCTCCAAAACATACTATTCAGCTATAGCCTCCGCTAACACCATACTGTCTCCCTAGCCAATCTGACCTTGATAGCCACCCGTGCCAACTTCTTTGCTTCCAACTCCTGGGTACGCTGAGCCAAGTGTTGCTCTACTGCCTCCAACTGGGTGGTCAGCTCCTCCCGAGCTCTCTGTGCATCCACCAAGACAGTCTCACGTCTAGCCAACACCTACTCCAAGTGCCTCAAAGCGTAGTACCCCTCTTGAAAGACTTGCTCCAGTGCTCTCTTCACCTCCGGCATGCAGACACTCCATGCCTGTAGCAGCTCCAATCTCATTAACAGGTCACACTCTCCAAGGGCCGATAACTGAACCGACTGGGGGTCTAGGGGGCAACGCCCCCAGCGGGGTCGAGGGGCAGCGCCCTCGCGGGGTCCTGGGGCAGAGCCCCAGGCGCGCCCTCGCCGCCAAGACCAATTTAGCACTCTCAAACCCACACAAAAGTCTATGGAACACACCATTTTGTGATTTTCTTCTGATCCCACACTCTTTTCTGTAAAGCGCTTATGTTTTCCTTACTACCTCATTATGCCCTTCCCTTCAGTACCATAAGTTACTAATTTTGAACTGTTTTGATTTGTCGTCGTTTTTTTTTTTTTTAAAAACTTTTCCTTGCTCTGCTGCTAGTCCTTCCTTGTTCTTATTTATTTTCCCTTTTCTCTATCGTATGACGATGTTGCTACTGCTGAACAATCTCTTCTAACTGTACGGTTGCTGATGTTGGACGAAATGTTGCTCACGATCCCTAGGGTACGGTTTATCCTCTGACCGTACGAAAATGTGTCCGTATTGGGAGCAGCGTACGTTGTATTTCAAATCCCTTCAAAGACTTACTTGCCATACAACTCCGTACGGTGCCTTCTCACTCCCTCCGCCATACGGACATATCTACAATAATTGCCGTACTGACGTGAGTGTACGTTGCAATTTCAACTCGTCTTGCTGGCGCCGTACGGCCCTTGATTGTGTACGGTCTTAATTGCCATACGGTGCGCTTAACTTGCAATGTCGTGTCTTGCCGTACTGTACGGTGTGACTGTTGTGCGATAGTTTAAAACTCAAGCTTTTGTTTGATAGCCGTACGGTGGTTTTGACTTGCACTTTTCAGTTGCCGTACGGTGTTGTACGGTTCCGTACAATGACAATTGCTTTTTTTTTCATTTCAATTTTTTGTTATATATATATTTTTCCTTTTTTTAAAATTTTTTTAAAAACATATTTTTTTTTTCTTTTTTTTTTTTCCACCGTACGGTCATGCATAGCCGTACGGGTGTTTTTCAATTTTCTGTCCGGAGGCTTCTCTGGTCACCCGTACGGACCCCTGTCGAGTCCCTCTCGGTTGCTCTGTCCCTCCTTTCGGATCCATCCTCTCCGGGTAAAGTTTCAATTTGGTCCCATTGCTACCGTTGTATCCGTTCGTCGAGAGTCCACAGAGTGTGTAGTCGTTCCCTCTCCTTGTCGCCGAGTCTGTTTTCAATGGTGATCCAAAAGCTTGGAACCATAAATTCTACAAGGACCACAGTCTCCTTCCCGTACATAATAAGGAGAATAAAGAGTTTGACGGTTACAGTCTTCCACACAGGATTCCAGTCGTCTCCCGTGGCGATGGTTTTCAGATTTCTCTCATCCGTCTCCGTACCCAGATATAAAGGTTTCACCGTTGGTTCTTCATACTTCATAGCCTCCTTGTTTTTAAATTGATGTGCAAGTATGGTGTCCATTGTAGCTTCTCCTTCCTTTTACTCCCCGTACTCTAGAGGATATTGATCTGGCTCTTCTTCTTCGACGCTTAATACATTGCAGGAGGGTGAGAACATCTCATAGTCCTCCTGCTGCCAATGGAACAATCCATTTAATGAGTCTGTGTCATCCTCCGAACAGCATCCTCCGAGTTTTAGTATCCCTTCGACATCCGGATCCATCCCCTCTTTGCCTTCGTCTCGTGGGTCATTCTCCCTTTCGGATTCGGATCCCGAGGAAGAGGCAAGTTCCTCGCTCACCAATTGGGTCCGGAGATCAATAGTAAATTTCTTGCCTCCGCTCTCCATCGAGAGTGTATTCCGTTTCCAGTTGTGGTTTGCCTTCGCTTCCACCAGCCATCCTCTTCCGAGTATGGCATCATACCCTTTTTGTTTCAACGGAATGACCACAAAGTCGAGCACAAATGGTTGTGCACCCACGGTGACTTGTTGTGCCATCAACGTGCCGAGGGGTTTAATCCCGTGCTGGTCGGCACTTAGCAGATTAAACGTAGGTGGCCACAGAGTGGGCTTTCCTAGCTTTTTCCATGTGTCCTCCGGGAGGACGTTTACCCCGGATCCGCCGTCTACTATAGTATCCGTTAGGATGGTGCCCAGGATGCCCATCTCCACCACGGCTGGATGTCTGCCATTGTTGACGGCGAGTAGCATTGGATTTGTCACCGAGTTTCCCGATACGGAAACATCCGTGTGTCTCGGTTTGGGTTTATCAACCTTTGTACCCAACAGCACTGTCCCCAATTGAGGCATGGTGTATAGGAGGTCCTCCAGCTTGACAGGCACCTCCAGTTGAAGCATCTGCCGTACAATGTTCCTCTTCGCGTCTGTGCAGTAGGGTCCGGATGATTCGTGTGTCTCTCCCCGTTGGGCTTTCATCACCCTTTCTATTTCCTCCTTTGCCTCCGCCATTCTCTGCTTATTCGTTCGGGGATGGGGGTAGCGGGCTTCCTTCGCTTTCCCTCGAGTAAGAGCAAGTATAGCTTCTTTAATCCATGTGTTGCCTTCGATATCAATCAGATTGGCCCCTACGCCAGACTTCGGACAATTAGCATCTTCATGGTCCCCAGGGCCGCACCACCGACACAGCTGCTGAGGGGCGTCATTATTGTTACACTCGCTTGTGTAATGACCCCATTGGTTGCATGCCCTACATTGGATCATTGGGCGTCCCTTCGCGTCATACTGGACCCTGCTTCGGGTGGAATTATTATTATTCCCTCTTCCGCCTCCTCGGTTTCCCCGACAGCGTCCAGAAGATGCGTTATTGTTTGAATTTGATGTGGAAGGCTGCTCCTGTGTATAGAGCACTTGCTGGTTACGTGCCTTCAAATTGTATGGGCATTCCTTCGTAGAATGTCCCATTATTTGGCAGATGTCACAAAATGCCTTCTTGGGATAGGCACCCTTCGTGTGGCCGCTCTCCTTACAATCCGTGCACCACAATTCATCATCCTTGCTTGTTGTCCCCTTCATTGTCTTAAACTCTTTTAACATCCGTTCCATATCCTTCTGAAGGGTCGTGACTTTCTTCTTTGGCTTCTTGTCGCTGCTACACTCCTCTTCGGACGTATCGTCTTCGGATGACGAAGATCTATTCTTCTTCTTTTTGGCTGTCTTATTTTCGCTTTCCAGGTCCATGGCCTGGTTGTATGCATCATTGTAGGATGTCGGAGGCACAATTTTCATCTTCCGTCGTAGCTTAGGATTCAGGCCCTCGACAAACCACCTCTTCTTTAGGCCGTTAGCCGGTTGGCTTTCCATCTTTCCGACTAATTCCTTTAGCCGGCGGCCATACGCTCGTACGGTCTCCCTCTTCCCTTGCTTCGTTCCATAAATCTCTGAGACTATCTCATTATCGTCTCGTAGTAGCCGGAATTCCTTCTCGAATCCCTCCTTCAGGTCATCCCATGTGGTTATGTTCGTTCTATCCAGATCCGCGTACCAGTCAATAGCCACGCCTCTCAGTGTGGCGGAGAACTGCCTCATCCATTCGTTCTAGTCAGTCACCCCGTTGGCTGCCCAGATGGTTTCACACGTACGGCAATGCCGTACTGGATCGTCCTTTCCATCATCGTGGAATTTTGGCAACTTCTCCTTATGTACCACTATGGTTGGTCGGGCTGATTTTGGTTGTTGCGTGCGCGATGGATTTTGTCCTCCTGCACCGCCTGTGCTAGAACCGGCACTCATGTTCCTTTGGCCGATTACTAATGGTACTTGTATCTGTGTAGCGGGCGGAAGCGTATTGTGTGGAGTCGTTGGCTCCAATGGCAGGTTCGCCTGCACGTCCCGTGTGTCTTCAGTCGTACCTTCCCGTGTGTCTTCGGTCGTACCTTCCCGTGTGCCTTCGATCGTACCTTCTCGCGTGCCTTCGGTCGTACCTTCCCGCATGCCTTCGGCAATGCGCTCACCTTCGTTGTTCCCTTCCTCCGCACGCCACGTGCGGTTCAAGTCTTCAAATTGGTCTCGCTCTTCCTGAAGCAAGACTTGTCTAAGTCGTGTTTCTTCAAGTAGTTCTTCTCTACTCCGCACTCTCCGATGTTCCGGCGAGATGAACGATTCCCAGTCGGCCCCTGCACCTTCCGTACCACTTCCGGGGTTCCCTTCGGGCAACCCTCCGGCAAGCTGGTCTTTGGCAAGTTGCCTCAGCCTACACTGACGTTCACGCTGTTGCGCGGAGATCAAAGCCTTCTGTTCAGCTTCCACTTCGTCATCTCGTGCTTTTTTATTTCTATCTTTATTTAAGACATTGGGCATAAATCCTTCCCTCAACTCTCTTCCCGAGTACGTCTAGGCAACGGCGCCAGATGTTTGCTCGCTGGGGTAAACTTAGTATTGCACAGACATAGTACAGGAAATATAATAAACACAGAATGTATCATAGAATAATAAATACTTTCATTAATCATTCCATACTGGCAAGTACATTTACATCGTAATGATCATACAATCATATCCCATGTCCAACCTCCGAGAGAGTATATAAAGTACCCGAAGGGCCATGACCGAAACGTCATGACGTAACTATCTAACCTCTCGGTCGCTAATGACCGAGAGTAACATAATATTTTACTAATATAATAACCCGTACATACAATTATCCCGACAACAAGGAGAAAGTTGGATGAGCTGGAAGACAGGTGGAGAGAATATAGGGGTGGCTGGAAGCATACATAACAGCAGTTGTGGGCATCTAGGAGGTTAAAAAGCATATATAAGAGCTTATGGAAGAAAAAAAGTTAGAAAAAGTCAATTATCAGCTTATCCAACACCACCTTAGGCCTTTTCAGTAGTCAAACAGGGATATGGACTTTTCCAATGCCTAGGTGGAGATGAAACAGTCAATCCAAGCAAGTTAAAGTCATTTAATAGCGTTTAAGGCAGGTCCTTTCTCCCCAATGTCAGATGAAAAAATAGAGTGCATAGGGTCATTTTTCATCAAGTTCTTTCTTTTTTTGACTTAGTATTCTAACCGAAAAGACAGCTCTTTCTAGTAAGAACAGCATTGCAAAAATTCAGCTTTCTGAGTAAGCATATGGCAGAAAGTAGACTTGTACTCGGTTTTGTTTCTTCTAAATCAATAAGATAAGCTGTTTTTACCTTCAAAGAAGCTGTATATTGTGTGAAAGCTTAGAAATACTTGAAGTTATCTTGTGATATACTGTTTTATCCTTGATTCATAGTACTATTTCTAGACCTTTATGCAGAAGTACATGTGTTTGCAGGTCACAATTTGTGTTTGTTCATTAGTTCAAGGGTTTAGTTGTGAGAAGTTCTCATTCATAGACATTTCCAGCTCCTTCTAACTGCTATTCAGAATTTCAAACTTGTTTATGAAACTTATGCAAGAGCATGTGGATTTCTGAGTTGTGTATGTTGTAGTTTAACTTATTGGCCATATTGAGTACGTTCTAAAACAACAATGCGGGTCTCAAAATCATTTAGTGCATCACTTAAGGCTTATGTTGTATTTCAAGTTATCCTCTATCCTTCTCCTCAGCAAAGGCAGTAGTTTAGTTTCAGTTTAGGTGAAGCTCCAAGGGAACCAAACCTCTCCGGAGGTTCATTTCCACCATATGTTACCCACAACCTGGAAATAATCCCATGTTTCAGTAGGTTGATGAGTTGAGAACTCAGAAACGGCACAAAGTTCAGTGGTAATGAGAACAACTTGTCCTGATTTGACTTTGCCTCTTTAACCATTAGCAAACTAACTTTAGAATATTTTTTGCCTAGGAGGATAATGTGTAGTTTATGATCTCTAAGGGGGACAAATGAGGGACCAATAGAGGCTACATCTTGTCCTGATTTGACTTTGCCTCTTTAACCATTAGCAAACTAACTTTAGAATATTTTTTGCCTAGGAGGATAATGTGTAGTTTATGATCTCTAAGGGGGACAAATGAGGGACCAATAGAGGCTACATCTTTGATCATTTGTTTGAAGTAAGAGGAATGGTCCACATCAAATGGGATGACACGAGCATAATTTTTTTTGGCAATGGGAGACTCTGCCACATTTTGTACCTACACATTGAACGTATTTGCAACTGTCCCTAGCCTCTCACTACAACTAATTTTCCTCTTCCCTCAAGTCGCAATGTCACTATTACCACTACCAACCACGGATGGAATAGGCATAGATGATTGTCCAAAAGAATGTATCGGCATCGTCATTGTCACTTCTTTAGACCTCGTTTTCATTTCCATATGCAATCAATGAGCCTCTACTTTTTCATCCGCTTTTAGTCTGGACAAATCTTAAGTGGATGGCATGTAACACCCAAGAAATGAGACCATACCATTGTGTATCTCCCTCTAAAATCTTTCTTGCAAATGTGACACAACCACACCCTACACCCCCTTGAATTTTTATTTTGGCACCTATGGCTGTCACAAGTTAGAGAAGAGGTTTTTTTGACTTTAAAGGGTCCTTTGTATAAGGTTTTAAGACAAGGCAAGGGCACTCAAATGGATTTGGTGGTTGTTCTCCTCCATCCCCAACGCTACCACACTTTGATGAGGCTGAAACACTTATGTTTATTAAATTACATTTTCTTTCACTTCATTGTTACTAGTCATTGCCACTGCTGCTATGTTGTTTTGTGAGATGTAATGCAAGTTCAAATTGAAAAATGGAAGAAAAAAGACATTTCTCATTTTAAACTTTGATTTAAAAAAAAAATGAAAAAAAAAATAAAAAATGATAGAATGACTTACCTCTTTCACTATTTTGTTATCTTACTACCAGTGTTGCCCTAGACTCAACTTCTCTAGCTGCTCCTTTAAACCCTGCTTAAAAAAATTCTTTTTTCTCCCTTTTGGATGCAATATTTTTGAACCAATGAAAAATGAAGTTAGAAGACAAATGAGGTTGTTTTTCCTCATAAGGCAAATTGGGGCGTAGGAGACCACCAACAACCAATACAAATTATTTTTTAAAGGTATTTGTTTATTTAAAAAAAATATTTTATGGGAACAGTTGGGGGACATCATAGATGTCCCTGGTTGTCTTGGGGACAATAGGCTGTCCCCTTTAATTTCTAGGATGTCTGAAGCATTTTTTTTTTTGCAATTTGCGTACAGCCTGAGAATGTCTGCTTGGCGTCTCCACATCTTTGGAACATTTTGGAAATGGGAATGCCCCCCAAAATGCTAGGATGTCATGTCCCCTGCACTCTAGCATTATGATATTTATTTTTAATGAAAAAGTATTTTTAATCACTACAGGTAACAATAATAATAAATTCTGGTAATCTGATTTTGACGCGGACCTAATTTTTATTCTAATAATTATAATAACAAAAATATTTTTATTGCTTAATTTTGAAATTTGTTTTTCAGTGCCAAACCTTTTTGGAGGCCAACCTGTCTTTGTTAGGGCATTCAGGTATAAATCTATCGCAGGCACTTTTTTGGAGACATCTTTTGGCACAAAATTGTCAAGTAACTGCTACAACACATTTTCTTTGCTCAGCAGGGATGAAACACCCTGTTATAGCACTGGTTGGATGAGGAGGATGAAACCCCTTAGCCTACACCCATTTTCTACAATTTATACTTCATTGGTTGTCAAATGCAGGCCTGACTTTCCAACAGAAAAAGGATCTACATCTGAATATCAACTAGTTGCTAGCCTAACTGAATCATTATCTTACCTATGTTTTCTACCATGTCGCAGAACTTCATTGGCAAGTGTAGGTGGTGCTCACTTGACTCTCCAGCCACTAATATATTCCAGGAGTCAGATCACTGGTCACATGTCACCTGGGCAATGTACTAAGATCTGAAATGACAGCAGCCTGACCGAGACATTTACATTAATCAGTACGAAAGAAGATTAGTAGTTTCCTGTGAGTTCTGGGCACTGATAACAGCAAACAAGGGTTTATTGTGGATCAGATCTGTTGACAGAAATTGCAGGGATCAGATTTTAAGAGTGAAGGGCGAAGGACTCATAAAAACCCGGGGTTTCATGCCTCAGGCTGCAAATCAGTTAGGGAAGATCACATTCGTTCTGGTCCCACAACTCTCCTATCGCTGAAATGTTGTAAGCTACATAAATCTTGATTATTGAATGAATTGAACAAAAATACAAAGAGTGACGCTTTGCTGTGTTACATGTAGTGAATGGAATCTCACTGAATTGTGTTTCCTTTTAATCTCTTCACAGTCTGATCTGCATGATATTGTTAAGCTCGATTGTCTGGTGTTTGTTAAATCCGTTGAAATGCTGATCTAGATTTGAGTAAAGGCAAATAGTAAACCCTAGGGTCAGTACATAGGAACGTGTCCTTAGGTTTCCCTGATAAAGTATGATTATATTGTTAGAGATTAAGATGCTAAAAAACGAAATGCTACATCATGCATAGTGTGTAAGTATGTTGCGCAATAAGCCTAGAAATTGTAGGCATCCAATTCATATCTGAGAAACTGCTCCTCATCACTAAAAACACTGCACTCAATTGTCTCCTACAATAGGACACCAAGTTGCCAAACATTTTGCTCCTCATCAAAATCTCTGAGGATACTTCACCAATTGAGTTAAATGCTTACCAACTGATTCAAGTAATATAATCTAAGTATATTCCACTTTCTGACCTTAATTTTACTTATGGTGTAGATACACGGTTCTCATTTTTTGAAATATTATGCTTAATACTACTTATATCATTGATGTAACTTAGTAAGCAGTCACTGAAATGTGCAAGTTCTTGTATTTCATCAAGAGAAATCCCTTCTCTAGAGTTTTCCCATTGTAAATCTGTGAAGCAAGGGATATCATAACCTGGCTTTTCGGATATGCAAGAGTGGATTAGCTGAGGCAATTTATTGTTTTTTAGTTTTCCTTGTTCATAACTCTTTTGCTATCATTATGTTTTATATTTCTCCTTACTTCTGATTAAGATTTTGACTGGATGCATAAAATGGCTATCAAATGTTATTATTTATTATATCTCAGGGATTAAGCAGCACAGAGTCAGACATTAAAATGCACAAATACATGTAAGGACATAGGGCTTGAAGAGGTGTTTATGACGAGAATAGACTTTCCTGCGAAGTTTAATTACCATGGAAGGCACTCAAGGAAGGAAGCATACTAGAGGTTCGCTGCTGCACGACATTGCTGTGAAATTGGAGAGTATGAAAAATTAAAATGCCACTGTCTATTTCACATCATATGTCACTATTTAGTGCATTAATTAAATATACATTATCTGTTTATATAAGATGTGTTTCAAATCTATCAATGCAGTCCCTGTAAACATAGAATTTTGTAATATCCCGGATGGATATTTTTCCCAAATACTTCGCATAGATCTTTCAGAAATATAAACAAATACTTGCATACAATAGAATATTGATTCAACAAAAATAAACCAGCAATACATTCCAATAAACCCTCAGAAATTGTTATTGCATTATACAACAACAATGAAGTTACAAAACAATCCAATCTGAAATACAGTATGCAACAGTATGATCGGATAATATGAACTTGGAAACACAATGGTGAACTTTGCTGTGAATCCACTTCAAAGATGAACTAGGTTTTCGTTCAATCCACTGAGAAACCCTGAAGGTTTCCGTCCTCAGGTTTCAGAATCAAAAGCTGAAGCTTCTTGGATTCTCCAAGAGAAATAAATTCATAAAATTAAGCATGTCCCAAATGAGTCTCCATTCCTTCTTTTAAAGCAACAGTTGTGACTCTTCAGTTTCCTTTTTTTGTCTTTTCATATTCCCACTTTAAGTCACTTTAAATTAATATAACTATTTAATCATAAAGTGACATAATAATGAAGTATGAAATCTCCTTGCATTAAAACGGATGACCAAACGAACTCGGAACAAGATGTGTGATAGCTTGCCGGAAGGCTCTCGGCGAGACGCTTCAAGTCCAATATTGAAATGCCAAGAAAATTGAACACTGTCGACTTACAATAAATAGTAAACATCTTGGAAACCTTGCGGAAATTGCTCTGATTGGCCTGAAACTAGAACTACTTAGGCCAAATATCACATTGATCCATATAAAGCGCTGGTTAGCCCACCAGACCATGATAAAATGGCTAATGACGCAACAAGAAATAATGTGCCTAAAAAATGGGACATTACAAATCCTCCCTTCTCAGAGATTGCTTGCCCTCAAGCAATCGGTATCTGCATGCTGTGACCAAAATGCTTGGATCCCATACCAACCTTAAGGAAGCTACTCCACCAATCTATTGTGCAAATATAATACAAACATGTCTAGAATTGTGAAGCCACTCATCACTACCACACAACAACAATGCATTAATCATGCTAATATCGGGATCCCAAATCACCCCATGTTCATGATCAGTCGAATCAACCTGCCATGTGCTGCCATCATCTACGAGAAGATCCTTAATCCAACTGAGAACCTCACTCCAACTGAAATCACAAGCACCACTAAGGTCAGATGAAGGTGGGAACCCAACATCATACCAATCAACTCCCTGAATTATTACCAACCATGAGAATGTTCCTCCTGGGTCCCACAAACAAAAAGGCCATCCACCTTCCCAGTTGTCTATAATATCTTGTTGGTCCATACTCATAATGGAGGGAATGTCCACAATGTCCAACTTCCACAACACTGCCCCTTTAACCTGAATCTCAAACCGGTATCTGTACTGAAGCACATTGGCAACACTGCTGGACATGGTTTCCTTCTTCATGAAGGGAAGCGTATCAAACCAATCCCCCATCCCACACATATGCAGTGATAAAAAAAGAAAGTCCTCTATTGGTGGGCTGAATGGGCAACAAAATGCATCCCATACAATGTGGCCAGTAAGGTGAAGCCACTCATTACTCCCCCAAAACAACAATGCACTAGTCATACTAATATCAGGATCCCAAACGATTAGGCTAACACGATCACCAGAGATGAGTGAATCGAAAAGTCTCAAGATGCAATCAATACTAGACATTTCTCTGCCAGTGAGAGATAACACAAGGAAAAACATATCACCCATCATGCAATAAGACACAACTGCTCATCTTGAACACCTAATATAGAAACCAAACTGCTCAACAACTGAACTCACCTCGTTACTCCAATCTGGTGACTGAGACTCATCTCTAGTAACTGGACCTGAGTCCCAAATCCTGCAATCAATCTCATCCTCGTCATGGGGATAGGAAGCATTTTCCTTATCTAGCTCAAAAATGGGATTATCAAATGTCAAATCAACACCCATCTCAAACAAGGAATTGTCAACTGCCTGAAAGATATCCAACTCATAAAGAAGCCCTGGATGATCCAAAGATCTTTTGGGACAGCTACCCAAGTCATAAGTCTGTTGTATGCTATCAAGTTCCTGAATCACCTCCTGAAATAATTTAGACTTTTCCTTGTCGTCCTGTTCCTGTTAGAATAATTGAGAGGGGGGTGAATCAATTATCCAATGCCCCCCCCCCCCCCCCCAAAATGTATAATTTAAATCAATTTTTTCAATTTCTGCTCCTCGATAAACACTAATTACTTTCACTATCTGTGCTTTTACCGATTACCAGTCTAATATTATAATAGTTACCGATCAAATCTAACATGTAACATGCAAAGTATGATAACAAACAAATATCACAATCAACACATAACACGAGATTTAATGTGAAAACCTTGTAAAGGGAAAAACCCCCTGGGACCGGCAACCCAAAATTGTTCACTTTTCTGAAGTGAGGTCGGTTAAGACCCAACCCTATTAAATGTTTACAAACACATTGTCACGTGTGACCTTGTTAGAGGATTTTAGACTAGAAGTTATTGTCCAACCAGCATTCACTATGGGGTTGACAGGATAACAATGTTCATTCTATGAATGATGCATCATAAGACTTTCAGAGTCCACTCAGTTAAGAGATTTTGACTGTGTACAATGGTTAAATATGTAACAGTAAATGATCTGCCTTAATACAGCTTCAATTGCGGATTACAGATCAATATTCAGTCCTAACAAATCTTTCTAACCAATATTTCACTTCAGATTCAATACTATATCAACTTACTGTCCGTCGGTAATTGCTCTCTGTAGCTCCGTAATTGTTCTGCAGCTCGGTTCTTACTAACCAGTATGATCAGAATGCATGAAAACCTTGTTCACGTGATATTCCTGCAGCTTCTTCTTCTTCCGGCATTCTTCATAATGAAATTTCAGTCTCTTATATAGATGGGTAAATCGTTTTCTTCACCATCAGATTTTGCCGCTTAACCACATTCATAGATTTTGCCGCTTCAAATTTTTTCGACATTTGTGTCAATAACACGTTTGATTCTCATCCTTTAGATCTTTCCTGAATTTCATCAGCTGTGGATCTGTGTAACAAATATTATCTGTTACCTTGATGTTATACTCTTGCCAACTCATCAATTTTATCGGCTAAACTAATCATTTAATTCATTCTGTTCCGCTCGGATAACAAAGAAATGCGTCGGTGAACACTGCTCGGTTAATACTGCAATCGATATACATTACACTCTGTCGGTGTATACTAGAATTGCTTCATTTACCGACAACACCGCTTTGTGTCTTTCAGCTCTATACTTCATCATAGACGAATGCAACATAATAAAGTCAATATCACTAAGTCATAGACTCATCAACAAGTTACTCAATGTGTTCCTTATCCTCATCTGTCATGTACATCTTTCCTCATGTAGATTTCTCTGTTCTTCATCTCTTTCACCTTTCTTCAGATGTCTCAGTATAGTAACTTACAAGATAAGTGCTGTCAAGCTAGTTGACATCAATGACAACATAATACTGATTTAATTATATTACATATCTAATCAACAACTCCTCAGTGATCTTTAATCACGAATTCTTCAATCAGATTCCAAATTAGTTGTAGTCCAACAGTTCCCTGTACTGGTTGGTGGCAACAATATGATTTCTTGCTTCCTGAAGAGCAATACATGTGTGTTCCAATGTACCCTGAGTAACACTAAGCTCTCTATTGAGCTTATTAACTTCATCCTCCTTTTCCCTCAACTACTCAACATATTTTCTAGCAACCTGTAACAGGTAGTCATGATCTGAAAGTAAACACAGATATTCTGATTTTCAAACCTCAAAAGCTATTTTGACCCCCTGTAAATCTGCAACATAAGATCCACTCCTTATACCACTTTGCCCTTTTTCCATCTGAGCTTTCCTGTAAAGATCCTCAATAATCTTGTGAGTGCTATCATAATAAATAAGAGCTGCAACAACGACATCATCATTAACTTTCAGCTGATTCTTCAAGGCATGCTTCTCATCATTGTCATTTTGGAATGCATTATCTGGTTGGTCATCCAAATCAACATTATGCATAAGTGAGGTGTTGCCAAAGAAATCACACGATTCCTCCTTACATGAATCGCTAAAGGCTTCCAATTGGTTATTACAACCTTTAACCATAATTTTGTTAATCTCAGCCTCTAAGTCACCAATGTAGACCTTTGAACACTCTTCACCTGTGATGATTGATTCTTCTTCCATATTAACCATCTTGGTTGATTGGAAACTCTTTTCCTTTGGATCTTCACCATGTCTTGGAAAATATGTATTCAAAGTTATATTATCATTACCACTTGGCTGCAATATATCTTCTCCCTGCTTAATACCGCAAACATGTTCATGTGACCAATCCTCTTGGCATATAAAACAAATCTGCCATGTTTTCATTTGGTTCTTGCTCATTTCCTGAGATGCTGCAACTTGTATGCCTATTGATATTCGCTCATTTGCAGTCAATAAATCCTCGAACTTTTCAACCTGATGCTTAATCAATTTAGCTGAGAGTTCATATGCCATGGGTGAGATCCTTTGGTCTCCTTTCCAAATTGCCAACAAATCTGATTGCAACTGTTTGCATGTCATTATCCTCACCTAAGATCAAGGACATGATAGTTTTTATGCAAGTCTTCACCTTGTCTGGATGATGCTTCCTAAAATTACTTAGGAGGCACTGAAATAATTGTTGAATCATCTTATCACAACCAAGATTCAACATGTGAATGAAAATTTTAGTTTATGCCATTAATTCCAAGATTTTTGCTTGCTTACCAAAAGAAGCACTTTTATCATTTCTAAGATCACCTAAACTGTCCACAATCAGCTGTAATACCTGCTTCCAAATGTGATCAGTATAAGGTGTAATAGGGGGCTGTAATCCGAGTGATCTCACTAAGACATGAGGCTACTACAAGCCTAACATATTTGTGGATGTTCCATAAACCCGCGTTGGACCAAAGCAACCATAGAGGGCTGCATAGCCCAATTGAAGAGCTTACAATCAAATTGATCTATCTTAGATAGATATGAATTTATCTCATCTAATTTGGTAAGCATATCTCCCATAACTTTCTTATTCTCCAATTGCCATCCAAGGTAGCATAATTCATTTCCTATTTCAATTTCTTTTCATATGTCCCTTAGTTGTTCACCATAAAATGTGTCATTGAATTCTTTTGAGAACACAAGGCTTTCTAAGGTTTCCATTATTCAAATTCCTCTAAGCTTCATGCAATGGATTGAGTTAGAGTTTAATACCATCAACTTTTGCAACTGAGAAATGAGATTCTCCCCTTGTTGATTATTACCAAAAGTGTATGCCAAGATAAATCTGGAAGCTTACCACTGAGGTCTGCTACAACGCACAATCTGATGGTTCCACTTGAGGTGGATACGAATAATTATCCCAAGCGTTCAATATTATATCCGTTGCTTATTTAATTTTTGAATGTGCATGTAATATCCTAGCTGGTTGTTTTCCAAATAATTATTGCAAGAACTCTGATTTCCAAGAGATGAGACTGAACTAATCCTTACAGACTGTCTATGTATCCTTCTTTTTTAATTTCATCATGGTGTGAAATGAAAAATGTATACCAACTTGACTATTCCTCTAATGTTGGATTCTTAATCGTATAAGCAAACCTATATATAAACCGTAACTTCATTACAAGCAATGCTATTATTGAATATAGTGTCCAGACTAAATACAAACTGATAACATTTAATCTGAAGGTGTTTACATTCAAAGATGGAAATAATCAGAATTAGTGCACCTTCATTGCGTTTTGTATTAAAGCTTAGATTGTCGATGATGACTGTCAACCATTCGCTGTTCCTTCCGCCTCTGGGAACCGCAACTAACTCCTTGACTGTGCGTGGTTACGAGGCTGTAGACTTCGTCCAACTTCCTCCAACATTGCTCCTACCAGCTGACTGCCACCGTTATGAAGGTGGCAACTGCCGTAACTCGGGTTTGTTGCTTGACATTGCAATTAGTCTGTCCAAGACTAACTAAACAAACTTCCACGCAATAGATGTTATACCTGTTCGGTGTGAATATCAGTAAAATTTGCCACAGTTCCACCGTGACTTGTCAAGGAATACGCGACCGGTTAAACAACCACGATTACACTGCCAGTACTAAGACTAGTCAATACGTGCTGAGTACCACTGGTTATGTCCTTCCCACACAAGCGACCAAGAGATGTGCAGCTTCGACACTAGTATGAGAGTCACCCTTCTTACCACACTACGCCAACCAATGTCCTCAGACAACATGAGATATGACCGGTAGGGACTTGCGTCCTGGGCTTCCCTTGTGACAATTACCAACTGATGAATCCAGTATTATTATTGACTCAGTTCCTCCCACTATAGGCCAATATTCGAACTGGTATCCTTTCCTCAATGTGTGAAGCTACCATGCAAATCGATTTCCCTTATAACACCTGCTGTTCCTTCACCACACGGGTATAGGGATCCCATCCACCACCAACGACTTCCTACTCTCCAGACACGTCCATTCCCACACGCGTGGTATCAAGGTGCAACCTTGTGTACCGACAGTTCAATGAAGATATACTCTCGGTCCACCTGAGTGCCAATACAACCAGTCACGTTTCAACTGATGGTAACTCTACTTGGTGTACCGTATGATATCGGCTACCCTTTGTTGCTGGTTCGAGAGTATATAACCCGTTAAGTCCTTATTGCGTGAGTAGACTGTGTATCTACCAGCTCTGTTCATGTGCAAGTTTGACAATGTATAGTCCTTACTGCGTTCAATGATGGCTCACACTGGTGCAAGGGATGTGAGTAACATAGTAGCGCTTGTAGTTGAATGTTGTCGTATATACTAAATGACACGACTGTAGCTAGCCTGTGTGGCACTAAGGGAAAAGAAGCCAAGAACGTCAGTTTATTGCCAAGACGAGCCAACTGATGTAAGGTATACAACTCCATGCGCTTGTGCCAGGTTAATGAGAACTTGGCACCTGATATTTTTTGCAACACGTTAGCCATCCCACGAACATTGCAACAAACATTCTCTCTTTTGTCGTATTTACTAGGGACTACCAACAACTCCCCTTCACTACTAGTGGTATTATGCCAGAGTTTGGTGCATGAATACCAAGTGTTTCACACTTACAAATTTATCTCATACCATCCTGTTGTCATACAAACACAAACTGATTCGCACTGTTTGAAGTATGCAGAAAGTTTGATTTGTAAGAAGTGTTGAGAGGAAAATATTTCACTCTTACCAATACGTTGGAGCTTTGTATGATTTGTTTATGGAGAAAACCTCACAGGCTGGCAAGATTTATGGCTTTGATACCACTGTAATATCTCAGATGGATATTTTTCCCAAACACTTCTCACAAATGTTTCAGAAATATAAACAAATACTTGCATGCAATAGAATATTGATTCAACAGAAATAAACCAGCAATACATTCCAATAAACCCTCAGAAATTGTAATTGCATTATACAACAACAATACAACAATAATGAAGTTACAAAATAATCCAATCTGAAATACAGTATGTAACAGTATGATCGGATAATATGAACCTGAAAATACAATGGTGAACTCTGTTGTGAATCCACCTCAGAGATGAACTGGGTTTCCGTCCAATCCACCAAGAAAGCTTGAAGGTTTTCGTCCTCAGGTTTCAGAATCAAAAGCTAAAGCTTCCTGGATTCTCCAAGAGAAATAAATTCATAAAACTAAGCATGTCCCAAATGAGTCTCCATTCCTTCTTTTAAAGCAGCAACTGTGACTCTCGAGTTTCTCTTCTCTGTCTTTTCATATTCCCACTTCAAGTCACTTTAAATTAATATAACCATTTAATCATAAAGTGACATAATAATAAAGTATGAAATCTTTTGGCATTAAAACGGAGGACCAAACAAACTCAAAAGAAAACATGTGATGGCTTGCCGGAAAGCTCTCGACGAGACACTCCAAGTCCAATACTGAAATGCTAAGAAAACTGAACACTGTCAACTTACTATAAATAGAAGTATCTTGGAAACCCTGCAGAAACTGCTTTGATTGGCCTGAAACTGGAATTACTTAGGCCAAATATCACACTGATCCATATAAAGCGCTGGTTAGACCAACAGACCATGATAAAATGACTAACGACACAACAGGAAATAATGTGCTCGAAAAAGGGGACATTACAGATTTCCACATGTTAAAAACACTCAAACTGAGTCTTACCATTAGATGCAGCCACATGATGTTAGATCCATGCTAAAAAAATATTGGGTTAGTGCTATGTGCTATCTAAAATTAGCCAAAAGATTAACCACTCATTTTTGGTCTTGTGAGGATCCTACTTTGTAATGTACCGAACTACAGACTAGGGCTCATGCACTGTACGACACCCACACTCTTCCCTCCGGTGATACCGGTGTGATGTAGCAATCCAATTTGGTACTCAGACACTGCACATTTGCATCCAACATTATCCAATAGACTGGCAAGATCACTAGCTTTGATACCAATGTAATGTACCAATGGCAGACCTCAACGATACAAAACACTTCCACCATAATGAACGACACACTTCCATCGAACCAGTCACAGTCTTCCCTAGGGTGACCCCTTCGTACGCTAACGACACCTCCACCGTACATGTGAGCACACTTCTACGGTACCAGTTAGCACACTTCAACTGCGTGACCGTACGACCGTACTCTGCACGCCGCACACTTCCACTACACGACCGCACTCCACACAACACGTTTCACGTTGCAATCTGCATGATGCACACCGCTCGACACACAACACCTATCGACACCCTTCGACACTTGGTACCCTTCGACACTCAACTTTCATTACTTGGTACCCTTCGACTCCCTTCAGCACCCGACAACTTTGACACTCAACCTTCAACACTTGGTACTTGACGATTGAATATTATACTCAATCTATTTAGAAATATGAATGGCTATTATTATAATCCAAGGTAACACAATAGATCGTAGATTAGAGCATATGCAAACCACATAAATGAATTGCTATTAATTGGAGACTTATATTCTTAGATTATATCCAGATGCACAAAGTTGTGTTTGCAAGAAGATTTCAAAAATTTGACAAAGAAGCACAAAGTGAAATATCCGAGGTGATATCTCCAACGACAGACTAGGGTGGGTGCTAACCACTGAATTGCAGTTACATACTAGGGAGGGTCTTGCACCTCCGAAACAACAAATAAGACTCAATTTCAATGAGAATCGCAAATACATAAGAAAAGATAACTCCGCGACGATTTCCTACAATGCCAACCACGACCTTATAAAGAGCTCCAATAAGTTTTCCAAAGGGTTACAAATAAGTTGACATACTTTATTTATTATTTTGACCCCCTTTTATTTTATAACTAAATTAATTAATTAAAGTCCTTTATAATATTATTTCAATTTTGTGACTACTTAATTAATTAATTTAATTAAGTCATTTTATTAAAATTAATTTAATTAATATCCCTAATTTTAATAAAGTGACTTAATTAAATTAATTAAGTGGTCCCCAAATTTAAATAATATTATAAAAGACTTCTTTAATTAATTAATTTAGTTATAAAATAAAAAGGGGGCCAAAATAATAAAATAATAAGTAAAGTATGTTGGCCTATTTATAACCCTTTGGGAAAATTCTTGGAGCTCTTTATAAGGTCGTGGTTGGGATTGAAGGAAATCATTGTGGAGTTATCTTTTCTTATGTATTTGCGATTTTGATTGGAATTGAGTCTTGTTTGTAGTTTCAGAGGTGTAAGACCTTCCCCACGGTGGTTAGTAGCCACCCTAGTCGGTCATTGGAGATATCGCCTTGAATATTTCACTTTGTGCTTCATTGTCAAATTTGTGAAGTCTTCATGCGAAGACAAATTTGTGCATTTGGATATAATATGAGAATATAAGTCTACAATTGATAACAATTTATTTCTGTAGTTTGCATATTCTCTAATCTACAATCTACTGTGTTACCTTGGATTATAATAATAGCCATTCATATTTCTGAAGAGCTTGAGTATAATATTCAATCGTTAGGTACCATGTGCCGAAGGTGTTGGGTGTCGAGTGTCGTAGGGTACCAAGTATCGAAGGTTGAGTGCTGAAGGGTGCCAGGTGCCAGTAGGTGTCTGATGAAGGGTGCTCCCCTTAATACCACAAACACACAACAAAAATAGAGACACAACAACAATTTGCAAGAACTAAAAATGAGCTTCTTTATCTCCACAAGTGTGGAATTACAAATTTTAGAATTACAATATGCAAAGCCACATGGACATTTTCCTTACAATATTCTGTAAGATAGCCTCGAATAACTACCCAGAACTGCCCTAGAAAACAACACGGGCCTTCCTTATATAGACAATTTTCCACTGCCTGAGAAGGTTCCAAAAGTTTAGCCATTAAGGTTGACCGCCCTTAGAATTTTTAATTTTTTTAATTTTTACATTAGCGTCAGCTCAAAATAATTACAAATCATATTTTTAGGCAGCCCAACTTTTGGATGCCATAATTTTTTAACCATAGCTCTGTTTGGCTATTATAACCACTTTTCAGAAATGACAGGTCCTGATCTACAACACCTAACTTGCGCAAGCTCCAGTCAGCCGGGGTTCAACCTCATTCTAGAGCCTCTAAGTCTTTCAAAATTGAGTTCAAAGATTTCGTACCCAAAAACTTCAATAACTTCACCAATACAGATGATATGACAATGAAACTCAACTAGTAGACTGATATGACTAAGATGAACCTCCACCTGTGAAATTAGAATATTCCGAACTCGTATGACCAACTTACTAAAAATAGTAAGTTTCCATAAATAGCAGCTCTGTGCAAGATAATCCTTATTGAAAAGAAACGATAAATATTTTTGGGTGATGCAAGATTGCCCTTACACCCAGGATGCTCCTACATCAATGTTGTGCAGTGTGCATTGTGCATCGTGAAAAGTGTAGCATGCGACATGTTGTGTGGAGTGTGGTCGTGCGGTGGAAGTGTGCGACGTGCAGTGTGTGGAGTACACTCGTGTGGTCATGCGGTGAAAGCGTGATGAGTGGTACAATGGAAGTGTGCTTAGCCTGTTGGATAACGTTATATGCAGATGCGCAATGTGAGTGCCAAATTGGTTTGGTACGTCACAGTGGTATCACCATAGGGAAGAGTGTGGGTGTCATACGGTGGAGGAGGCCTAGTTTGTCGTTCGATACATTACATATTTCCATTGCCATTTCTTTAAGTTTATGTATTGAAAATTCTTTTACAAATAATTTTTTGCAAAACTCTTAGAACATTTCTTGTCCATACTTCTCTAGTTTAGACAAGAAAGGATTTGACATTGTTTAATGGATGCAATTATAGGTATCTTAAGAATGTATTGCTTTTTGTAGTTGCACTAATAGTTAACCACCCATAATCTTGATATTGCTCTGTAGTTTTCTTATCCGAACGAGCTTATTAAAAGGTATAAATATGCTTGATGATTCTACCACATTGTCAAACTCATGTTCATTTGGTTTCTTGAAGATCTTGAGCCTGGACTCTTTAATGCTTGCATGAATTAATCTTAAAATCTTATGTTTATGGAACTGTCTGAATAAAAAATGCAATCCATTCAATTTATTTGCCACTTTCCTCTTCATGATGGAAATCTTGAAGCAACAATCTCTCTCATCGTGTTCATGTCTCTTACAATAGGAGCATTGGATAAAATTTCTTTTGTCAACAACTACCTTCTATATTATGGCATCTTCCTCTTCCTCGTGTTATGACTTTTCACCACACTACTAGGTGCTGAATTGTTTTTTGCTTGTTATTATGATGCTCAGTATTATTGTTACCCTTCTTGCTTTTTGGCTTGGTAACAAAGCATAAAGGTTTAACTTGAAGGTTTGAAGTTCTCTTTAACAACTTGTAGATTATTGTGAGAGAGCAAACGAGAATCCAAACTTGAATAGTGAATATTTGATGATTTGATCCATTGATATTTGCATCATTACAAGTATACGTAATAGGAGAATTTGATTATGAATCCAACTAATAGAATACTATATTAGACAAACTACCTAATAGATTACTAAACCAAACAATGTAATAAACTTATATACAACATATACACCAACATTCCCCCCTTATTACATTGATCCTAAAAATATCAAAAACACCTTTCCTTAGGGAACTCCCTTAAGGCTTACATAACAAAACATGTTGATTGCATGATTCGAAAACATATTTTGAGAAAATCTTCTTCTAAAGTAGCAAATCCTGAACCAAACAAGGCTCCGTCAAGCTATCTCTTGACCCTCGGAAAGGTGTAGCTTTGAGATGTGTTCTTAAGCTCTTAGTTCTGAACTCTCAAATCATAGTCTTGAATTATTCAACAACGATCCCTACGAGATGCGACATATCTCTATCATTTTCTAGTGACCGCGAAAGGGTATAATTCTTGATCATATACTCTAAAGGTCGTAGGACAACAATCCATATTGAACGCAATACTGAATCCCACACTCGTCTCCAAAATGAGTCTTTTTTTAAGACTACAAGAGTCTCTAATACGAGTCTTCACAAGATGTGCATTCTTCAAATTTGTTAGCATTAGAAAGAAAATCAAAATAGAAAACCAAAAATGTCAAAAACGCTTCTCATGCAAAACACCATCCCAAAGTATGAAGATGACTTGAGATGATGGAAGTTCTGCCATCCTCTGATGTCGCAAACCTCCAAGCTGATTCTAGTATAGTTTACCCATTTAGTTTTTTAGATGATCCTTTGGAGGTTTCTTCCTCATATGAGCAAGGAATCTTGATGTACTTATTTAGGCTTTTACAATCCTATTGATGAGAGTTTCGGTGCTTTACAAGCTTGTATGAAATAAAGAACTCTATCAGATAGTGTCCTATGATTTCATGCTTAATTTTAACTTAGTCGAAGGTCATCCCATTGTATATACCAATGATTCTTCCAATTATTTCAGGTATAATAATCATATTTAGGAGATTATTTTTAATTGGTTCTTGCTTTACACTTGGAAGAGTTTCATACTTAGTTTTGCATAGTTTCTTCATTAGGGTCATTAGGTTCCCCTTCAAACCTTGTCAGAACCTTCTTCGAACAATGCATCGAGATCTATACTAAAGTTAAACTTCAAAAGTTTTCTTCTTAGACTATGAACCATCCACATGCACATCCAAAACTACATCTTCCATGAATAAGGTATCCAATCAAAATAGAACTCTAAAATGCATATAAACAACTTATAGTGAGTGGTGCTTCTTATAAATAAAATCTTCAAGAAAATAAACTATATTATCCTTTTATAATGGACAACTATAACACTTGTAATGCCAATACAATTACAAAGTGGTTGCCTATGATATTTTGATCTTTAATTTTATGTTCTTCCAAAACAATGATTCATGAACTAACCTCGATAGCCAATTCCTTCTTTGTCTGAAAACAACAAATTGATGATAAGTTGTGTTGGTTCTCAGAACCACAGATTGGAAAGCCCTAAAAGTTTGCCAAGCTTTATCCTTGAGTTTCCAACGGATTCTGGCCAATTGACAGGATCAATCGAACCTGACTTAAATTCCCTACTCTTTAGGTTCTGCAGGACCTAGGTAGGTAATCCTTCTCCCCAATTGCCTTCTGAGTTAGCAGATGAAATACATAAAATGTCTCCAATCTTCTACTTCAAAATGACAAAGATTTGAAATACAAGGATATGATCCCTCTATACTTTCACAAGCAAATACCTCACTAATTACTTCAAACTAACAACCGATAATCAAGAAATAGAAAAGAACAATGATTAACTTTTAAACATTTGTTACTCCTTTTGATTTACAAAGATCAGTCCCTTATCCAATTGGACACAGAGTCAAGCTTTATAGAATTCTTCACGTACTTTCCTTGAAAGACAATACTTTGAACCTTCAACAGTATCATCAATCACCCCATCATATTAATGTAAATGGATGCTTCCTATAACATCAATTCATTTAATTGTATTTAATCCCTTTCAGAGAGTCAATCAGATAAGAAGCACTTGGACAACACTTCACAATCACTTCTTATTTTCCTTAGATTAATATCACAGAAACAATAACCACGATACATAAGGTTTCAAGGTAACAACCAATCTTCAGATTGACTACATCAAGGAGACCAACTTCAATAACAACATATCAAATCTAATTGTACAAGAAAAGGGTTTATTTTATTGATATAAAAAAAAGTAAGTACAATCAAGAGAGATTTATGCTTTCAATCGAGACTAATATATATACTAAATGGTTGTGGTTTCCACAGAAAGGGAAGCGACAAGCTTCCAATAGTTTTACATTCCGTGCCTTTTCATCTACCTAATCCTAATCAAGCAAAAGGAGAAACAAGAATATTACAAACAAACATAAAATAATAAAAAACAAAAATTACAATCATCAATCTGTTGAAGTATCTTTACGTTCTGAGATTCTCTTCAATCCTCTTGTAGTACCAATGATTGGTTCCAGATACTTGTTAACCCATTTCAAAACTTGCACTAGTGATGTCCATTGATGGTCTAATATATCTAGCATGACTAGGAGATTCTCTTTACATCTACCCCCTGTAACCACTCGAGCTTCAATTATGAACTCAAAAAATTTCTCCTCAACCACAATGATCCCATCTAAGAAAATATTGAATTTGTGGACTGAGAAATCTCTATCTTCCTTCAAATGTTCTACAATTCGCGGGACCATATTTAAGTATTTAGGCTTTCACTCTTCAATGTTCTTCACACATCTCTTAGGATCTACGAACTTTGGGATAGTCCAATGCTTGATTGACTTCAAAGATGACATCTTTTCTTCGACCCTTCCCTCTTCACACAAGATATATTCTAATTCTTCAAAAATAGAATCTATAATTTCTTTTGTTTCTTTAATCTCCTCTTAATTACATCACAAATGCGAGTTATCTCATTTGAAGAAGGCTTCCATCTCCTCGTCAGTTCCTGCAATAAAGTCTTATTCTTCTTGAATCCATTTAATATCTCAACCAATAGGCAACACCCATCATAAACATCAGTACACTTCCCAATCACAACATTAACTTTGAAAGATACAACTTTCTCCTAGATAGAGAACATTTGTGTTGAGAGTTCTTGCTTGAACTTGACAATGGGTATACCTTCTACATCCTCTAAGGATTTTTGTGGTTTACTGAAAAATGAACTCTGAACATTATGGCCAACAAAAATAGATTTATTTGGCTTTGTCCCTTGTTGCTTCTGAATTTCCTTATACTTTTCCATAAGCTTGACATATAATTCCTTTATAACCTTATTCAGTTCTATCTGCCTGTACAAGGAATTTTGTAATTTATTCTGCATATGCTTTACCTGATCTTTGTTCAACACGACTCATAAAACTAGTTCATTGGAAGAAACAAGTGGATTGGTATCCCCAACTATTTGTACAATTGCAATCCCATCAACATTCTTAGAGAAATCCATTATTTTAGGCTTATAGGTTCCCTTGAAGCTCACTTATGTGGCCAATGTCTCTATTTTAGGGTTATAATCATACCCTATGATTTTTTCCTCAGTATCAAGCTCTGCCACAAAATTGGGATCATCCTATTTCCTCACTTTATCAAACAGAACATTTCCCTCAGGGAAAAACTAGGAACCAAGAGAATGTCACTCTTTCTCAACATTTCTATTGCCTCATCCATAGTGTTGTTTACATTATCTAAGTCCAGTTCCTTGAACATCTGATTCACAATCTCTTCATGCTTAGATTCTTCAACCCCCATTAATCTACTCTGCTTATGTTCCTTGAACTCTTTCATCTTTACCTGAATCCAGAAGTCCCTGAGAGTGAATGATATCATTCGGTTCAAGAAATTTGGTAAATATGGCATATCTTTCATCTCCAAGGTCCATAGGATTCTCATCTCCTTGCAGCTGAGCTTTATAACCATGAATCTCTTCTTGAAAAATAGAAAGTGGGGAGGAAGGGCCCACTTCTTCACCTTGTCTCATATCCCTTAAATTTGAAGCTATCTCATGTGTGTCTCCTTTCCCTTTAGACAATTCACATGAAAAAGGAACATGTGTGCTCTCAATTTTAGAAATCTTAGGAGGAGAAGAGTCTGAATCTAAACCAATAACAATTGATTTTCTCAACCTTTTGGGAGGAGGCTTGGTTTTTACTTCTCTTGTTGCAACACTCTATCCTTTTAGCTTATCAAAATTCTAAATACACAATTTCTATCGATAAACCTCATTGTTTTCTTCATCATGAAACTGGGGCAATCCCCTTAAAATTCTCTCTTTTTCCAAGGCCACAAGGGTTTTGATCTTGTTCAACCTTTGGAACACTTCTGGATAATCATTGCAATTCCTTGTGACATCTTCATTTAAATCAAAATAATTCCTATATTACTTTATTATAGACTTGACGTGGCCTTCTAGATCATAGTCTCTTAAATTTGCATTGTCCATCCAATAAACATTCAGGTCGTCCTGTAGTTTCTGAAGGGTTCCAGAACCTATAGAAAATCCCTTGAATCTAGTTACATTAGGTAGAAAAATACCTTTCTTTCTAGGGGAATTGATTTCCTTTTCAAACCACAGGAGTTGGCACATGAATTCTTGGAATGCAACTCTTTCTGATACATAGATAGACATCTTGTGTGGGGCTTTCCTACACCCATATACTCTGAATATTGTATGATCATACTTGCACATCCAGTCTCCAAAATTGTGTGTGAAATCCTCATCAGACTTTGTCTCCTTAGGCCTCATAAACTCTTTGACTAAAGGGGAAATCCTTACTACACCACCAACCAAGGCCCTTGTAGTCCAAACCACAAATTTATCATGGAATGTTATGTAGTTAGCATCTATACTGGGTTTGTCCCATGCTCGACACCATAGCTATACTGGAATCCTGTTTCCCCGACCATTCACAATAGTTAAGTTTAATGAATTATGAAAGATACTGTTGTTCTGAAAAAAAATCATATGACATAATAAAGAATATTGTTTACACTTGTTTGTTTTTTCCCATTCAATCAGTTCTTTATTCACAACCCTCTCCAATTTAGAGGCTATCATATTCATGCGACGAATGGGAGTGTTGTGTCTTCATAGATAAATACATAAGATCAATTGGCATTCTAAATTTATGGTCCTCCCCAATACTTTCCCCGACCCCCAGTATTTTCTTTGAAAGAACCACATGAAATTATCAGTAGAGAAAGGGGATTTTCCATTCAGTCTAACCACCTTGTGATTATCTTCCCTATTCATAAAAAATGCCACTTCTTTCAAAGTCATGTTATTTACCATTCACTAATATTCTATAGGGAAGGAATCTCTATACAACTTAGTAATTGCCTGAGTATTCAGCCCAAAACATTCCTAAATCATTTCTTTCATTATGACCAGGAGGGGAGTTCCATCCACCTTTCTCACTGTTCTAGTTTCCACCTTGTGATGTGCGGCTAATGCACTGATCAATTCAACATCAACAAATACATTGGACACAATGAGCTTAGCCATATCAAACCTCCAAGGATTGTACAATAGGATCTTGTTATTCCCTTTTGAATAGAATGACCAAAATAATGATTTTCCATGAATGGGTATAGAAGAATCCCCACATTCTGACCATTTATCCGAAAACATACCCTTCATCCCAACATCCTGAGATCTAGGGAATACTTTTAACAATGTGTATTGTGAAGGTTGAATTATTGTATCCCTTATTACCACCTCCTTCTTCCTAGGCATATTGCTACCTGAAAAGGAAAACCAAACAAAGAGATGAATCACTTACTAAATTCCTCGTGCTACCTTCCAGTTGCTCTACTATCTCCAATGAACCAATAAATTGTCCTCTGCGCACAACTCTATTATGCTATCAAGAATAAAAAGGCATTAATGTTTTCAATTGAAAAAATGTTTTAAAACATCTACTACATGTGCGAACGAGCCCTCCAAAAATAATTTCCACCTCTCTTTCTACTGACCCTTCATAAATACACTATCATTTCGTAGTACCCTGAAAGCTTCGGTATGCAAAATGTAACCTTTTCGCTATCTCACAAACCTCATATTTGTGCCTTTCATGAAATAGTGATGTTCGCTATTTCACAACCCCTTCACAGCCTCTTCATGTGATATGTCAATCATTATTCACTTTGAATTTTTTGGTAACTTGGTAAAGAATGAACATTTTCCAGTAGGTATTTATTAATTTTTTTAAAAGAATTTCTGACCCCAATAGTGGCTCTATGTGGGGATGAGGCATTTCTTTATGGGTGCCTACAAGAATCCATGAGATGTCTGAGGGAGCAGACCACTTGCAGTGGCAAAAAATAGAAAACCACAAAAACAAAAAACAATGCTACACCAAGAAAGCCTTCACTCTTAGTAGAAAAAATGCTTTAGGAATTGACCATGAATTGGAAGCTCCTAGATTTATCATGAGGTTTTTTACAGATAAAAAGAGTGCTTTCCTACTTTACTCATGATCACATATGGACCATCCCATGGTGCATCAAAATTTCCATGTTTCCCTTTATCCCGATCCTTCGCATTCCATATGAGAACCCATTCTCCTTCACGAAATGTTCTATTTGTGGATGCTTTATCATGCAAACTCTTGTATTGTTTCTGAATTTTATCATTTTTCTTCTGTGCTCTCCTTTGATTCTCATCTAACTCGACCAATTGTTCCAGCCTTTCTCCATGAAACTCACATCCTCAACATCTTCTTGGATTATGAATTTATAAACTGGCAATAAATTATTTAAGGGTAATCTTGCCTTTTTACCATACGCAAGATCAAAAGGAGAACATCCAATAGACTTCTTAACAGTGATCCTCTCAGCCCATATGGCCAGTGGAAATTTTGAATCCCATGCTCTTTTATTGGTATAAAGGATTCTCTTGATAAATTTTAATAAGTTTTTGTTACTTGACTCTGCCTGGCCATTTCCTTGAGGGTGATAAGGGGAAGAATATGAGACTGTAATCTCATAAGTATCTCAAAAGTTACTGAACTCCTCAGACCTAAAACACATTCCATTATCAGTAATCAACTTGCGTGGGACTCCGAATCTAATTAAAATATTTTCCATCAAGAATTTGATCACCACTTTACTAGTTGATTGCCTTGTAGGTATGGATTCCATCCATTTTGTAAAGTAATTAGTGGCTACTAGAATCCAAGAATGCCCTCCTCTTGATTTATCATGAATCTCTCCAATAAAATCTAGACCCCATATTTGGAAAGGTTCTTTTGTTTGCATGGGCTGAGAGGAAGTGCTCCTTGATATTTCAACTTTCCAGAGAATTTATGACAAGGCTCACATTCCTTGACATATTTATGACAATATTGAAACATAGTCATTTAGTAGTATCCTATCCTTAGGATTTTATGCACAGTGGTCTTAGCCAAGAAGTGCCCTCCACATACACCATCATGCAATTCTTTCAGTACCCTTTTAGCTTGATATTCATCTAGCAAAACAACATCCCCTCCAAATTTTTCCAGTACAAGTCACCTTCAACGAGAACATATTTAGATGATTGTAGCTTCAATGATCTCTTCTTATTATCACTCAATCCTTCGGCGCACCTCATGTGTTTTAAAAAATAAACTATATCTTTATACCACGAGACCATTTCAATACTAGTAACCGTGTTCTCAACGTATACATGATTTATTTGAGAAGCTTCTAAATTCGATTCAGCCATGAGTTTTGCTAAACCTTGACCATGTACCAACTTAGTGATCCAAATGTTGATGTTGAAATATTGAACTTGGTTAATCCATCTTCACCTCCTTCCAGTTACTTCAGACTATTTGAAAATGTCCTTTATCATAGCATTTGGGACATAAGCAGTTACCTCAACTCCCACCAAGTAAGGCCTGAAAGACTTTACTGCTTTGACTAATGCATAAGCCTATTTCTTAGTAATATCATACTCAATTTCAACAACTTGCAAATTTTTACCGAAGAATGAGATAGGTTGTTCATGCCCTTCATCATTCTTTTGTAACATATCACTACTGCAATAGTATGACATGAAGAAAAAGAGAAAATTTGGAAAGGTTTATTAAAATCAGGAGATTTCAACACTGGTGCCTCCTTAATTGCCTTTTTAATGCTTACAAAAGCACCAATAGCTTCAACTGTCCAATTC
The DNA here is from genome assembly GCA_027943335.1 of Chamaecyparis obtusa. Classification (NCBI taxonomy): domain Eukaryota; kingdom Viridiplantae; phylum Streptophyta; class Pinopsida; order Cupressales; family Cupressaceae; genus Chamaecyparis; species Chamaecyparis obtusa. The sequence continues at coordinate 236,425 of BSBK01001932.1, forward strand.
AGAGTTGCCCCTTTTTTCAACATCTTTGCAATGGGCTTTACTATTTCAATGAAGTTTGACACAAATCTTCTGATAAAATTGATTTATTGAAAAAATGACTAGATCACCTTCATTGTTTTAGGAATGGGGATCTTGTCAATAGCATCAATCCTTATTCCCTCCTTTGATACAATGTGTCCCAACAACTTGCCCTCAGTGACTCCAAAGTGACATTTTTTTTGGATTCAAAGATATTCCATATTCTAATGCTCGAAGAGAAATCTGCTCCAAATGCTTACAATGATCTTCAACTTTCTTTGAGTATGTAGTGAGATCATCTTGGTAGACAACCATGATGACATTGACCAAATCATCAAATGCAACATCCATAGCTCTCTGAAAAGTAGCTCCTGCATTCGTTAGTCCAAACGACATCCTCATATAAACATATGTACCCCAAGGAGTAGTGAATGTTGTTTTATATTGCTCTTCCTCTTTAACTTTAACCTGATTATATCCTAAAAAACCATCCATCATAGACAAAAATTCATTCCCTGTGACCCTTTTTAATAGAGCCTCCATGTTTGGTAATGCATAGTTATTCTTAAGTGATGACATATTCAGGTTCCTGAAATCAACACACAATATGATGTCACCATTCTTCTTCCTAATCGAGACCAAATTTGACACCCAAGTGGAATGCCTTATAGGCTTGATGATCCCACCATCACTGAGTTTCATTAGTTCTTCTCTCATCTTGGGGGCCAATGTAGAGTTAATAGGTCTTTGTCTCTGATGGAAGGGATTGGATTTTGGATTGAGCAGAATCTCATGTTGGAAAAAACATTCTCTGTATGCTTTCAAATCATCATATGACCAGACAAACACATGTGTGTACTTCCTTAGGAGTATTATTAGTTAGACCTTATCTTTGGTGCAAGTTTTTTCCCAATAAAAACTTGCAACATCCTAACCAAGATTTATTTTTTCAATATTTTCCTTAGTAGACAAGGTGGGCATTTTATCTATCTTTTCATCATTGCAAAAGGTCTGTTTAAGAGCAACCAAACCCCTAGGAATCTTGTTAGTTTTTAATTGCACAATTTCCTTTCCAAACAAAGTCTCGTTATCATTCATGGTCTCCACAAAAGCATTGAAATCTATCTCCTGACCTTGATACTGGTCTTCACATTTGAGGAATCTTAACAAATTTTGATCATCTTCAAAAATCTGCCAATTATAGATATTGTCTGGGACGGAGGGTCTAGTTTTTATCTCTATCTCAGATACACCGTCCAGGGTAACATCATCGATCTTGAGAGCTACATTGGTAAGGAAATCTGCCATAATATTTTGGGATCTATCCACCCAATCAATAGAAAAAGTATCAAAGTGTACAATTGTGTCCTAGACCTCATTCCTATATTGCTTCATTCTTGCATTCCTAGTGGTATACTTGAATCTTACCCGAGATGTGCTCAGATTTAAATCTCCAAAGACACTAAGCAACTTGATTGCATGCTTACAGACAATGTTCATTCCTAACAACAAGGATTCATACTCTGTAACATTATTAGTACAACACAAAGTTAATAAGAAATAATACTTGAATGTTTTACCCGTAGGTGATATAAACACAACTCTAGCTCCGATTCTCTCCTTACTACATGCCCCATCAAAGAACATCTTCCAAATCTGACCTTCACTTTTCCCTACTTGAACTTTGATCGGATCTGTATTGATGACTTCTGGTTGAGAAACTTGAATTGTGAAGTTATCCATATCAGAATGACAAAAACATGTTAGCTGACTTGGATCAATATTATCAACAATGTATGAGGATCTTGGCTCTCTATTTATTCTAACTTGCTTTCCATTAACATGAATAATAGCATGAGAAAGGTCAAGCTAAACACGTCCTCCAACCAATCCAGTCCATTGCCTGGACAAAAGCATAACAAAATTAGGGGGAACCTCTATAACAATAATATTAGTTTTATATGTAGCCTTGGGGCATTCAACAATTTTGAACTCAACATCTTTCATTATAACACTGGCCATATGTGGTATCAACATTCAATTTTAACTCTTTCACGACCTCATATGGCATTATATTTATAGCAGCCCCAAAATCAATCATGCAATTCTTTACTAATTTTTCATTTACAAGAAGGGTCATTTAAAACAAATCTACTTGGGCATGATGCTTGGTTAGAGTAGTGCCAATGTAGATCTCTGGGATTACTTTATCTATATTGATTTCATCTCTTTTTTGCTCCTCTGGAACACTGCTGATCAACTTTATTTCACTTTGTCTATACTGTGGAAACTTCATCATCTCTAATAAAGGAACATACACCTTTAAATGCAATAGAGCATTAGTAATATCTAAAGTTGATGACAGAACATTTGCAATGGGGTCTACTTTCACTGTTTTGTTCTTATTACTAGTCCTGAGCAGTTTAGTAAATTGAACTTCATTTTTATCCTTGTCCACATGCTCCGAGATATCTCCATCTTTTGTCAACCATCCTCTTTTGAGAATCTCCATGGGTTTTTCTTGTTCGTTATTTACTGCCCTGTTTCTCAACCAATAGTTGCTCCTGGCTTGAGCAACTACTACCACTGTGAGAGATCTTTTTTGTTCATCAGTAAGGTAACATATGCTTCTGGAGACTTCCTCATCATCATATAACTCATTAATCATGAAGAAGTGCTGATTTTACCTTACTATATAAATATCTAATTCAGGTCCATCTTTTGAGGAGTCAAAATCATCAGGGGCCCCATATGGACGGTCAAATAAAGAATTTACTATTCTACTTGGATCAAACCCCTCTTCCTCTAATAATTCATACTCTAGAATCTGTGCCACTACACACTTTGCTGATGAATGGGGAAGATTGCACGGTATACACTAGGGACTGTTGCTAATCATATGATTTATTTTCTTATTTAGAGGATCAGGGGTACCCATAGTCTGTTTTGACACCTCAGGCTTGCTATCCTTCCATGATGTATTATAAGTCATGTCATGTAACCTGGATCTATGAAAATATGGTTTATCATTTCTATGTTTCTCACCATTTCCCACTTTCAGTGAAAAATCTTGAAATAAGTTTAAAGCCTTACCCAACCTATCCTCTTCTTTTGTCTGTTTGGAAGTTCGGGGATTATGCAACTTAGTGTCATCTCTTTTATCAACTTTCCCAACAACTTTCTTGTTATTTTCTATTGTCAAAGAAATTTTAAATGTATCTTGCAGACTCCTAGGATTCCTAGACCTAATCTCATAGTTAGTTTTACTGTCATAATCATCTATATAAAAAACCAAACAATAATCATCTGTAGACTTCATGTGTGGTAGTATTCTATACAACAATTTATTGAACCTTTTGTTGAATTCGGTTACAAATTTGTTATATCCCCTTTTAACACTTGTGACCTCATGAAGCACAAAGGAAAGGTTATTCTGGACACCAAACTCCTCCAAGAATCTTCTTTTTAATTTGGTCCAACTACCAATTGAGGTGTCAGGCAATGCTTTGAACCATTCTATCGCATCTTCAATCAAGGACTGAACAAAAAGTTTCATATATGTATCTTCATGCAAGGCTTCATTATTTTCCATGGCATATTCAAAAGCTCAAACATGACCTTCTCTAGTTTCACTATTGGTCCCTGTGAATTTAGGTAAATATTTTCTCCATTCTGTTAGAACTTCATTGGGAGCTCCCACAATTCTGGTGAAATCAAAAGGTCGATACATATTGGTATTCATAGGTCCTCTTGTGAAGGCTAGTGGATTAGGAGCATATGGATTTTGTTCATTGAAATTATTATAGAATTGTGGAGCAGGTTGAAACTAGTTATTGTACATTTATTCCTGCTGGTATTGTTAGGGCATCTTGTTAACTAGTTTTTCATAGAAGGAGGGTAATGAAAATTTCAAGGGTCATAGCCTTGCGGGTGTTCTTGAGCCATTTGTGGTCTATAATTATCCCTTGATTCTTTCCTTCTATTTTCATGAATACCTCCATTACTCTGACCTTGAGGTCCCACATTAATATTTTATTGAGGATCAAATGTTAAGTTGTCTAATTGATCAACTAATTATTGATAATACCTAGACAAAGTAGTATTATTATCCTTAACCCCTTGAATATATTGAAAGAAATCACTTAGCTTAATCCAAAATTACCTTTTTCAAATTTTCTAGATTTTTTTGAGATGTTGGAGATCAATGGGACCCCGACGAAGAAGAATCAAACCCGAGAGGAGGAGCGCCTTGGGGAAAAGGAGCATAACCTAGCCTCCTTGCCTGTCTATCATATTCCCCTTGATTTTCTTCATCCGCTTGAATGGAAAATGGTACCCCTCCACTTTGGCCATTTGCAAACAATCTCATCTCGGTAGAATTTCTGTTTTGTCTTATTAGAGGAAGATCTGTGTATTGGAAAGACAATTTCTAAAACAAGGATCTTCTACCATTCATAGAACTTGGCACTATCAATATTATGTAATTTATATGCCTGTAATTTTCTTTTGTCACTTCAAAAATGACTTTGTGATTATTCATTAAGTAGTTTTCATTTCAGAGTTACCACCTCTATATGAGGAGTGTATTTTGCTAACCTTCTGGGTTCTTCCTTCTAGAAGAGTAAAATTATTTTATCACCAAATATTTTGAATGTTTTTACAAGACTTCTCCCCAATGGAGTCGTCAATTAGTTGGTTCCCAAAACCGCAGATTAGAAAGCCCTAAAAGTTTACCAATATTTATCCTTGAGTTTCCAATGGATTCTGGCCAATTGATAGGACCAATCGAACCTGACTTAAATCCCCTACTCTTTAGGTTTTGCAGGACCTAGGTGGGTAAACCTTCTCCCCAACTACCTTATGAGTTATAGCTTTTTATAGTAGATGAAATCCATAAAACATCTCCAATATTATACTTCAAAATGGAAAAGATTTGAAATACAAGAATATGATCCCTCTATACTTTCACAAGAAAATACCTTCACTAATTAATTCAAACTAAAAACCGATAATTAAGAAATAAAAAAGAACAATGATTAACATTTAAATATTCCTTACCCTTTTTGATTTACAAAGGTAAGTCCTTTATCCAATTGGACACAAAGTCAAGCTTTACAAATTTTTTCACATACTTTCCTTGAAAGACAATACTTTGAACCTTCCAAAGTATCATCAATCACCCAATCTTATTAATGTAAATGAATGCTTCCTATAATATCAATTCATCTTATTGTGTTTAATCCCTTTCAGAGAGTCAATCAAATAAGAAGCACTCAGACAACACTTCACAATTATTTCTTATTTGCTTGATATTAATATCACATAAACAATAACCATGATAAACAAGTTTTCAAGGTCATAACCAATCTTCAGATTGATTACACCAAGGAGACCAAATTCAGTAACAACATATCAAATCTAATTGAACAAGAAACATAATTTATTTTATTGATATAAAAAAGTAAGTACAATCGAGAGAGATTTTTGCTTTTAGTCGAGACTAATATATACTAAATGGTTGTGGTTTCTCGAGAAAGGGAAGTGAAAATCTTCCAACTGTTTTACATTCCGTTCCTTTTCATCTACCTAAACCTAATCAACCAAAAGAAGAAACAAAAACATTATAAACAAACATAAACTAACAAAAAACAAATAATGCAATCATCAGTCTGCTGAAGTATCTTTATGTTATGAGATTCTCTTTAATCCTCTTGAACTACCTATGATTGGTTCTAGATACTTTTTAACCCATTCTGAAACTTGCACAAGTGATGGACATTGATAGTGTAATATATTTTGCATTACTAGTGTATGCACCCTAAAATGGTCGCCTAGACTTTGGGCCCCATTCTTCATTTTATCAATGTTGGAGTTATTTTATCAATTTTTTGAATCAATGATTTTTAATATTTTTAATTCAAATCAATTTATTTGATCAAATTGTAATTAATTCAAATATTTTAATATTTCTCAAGTTTTATTTAATTGAGAGAACTTGCTCCCTTTTAATTAATTAAAAATCTCTTTTAATTAAATAATAAAATCACTTTATCCTAAGTCTTTATTTATTAAAAGGAATATTTCCTCTCCTTTTATTTAAATAAAAAATCCTCACTTTTCTTCTTATCCTATGTTGCACAAATAAAGCATTATTCTTATTTTATAAAAAGAGAAAAAGTACTTTTTGTCTCATATGGACACTAAAGTCAACTCCTATTTTTCTATTAGAGGATATTTGTGCACAAAGATCAAGCTTCTATTTTTCTCCACCGTTGATTAAGTCTTTTGCCTCTTAATCTCAATTGTTTATTTTCATCTCATTTCTTATAAAAGGAGAGCTCTCTTCCTCATTTGTATCTTAGGTTTTCATGCTAATATTATGCTGCAGGTTTTATAGGTCATTTGGAGCTCTTTTTGAAGACACTCTTGCAATCCAAGCTTTGAAGACTTTGTTGCATCTCATTTCATATTTGCTTTCATAGTTGCATGATAATGACATTCTTAGTGTAGATTTCCTTTTATGCAATAGATTAATTTCACACAGTCTAAATAGGAGGGATTGATCACATTTGTTCTTTCCTTTCATAGATTAGTTGCATTGTACTTTCATTTCCTTAGACTAGATTGCATTCTCATTCTTAGCTTACTTGCATTGCATTGCATACATTTGGATTTCATTAGAGATATTGACATTGTTGCCCTTGTCTTTGATTTGAAATCTCTCATTGTGTGGTTGACTAGCAAGGTCATGAGTTCATAGCTTTAGCTGAGAGCAATTTTACAATCTTGCAACTTCATACATAGAGAGCTATGGATCGATTTGTGAGGGCTCATTCTTGAGTTTCCTTGCATGTAAGGATTTATAGAAGTGCACTACTTTTGTGTGTACATTTTTGACACCCACCGTGGGGCAACCCACCTCTTGCATATTGGTTTTGATTATTTTTGGAGCTAACCCTTGTGCAAATTTGTTTGGAGATAAAAAATCCTAGATTTGAAAGATTTGATCATATCTCCCAAATGGCTTGGTGTTTTGGTTTGAAATTTTTTTTGTAGGTTGGCGACATATCAGAGAATCTCCAGTAAAAAATTTAGAATTTTCTAAAGTATTTTCAATTTTTTATAATTTTTTCTTGATTTTTCATAAAAAATTAATTTTTAGTGCAAATTAGCATATTTTTCAAATTTTTTTACATTTTCGGAAAGCTCTTCAAATTCTACAGGGGGTCCATTCTTTATGTTTTGAATTTGGGTGCAATATAGTGGCTCAAATAATTGATTTACAAATGGTAAAATGGGTCTCTAGGGCACAAATGAAGAGATTTTTCTAAAATTTTTACATTTTTGGAAAGCTCTCTATTTTTTAGTAGGGGTCTCTATATTTTATTTTTATTTTTTTTGGCCGAAATCATATAAAAAAATTAGATCTTGTTGACTAGGTCAAATGTAAAAAAAATAAACTTTTGATGATTAGCATGCACTTATTTTTCACATGGTTCAATGCATGATATGAGTTGTCATTTGGATTATTTGCTGGCTAGTATTGCTCCTAACAATTGATTTTCAGATCTAACCACCTTAGGGTTTGCATAAGTTGAGTATACATTGTATATCTTGTTTGCTTATTTTTTTGTCTTGTTCATTTGAAGGTTCATGGCTTGCTTTCATGGAAAATGCTTAAAACAAACAAAAAAAAAGTAAAATCTACTAAGCGCGTTGCGTTGGACTTGAGGTATTTTGTTACATCTCTACAATATTTAGATTTTGAGATTAAAAATGAATCTCTTATGTGTTTGGCTTGAGTGTTTACATGTTTTCATAGAACACATTTCAATTGATGCTCTTAATGGGAAATGAATGAACATAGATTTGTTTTCATACAAGTTTGTGTAAGTGAATGCTTGTGTTTAAACCTTAAGTAATTCTTGGTTCCAATATCAAATATCTCATTGAGTGCTTGAGGGCATGGATTCATTCTTTGTTTACATAGGGAGTTAAATGCACCACTTTGTGGACTCACTCTATATTTACTTGGAAAGTTAAATATTCCATTGTTCAACCATTTTTCATTTGTGAGTAGTATTGATAAGCAACTTTGGAGTACTTTTGATTGATCTTGTTAGCTAAATTAGGTTGTTGGACTCGCTTATTCTAATCGCCTCTCATTTTCACCCTTTGGATGCAAGGTCAACATTCATACATAAGGGAGAGGTCTACTTGAAAAGAGCATTAAGTGTTCCACAAAGTTTCCCCATTTTTATGATTTCTTGATCTCATTAGTTTTTCAAGGTGTGGACTCACTTTGAGTTTGTGTGAGGAGTTAAATGTTCCACCTTGTGAACTCATTTCACATTCACTTGAAGAGTTAAATGTTCCACTTTTAGACTCACTTCACATTTACTTGAAGAGTTAAGTGTTCCACCTTTAGTGCTTTAAATACTTTTGATAGTGAATTACTTAATTTTATTTTTAAAAGGCCTGCTTGGGGACACACCACCTCAAGGGACGACTTTAACTCCCGTGTTCTGGTGGAGTATAAATAGTGGGTGGTGAATCGAAAGACACCTCTCTTGGGAATTGAGTTTGATATCACTCTTGGCTAAGCCTTAAAGAACTTTATACATTTGAGAAGTGAAGGAGGAGATTTGGGTTATCGTCTCCCCCCGACTGTGTGATTTTAAATTCTTCGCATTTACGGATTTGGGCCTCACGTACCTTGCGTATATCGAGGACTCCTCTTAGAAAGCCATGTGTATCCTTGTAGACAGCTTGTTAAGGTGTTGTTGTGTTCTATGTGCCTACTAAAATATTTTTAAGAACATACACAAGTAGAATCTTTAAGGAGTAGAATACTAAGTCACTATCTCTATTCATGCGCAAGGTTGCTTTGTCACTTGCCCATTGCTTGAAGACTATTTTCTTGAACTCCCTGGTTGCTGTTCTATGTGCTTGATCATCATTGCAAAATCTTTTGAAAGATCTAATTGGAATATTAAAACTGAGTTCCGTCCTATTGTAGTGAGTTCTCCTTAGAAGCTTGGTCTTCCTTGGTCAGTCCAGGTCAGATCTTAGGTGCTGTCATGTTGCTCAACATCTCAATGAACGTTATGGTATCAATTGCATAAGATGAATCTTAGTCTTCTTCTTTCTTCTCCATTTCCCATGTTCGTCTGAAGTCTTCTATTCCCATGAGAAATTCTTCTTCTTCTTCTTGATTCTTTTCCTCTTATTATCTAGTCTATTTTCTTCTATTTTATCTATTCTGTTGCTCCTATGCTTGATTATTCTTCTAGAACCATGAATTTCAAATATCTGATTTTGGAACCTTTATTAAGAATAGATGATCTTGAGCTCATTGACATATTCGAAAAGTGTTGTTCCTCCAAAATTCTCATGAGTGATGAATTTATGACAAAACTAAAAGAAAAATTGATTAAATTAGACACCTTTGCTAGAATCATACTCATGATCTCATCCAAATATTCTTCATCTTCTAAATCTTCTCATCATTCCTCACATTCTAAATCTTATCACAATTCTTCTAAACACTATTCACATTCTTCATCTTCCAAATCTTATTATGACTCTTCTAAACATTATTCGAATTCCTCATTATCCAAGTCCTCTTCCTACACTAAGTCTTCAATTTCCTCTTCTTCACGATATCATTATTCTTCTACTTCTTCAAAGAGTCTTACTTCTCTTCACAAGACATGCCATAATGAGCAACGTGATAGTCCTTATGATACCTCTTCCATGAAGAGTGACGCACCCACCTATGATGACTATGATGACTATGATGACTATGATGATGGACAATGTAGTGATACCTATGACACCTCTATTCCTAAGAGTCCTCCTAGTTGTGTCCTTGTGCTTACTGGAAATGGGTCTTCATATTGGAAAGATCGTGATGGTGATCCGTATGATTCAGATTTTGAAAGAAACTTTGATGAGTTTTGTGAACAATACCTTGATTATAATCCAGCTACTACTGTTGAGGAATATAAAATGCACCGTGCTGATTTGAAATGTAAATATTATAAGAATCCTTCCTCTAGGAACTCTCATGCTGAAATAAAGATTGCACTATCAAGCAAGATCATGTTAATGCTAAACCTTTGTCTTGTGATGGTTCCCTTCCATCCCCTACTTCATCCAATACCCATACATCTACTAAAGCTTCCAAATCTTTCACAAATCCTTCATTCAACAGAAGTCCTAATGCTTTTAATGAGATTCCCTATAGTTATCGTCAAGGGCTACCTCTTAAAGAAACTCAAGCTAACCTTCACTTGACTGCGAATACTTTCAATAATGCTAAACCTGAAGAGCCTAAATTTTCATGCGTTATAATGCTTATTTCAGTTAGTCCTTCACCATCTCTTCCAAAGTCTTCCATACAATCCCAACCTGCTTCCTTGTCCTTAGAAGTGGCTCCATGTCAAGAGGACTCTAAAAATGATAAAGAAAAGAACATAAAGGAAGATCAACATCAAGAACCCTCCATGTCATCCAATCTTGTTCATAATATCTTTCATTCGTTTCATGGTTCTTTCGATCTTTTACGCCCTTCCTCATTCATTCCACCATGTCTTAAATCTTCTCCTAAGCAAGATTGAGCTACTATTCACATCATTGAGCTTATTGATAAACAAAATAACCTTACTACACTTGCACTTTTCAAAGATGATACTTCCATTAAGGTTATTAAAAATTGTGTCATTACTTCCAATGTTAAGCCTATTGAAAATTCAAAGCAAAATGATACGCTTACGCTATCCAAAGATCCTTGTCAAAATCAAAGTCTTCCATCTTCTTATTCTACCATTCCATGTTCGCTTCCACTTTCTACTCTTTCTGAGTCTTTACAAGCTTTGAACAATCCTATCAAAGAAGTTTCTCCTATTCAAGATGTTCATGATCCTATTGCAAATCTTAATGCTCACTCTAAAGATGCTGATGTCCTTGGTTCTCATATAGATGTTGATGAAACTATTGATTATCTTTTTGCATCTTCCATGTCCATCCTTGGACCTCTCCCACCATTGCTAAGGGCTTCACGTCTACCTTCCATATTGGGTTCTTATGTCCCTTCACTTTCTCCTCCTAACTCTCCTAATTTTTCATCCATTTTAGGTCCTTACGTCCCTCCATCTCCTATCTTTCCTCAAGATCAACATAAATGCATACCCTTGAATCCTTTTCATCCACCAACTCATCTAAACCAGTCATATCCTCCTTCTTCCATAAGTCCCAAGTCTCTTGGAAGTAAGTTGAATGTTCAATACAAGAAAAAAAAGCAATATAAGACTCCATAAAAAAAAAAGATCACCATGTCTCCTCTAATTGACATGGAAGCATAAAGTCAAAAGAGATATCTAAGAAAAAAACTACAAGACAAGTATGGGTTCCAAAATCCATCATTGAAAATATTCTCTCTAAATTATCAAAAAGAAATGAAAAGCCTAAGGCTATATGGATTTCAAAGTCTCTCTTGAAAGAGTCTAATGTTGATCAAAATGTGAAGTTGACATTCAAGCTTCCAAAGGCTTTCACTCCATCTTCTTCCAAAAACATTCTTCCATTCCATGCGCCTGAACCGCAACCTCTGCTAAATATTCACCATATTCCTTCATGTATTCCTTTATTCACATTTCCTCCATCCTCTCGCCACCCTTCAAGGTGTGTGTTGACGTTGATCTTGCCTTCCTTTTCATCTACCCTTTCACAATCCTTCCATTCATTATCCTTCTACCTTCTATCCTTTTTCCTCATTTGCCTATTCCTCCTATCTTCCAACCTCACTCGCTTTACATAAAGCCTTATCCTCCATTTTTCTCTTCCATTTTCTTTTCCCTATCAGCATCTTTGAGCATATCATATCATTTTGAATCCTTGACATATTATGGTTTATCCTTTCAAGGAGCATTATCTAAAAAGCTTGCCTTCTTTCAAAAAAAAGAAAAAAAAGAAAAAAAAATTTAAAAATAAAAAATTTCAAAAAAAAAACAAAAAAATGATGAAAAAATTAAAAATGTGCCTTGGTGAAAACCTGGAAACAGGTGCCTTGGTAGCAAAAGTAAAGAGAAATAAATTCATCCTCTGGTGAAAACCACTCTCTTGTGGCGCCTTGGATAAGTACCGTGATGAAAACCTGGTAATTAGGCATCATGCATAGTTCTTCTACATGTTTCATCCATTCCATTCTATCTTTGATTTTGACAATGTTGAGCTATACACGAACATTTGGCTATCTTGTGAGCTATTTTACGATGATCTTGCTTTCATTCCATTCATGTTTAGCCTTCATATTTATTTTCCTCCATTCATTCTAGCCTTTCACTATCCTTTTCCCCCTTGGTCTTGATCTAATAAAAAGAATAAAATACGATGCTATGAAGTCTCTTGACATGTCTACCCCCTTTGGACTGCATCTTTTCCTTCTTTTGCATTATGCTTTTGTGACTTATCCTATGCTAGCCTTTCATTACTTATCTAAATGTGCTTTGCATGATAATTTTTCACTAGCTTGGGTACTCTTGAGGAGTTTGACCTTGAAGATTTCTTCCCTCCATTTGCCTTCATTCTCCTTTCCTCCATCTCAGTCACCAGCTTGCTAATCCCTCTTGTTCCCCACCTTGCTAGACACTGAGACTACACGATGTGATCTTGCTTGGGAGTTTGATTCCTATTCTGTCTGGAGGCATTCTTTGTACATATTTTATTGATCCTAAATTTTTTTTTAAAAAATTCATATATGATGCTGAAAAAATCCTAAAAAGCATATAAAGTCTTGAAAAAATACAAAAAAATTAAAAAATGCAAAAAATTTAAAAAAAAAAGAAAAAGTGCCTTGGTGAAAACTTGGAAACAGGCGCCTTGGTAGCAAAAATACAAAAAAAAAGAAAATAAATCAAAAAATGAAAAAAGATTTCAAGTGGTGAAAACCTGGAAACAGGCGCTACTTGAGGCCTTTGCACTCCTATTTGTTAGCATGCGTCCTCGACACTGAACCTTTCTCCATCATGTCTTGACCTTATTTGGCATAGTCTGGAATTGGTCTTTATCTTTGTCTAGGGGGATAATTGTTAGCATAGGTCCTTTAGGTGCGTTTGTCTCTTGGGGCATTTCACAACAGGTGTTTTTCAACACCACCCCAGATAGTGTTTTTCAACACTACCCTTGCGTTGAGTGTTTTTTAACACTTATCAGATGTCTTACCCAATAGTCTAAGTATGATGCGATATTTCTCATTGATAGATGTGATAACCATAGTTTGACTCTATGACCAACACACACGCACTTAGACAATCAACTTGCTCGAGATATGTTGACTTTATTTTTCTTTGTGTGCTGTCTATGAAGATTTCTTTGATGAGTGGTCTCTCCCTGAGAAGTTTTCGATGATGCATAGCTAGAAGACTGAGGGTATGAGAACATGTTTTCTTTCTTTATCTACTTATGGGTATATTTTGTTGATCCTAACTGTCATGAGCATTTATGCTGGTCTTACTTGACACTATGGATTGACAAGGTATTATCCTTGACTGTTTTGTGAATGCATGCTTCTAGTTATTCTGATTTTCATGTGTCTTGATACAAGCATAATCTCGCCATATCAAACTTAGGTAATCTCATTGCATTAGTCATCTTGACCTCCATGTCTTTGATGCCTAGGTGAGATTTCCATATTTCTATTTGATAAAGATCATATTCATATCCACATAGTTATGCTAGTGTGCATTGTATGATCTTACGACGCTACCAATAACGCTCGATGATGATAATTAGATGTCTATAAGTGTTGTGACCTTGCAAGTCAACCACTTTCATAGTAGCTTGCATTCTTAGGTTCATCATAGTTTAGTTTTTTCATGTTGCATATGCAGAGAGCTCTTTTTTTTTATCATCTACGGACTAGTTGGTCAACTGTGCTCATTTTCTGATTCTTTTTGATCATATCTTTCATTTCTGGTCTTTCATATCACATCATTTTCTATCTATTTTCGGACTCGAAATTGAAATCCGAGTCGCATTTTCAAGTTTTCTCATTCTTCTACGCAGTTGACTGACCTTTTGAGGCATAATTCTTCGATCTTTGATGAAATTTCTTCCTTTCCATGTCTTCCAAACTTCTAGTCTTTCATTCACCCCTTTCGCTTCCTCTCTTTGAGGTTTGACTTAATCTTTATCCTATATCTTTTTCAGTCAAACCTCGTCAACCTGTGGCATATTTTCACTGTTTGATGGTTATCCTATCATGCTCCATCTTTCGATTATGATTTATTGTGACTTGATCAGGTTTATCAATTTGTTGTTCTCCTCTATCTGATTTTAATTTCAGTTCCGAGGGGGCAGTACCTATCAACTTTAATCTTTGATTAAGCTTTATCATTCAACTCAGTTTGAGATTCTTATTTTGAGACTTGATTATCACCTAGCAGCGATGGTGGTGACTTTGTCTTTTGATTTTTATCTCCTATTTTTCAGACTTGATTATTGCCTAGAAGTGACGGCGATAGTTTTGTCTAAGGCTTGATTTGCACCTAGTAGCGACGGTGTTGGTCTTGTCTTTCAGCTGTTGTTTATGCTTGTCCTGATGTGTTCCCAGAATGAACACATATCTAGATTGTTTTGTGATCCCAAATCGACCTCACATTTCAATTTTTCTTTGGCCACATGTGTTCCTAGAATGATCACACATTACCCAAAGAGGGGCAAATGTATGCAGCCTAAAATGGTCACCTAGACTTTGGGCCCCATTCTTCATTTTATCAATGTTGGAATTATTTTATCAATTTTCTGAATCAATGATTTTTAATATTTTTAATTCAAATCAATTTATTTGATCAAATTGTAATTAATTCAAATATTTTAATATTTCTCAAGTTTTATTTAATTGAGAGAACTTGCTCCCTTTTAATTAATTAAAAATCTCTTTTACTTAAATAATAAAATCACTTTATCCTAAGTTTTTATTTATTAAAAGGAATATTTCCTCCCCTTTTATTTAAATAAAAAATCCTCACTTTTCTTCTTATCCTATGTTGCACAAATAAAACATTATTCTTATTTTATAAAAAGAGAAAAAATATTTTTTGTCTCATATGGACAATAAAGTCAACTCTTATTTTATGATTGGAAGATATTTGTGCACAAGGATCAAGCTTCTATTTTTCTCCACCATTGATTAAGTCTTTTGCCTCTTAATCTCAATGGTCCATTTTCATCTCATTTCTTATAAAAGGAGAGCTCTCTTCCTCATTTGCATCTTAGGTTTTCATGCTAATATTATGCTGCAGGTTTTCTAGGTTATTTGGAGCTTTCTTTGAAGACACTCTTGCAATCCAAGCTTTGAAGACTTTGTTGCATCTCATTTCATATTTGCTTTCATAGTTGCATGATAATGACATTCTTAGTGTAGATTTCCTTTTATGCAATAGATTAATCTCATATAGTCTAAATAGGAGGGATTGGTCACATTTGTTCTTTCTTTTCATATATTAGTTGCATTGTACTTTCATTTTCATAGACTAGATTGCATTCTCATTCTTAGCTTACTTGCATTGCATTGCATACATTTGGATTTCATTAGAGATATTGACATTGTTTCCCTTGTCTTTGATTTGGAATCTCTCATTATGTGGTTGACTAGTAAGGTCATGAGTTCATAGCTCTAGCTGAGAGCAATTTTACAATCTTGCAACTCCATACATAGAGAGTTATGGATCGATTTGTGAGGGCTCATTCTTGAGTTTCCTTGCATGTAAGGATTCATAGAAGTGCACTACTTTTGTGTGTACAACTAGGAGATGCTCTTTCCATCTACCCCTTGTAATTGCTCAAGCTTTAGTTATGAACTTAGAAAATTTCTCCTCAAGCACAATGATTATGTCGAAGAAAATATTGAATTTCTCGACTGAGAAATCCCTATCTTCCTTCAAATGTTCTACACTTCACGGGATCATATTTAAGTATTCAAGCTTCCACTCTTCAACGTTCTTCACACATCCCTCAGGATCTATGAACTTTGGGACAGTCCAATGCTTGATTGACTTCAAAGAAGACATCTTTTCTTCGACTCTTCCCTCTTCACACAAGATATATTCTAATTCTTCAAACATAGAATCCATAATTTATTTTATTTTTTAATCTCCTCTTAATTACATCACAAATGCAAGATACATCATATGAAGAAGGCTTCCATCTCTTGGCTAGATCCTGCAAAAAATGCTTATTCTTCTTGAACCCACGAAATATCTTAGCTAATAGGCAACACCCATGATAAACATCATCACATTTCCTAATCACGACATTAACTCTGAAAGATAAAACTTTCTGAAAGATAGAGAACATGTGTATTGAAAGTTCTTGCTTGAACTTGACAATGGGTATACCTTCTACATCCTTTGAGGATTTTTGTGGTTTACTGATAAATGAACTCTGAATATTATGGAAGACAAAAATAGATTTCTCTGGCTTTGTCCCTTGTTGCTTCTAAATTACCTTATCTTTTTCCATAAGCTTGACATATAATTCTTTTATAACCTTATTTAGTTCTATCTGTCTGTTCACTGAATTTTGTAATTCATTCTGCATATGCTTTACTTGATCTTTGTTGAACATGGGTCGAAAAAATAGTTCATTAGCATAAACAAGTGGATTGGTATCCCCAACTATTTGTACAATTGCAATCCCTTCAAAATTCTTAGAGAAATCCATTAGTTTAGGGTTATAGGTTCCTTTGAAGCTCACCCATGTGGCCAATGTCTCTATTTTTGGGTTATAACCAGACCCTATGATTTTTTCCTCAGTATCAAGCTCTTCCATAAAAATGGGATCATCTTGTTTCCTCACTCGATCTAGCTAGAAAATTACCCTCAGGGACAAACCACAAACCAAGAGAATGTCACTCTTTCTCAACATTTCTCTTTCTAAGTCCAGTTCCCTAAACATTTGATTCACAATCTCTTCATGCTTAGATTCTTCAATCCCCATTATTCTACCATGCTTCTATTCTTCAAACTCTTTCATATTTACCTGAATCCAAAAGTCTTTGAATTCTTGGGAGTGAATGAATTCATCCTGTTCAACAAATATGGTAAATATGGCATCTCTTTCATCTCCAAGGCCTGTAGGATTCTCATCTCCTTGCAACTAAGCCTTATAACCAGGAATCTCTTCCTAAAAAATAGAAAGTAGGGAGGAAGGGCCTGCTTCTTCACTTTGTCTCATACCCCTTGAAGTTGTAGCTATCTTGTCTGTGTCTCCTTTCCCTTTTGAAAATTCACATGAAACAATAACATGTGCACTCTCAATTTTAGAAACCTTAGAAGGAGGAGAGTCTGAATCCGAATCAATAACAATTGATTTTCTCAACCTTTTGAGAGGAGGCTTGGTTTTTACTTCTCCTATTGCGGCACTCTTTCCTTTCAGCTTATCAAACTTCTAAATACTCAATTCCCATCAATAAACCTCATTGTTTTCTTCATTATGAAACTAGGGAAATCCCCTTATAATCCCCTCTTTTTCTAAGTCCACAAGTGTTTTGATCTTGTTCAACCTTTAGAACACTTTCAGATACTTATTGCAATTGCTTGCGACATCTTCATTTAAATCAAAAGAATTCCTATATTCCTTTATTATAGACCTAATGGGGCCTTCTGGATCATAGTCTCTTGAATTTTTACTATCCATCTGATAAACATTTAGGTAGTCCTATAGTTTCTCAAGGGTTCCAGAACCTAGAGAAAATCCCATAAATCTAGTTATATTAGGTAGAAAAATATCTTTCTTTCTAGGGGAATTCATTTCCTTTTCAAACCATAGAAGTTGGCACTTGAATTCTAGGAATGCAACTCTTTCTGATAGATAGACATGTAGTTTGTGTGGGGCTTTCCTACACCCATATACTCTAAGTATTATATGATCAGACTTGCACATCCAGTTTGCAAAATTGTGTGTAAAATCCTCATTAGGATTTGTCTCCTTAGGCCTTTGAAACTCTTTGACTGAAGGGGGAATCCTTACTACACAAATGCCCATGGCCCTGATAGTCAAAACCATGAATCTATCATGGAATGTTATGTAGTCAACATTTTTACATTGTTTGTCCCATGCTCGACACCACAGTTGCATTGGAAGCCTCTTTCCTCGACCATTCACAATGGTTAAGTTTAACGAATTAGAAAATACACTACTATTTTGAAACAAAATCATATGACATAATAAAGAATAACATTTACACTTGTTTGTCTTTTCCCATTCAATCAGTTCTTTATTCACAACCCTCTCCAATTTAGAGGCTATTTCATATTCATACAACAAATGGGAGTGTTGTGTCTTCATAGATAAATACATAAAATTAATTGGCATTCTGGATTTATGGTCCTCCCCCAATAATTGCACCCAACCCCAGTATGTTCTTTGAAAGAACCACATGAAATTATCAGTAGAGAAAGGGGCTTTTCCATTCAATCTAACCACCTTGTGATTATCTTCTCTATTCATAAAAATTTCCACTTCTTTCAGAGTCATGTTATTTACAATTCGCTCATATCTTATAGGGAAGGACTCTATCCAACTTAGTAATTGCATGAGTATTCAGCCAAAAACCACCTTGTGATTATCTTCTCTATTCATAAAAAATTCCACTTCTTTCAGAGTCATGTTATTTACAATTTGCTCATATCTTATAGGGAAGGACTCTATCCAACTTAGTAATTGCACGAGTATTTAGCCCAAAAAATTCTTGAATCATTTATTTTGTTATGACCAAGAGGGGAGTTCCATCCACCTTTCTCATTGTTCTAGTTTTTTCCTTGTAATGTGCGGCTAATGCACCAAGAAATTCAAAATCAACAAATACATTCGACACAATGAGATTAGCCATATCAAACCTCCAAGGATTACACAACGAGATCTTGTCATTCTATTTTAAATAGAATGACCAGAATAATGACCTGTCATGAATGGGTATAGAAGAATCCCCACATTCTGACCATTTATCCTATTGGTACTCTCAAATTTGGCACAAATTTGGAGTGACCAATTGAAAAAAATCAATATATTTTTAATAACTCACAAGGTTGTTCTTTGCCAGTGTATGTCCAGTTGAATGGTTGGAAAATTAATGCAAATGTGGAAGACAAATAGAGAAGTCCAGGTTGGCATATGAAGGAGAATCTTCTTCAAAGTTCAAAACCAAATACCATGGGATCCCACAGAATAAATTTTTTGAATCAATGGATTTTGTGCATACACGGATATCCAGAAAAGAAAAACACAGTCATATTGCGAGGGGCATAACTTTTTATTCAACTGTTGGATCGAGCTCATTTTCGGATATGTTGTCAAAACTCTAGTTATCTAAATTCTCACTGGAGAGATTTTAAAAATTAATCCTGGTTCGTGAGATACAAGCATCTGAGTACAACACTATCAAAACTATCTATAAAGCCTTCATGACATTTATCCCACATTGCTCCCAATTTCAAAATTTAAAGTGTTTATATGGAATGCTCAAAACATATGAAATAAATCAAAGTGCTAGAAGCTATACTTTCGCAAGCTTGTGCTACCATCTCGGTTTTTGTGCCAGCGGGCCCAATTTTTTTTTTTGCAAAAAAAGACACTTGTTAAGAGGTCTCCAAGTCTCACAAAGGAAAAAAATCGTTCAGAGACTTAGAGACTAAAGGCAATCTCCAAGTCTCATAATAGAGAAGTCTCCAAGTCTCCAAATGATTATGAGACTTAGAGACTTAGTCTCCAAGTCTCATAATAGAGAAGTCTCCAAGTCTCCAAATGATTATGAGACTTAGAGACTTAGTCTTCAAGTCTCATAATAGAGAAGTCTCCAAGTCTCCAAGTGATTATGAGACTTAGAGACTTAGTCTCCAAGTCTCCAAGTGATTATGAGACTTAGAGACTTAGTCTCCAAGTCTCCAGATGAAGATTCAGAGACCTAGATACTAAAGGCAGTCTCCAAATCTCATAAGAAAGCAAACGAAGAGGAAATGATTATGAGACTTAGAGACTTAGTCTCCAAGTCTCATAATAGAGAAGTCTCCAAGTCTCCAAATGATTATGAGACTTAGAGACTTAGTCTCCAAGTCTCCAGGTGAAGATTCAGAGACCTAGAGACTAAAGACAGTCTCCAAATCTCATAAGAAAGCAAAAGAAGAGGAAATGATTATGAGACTTAGAGACTTGGTCTCCAAGTCTCTAGATGAAGATTCAGAGACCTAGAGACTAAAGAATTTCTCTAAGTCTCTAAATGAAACCATGGTCAAGGAAATGATTTAGAGACTTAGAGATTAATGTAGTCTCCAGATCTCCAGATGGACTGGGGTTAAAGGTGAGTTTGTCCGAGCATCCAATGAAATGGTGACAAGTGGAAAGTTTTGGTGGCATATGCAGATTTTAGAGTTATAAAAGATTTAAAAAGCATAACATAATTCAAACATTAGAGAAAATTTGAAATTTTTTATGACAAAGCTGTTCATGGGAAAATGCCTAGGAGATCCATTTTTTGTCAGAATATAGCAGTATAATATGTTTTCAGAAATGCTAGAAGATGACGAATGCAATAATGGTAGTTAGAATTAGATCAGATCAAGTTGCTAAGAGCAGTAAAGGCTTTTAATTCGTGATCAAATTTTGGGGAGACTTTTTTTCCAAAATTGATTGACTTTGCAATTTCGACAGAGGGAATGAATCAGATTTTCAATGGATGAAAGGATAAGAGGGTACAGAGGATTAAATCATATTTCAGGGAGAAGTAAGAAGACAAATGAGATCAGATTGCAGAGTGGACAGGTGTTGATCAAGTATTGATTTTAGGGTTTCTTCTTCTTCTTTTTATTCTCTTCTCTTCTCAGTTGTAAGTGTTCTTGGTTCCTGTTCCTTTTTGGTTCCAGTTCCTATGGTTTCTCTGTTGTGAGTAGACCCCTAAATAGTGAATATTGAATATCTTGCTGTAGCGCAAATTTCCCAGTCCTGTGTCTAAATTTTAGAAATTTCAAGCTTTGTATGTAATAGACAGGTCTATTCTCAATGGAATACACTGCAATTTCTATCTTACCTTGTTACTGTCTCTTTACTTTGTGTTTTGCTCTTGTATGTTTTAATTTGTGAGGCATTTGAAAATATACTAGCTACCAAGTAGTCTGTCTAATTATTTGTGAGTTTCTCTCAAGGAGAGGATTAAATTTCGTAAATAGTTTTAGAGAGTAGACATATGTGTTAGGATTTGATGATAACACCATAAGATTGATAGGATAGTTTGTAAGGCATCCTATCTAGATTGCAGGTAGTTTGTAAGGCATCCTACTGTGTTTCTTTGAAATCTTCCTATGCATTTATATTCAAACTCTTTTGCCCAATGAAATAGGCACTGGCTGGATGTTTGTTATACAGTCATCTTTCTGTCATCAAGCACAAAATAATCATTACCAGTTCTTTTATGTTTTTTTAAGTTTATGCATATTGTGAAAGGACTGTATCCTGGTGATATAGTTTAGATTGTTGATTCCTTGGAGAGAGAATTAGAGGTTAACCTTCCTTGAGTTGTACTCATAAAAAGAAGAAGGATTCATATCCTTATGCCATTTGTTCATGTTGTTACATTAGTAGTTTCATTTGTCACATTCTGTAACAGGTTGTTCTCAGCTATTTATAGAATCATCTTTCATTGAAGTAGATTTGAGTAACATAATAGCATGACAGTGAAGACCTAATCCACTAATCAAAAGCTTACTTGAAATATAGTAACCTATTCATAGGCAATACCCGCCTGAGTCCTGTGGAGCTCGAAGCAGAAGGGGGATCTTAACCAATCCTCATCAATTAGGCTTTTTTTGCAAACTTGGAGCCCCTTTTAACTGAGAATCAAGCCCATACCTTTGCCAAGTTTGATCTTACAAGAAAAATCCCTAACATATCTGAAAACATACCCTTCATCCCAATACAGTTGAATGATATCCTCAAATTATTTCAAGAACAATCATATATTGAAAGCATTATATGATCTCTTGGAGCTACAATGAAGAAAGTACAAACACCTTCTATAGGATGGCGCGAGTCAAAGGCATGAGTTAAAAACAAATGAATGTAGCAATATTATTATTCTCCTTCCATTTGAGAATTCCACATGACATAACAAGCATAGTGACGTTTTGAATTTAACTAGCACAAAAAACAAATGTGATGATTCATGTCGTCCATACTTTTGTTTTGCAATTATCCACTTCTCATCCAATTCCTTGCCAAAAGATCACATTGCTTAGAGTGTCTTTTTGAAGGCGCCGACTAAGCTCTAGAGAAAATGCACTAAAGACAAAAAAAAGTCAATTTTTTTTTGCAGATTTGCAAAAACACATTAATTTTTTTACAAATTTTTTGTGGTTTTTGACCACAAAATGTGTAGATCATGAAGATTAGATGGTGAAAATTTCACAAAAATTTGTTGTGTTTTCCATTTTAAAAAATTTAGTCAACAATGCATTTTGTCTGGAGCTTAGGCGTGTCCCTTTTTGAACATGTCCATTTCACCAGGACTCACACTATCTACTCTAGTCTTCAACATGACAGAACAAAACAAAACATAGACACAAAGATAAGTGATGGCTTTGATACCAAATGTGAGAGAGAAAATAATAATCCAAACCAGAATAATGAATGTTTGATGATTTTCTCTATTGATATTTGCAACACTACAAGAATATGTAAGAGGGGAATTCGGTTATGAAACCAACAAACAAAATACCCGATTAGAAAAAATGGCTAACAAATTACTAAACTAGACAATGTAATAAACATATATATACATATACACCAACAATTACTACCCAGCTCATTAAATTTATGAAAGAGATGCCTTTTGATGTCTCTTATGGCCACCATTTAAAGCTTAATTAGACTTCCCAAAATGTTTTCAATTACTTCTCGCTCTAATCTTCTCATAGTGCCTTGTACCTCACATGAGTCACATGATATTTAAAGAAAATTAACCATAGTAAAATAAAAATCTACTAGACTTGTAAAATAAAAAAACCATAAAATGTTTGATCATATCGATGATAGTAGCATTCCTATTACATATCATTGACATGAAAACCATAAAGTGTAAGTGGAACTCAATTCACTTGGGTTCAAAATGGAATAAACATGACCAAAATTTGATTAATTAGAAAATGCTCAAATATTCATTAAAATATGGATAGAAAGATGCTATTGTTATTTCAATAGTCAAATGTGGTTAGTAGAAAGAGAATTGAATTCCAAACTCAAGACATGAATAAAGATTCAAATAATTCTTAAATTCTCAATCTAATTTACCCATTACAACATTAGTCATAAGAGTACAAAATAGAAGTTGAAAACACAATTAGCTTGAGGCTCCTAGACTACAAAAATGTAGAGCGGTAGTGGATGCTCCTACATCCTTGTTGTTTGTATCACTATATTCATCATCATCACAAGAGCTATTATCTTCATAAAACAAGAGCTCCTCATTGTATGTGATCCATTTTGATTTAGGATCAATCTTATCTAGATCAACTTATGTGAGATTAGCAACACAAATTATGATTGGTTAGTTCATGATAAATATGTATAATGGAGTTTAATTTCTAAAAATCTAATTTGCTTCAAAATTTGATGAACGAATAGAAAGTTATAGCTAGAATGCCACATGTTGGTTTTTGGAAAAACATGGAGACACTAATAATATGAATTAAAGATTGAAACCTTAACACAATCAAAACATGAAAACATTATATGGATAGATAGCTTAGAGAGCTTGCTACCATTGTGGTATTTAAAAAACATGCATTGAAACATGTGCAAACCTAATGGAGAGCACAACGAAGAATGTGTGAATTTTTTAACCTTAAAAGAAACACATCTTCAGCATGAAATGGTCATTTAACCCTTAAGGAGTAATTTCCTAATGTAGACTATTTGGCTAGGGACAAATAAAAATGCACAAAATGAAAATGCATTTTATTTGGTGCTACCCAAATGAAAATACAAAAAATAAAAATATATTTTTAGAATGCTAGCACCAAATTGTCTACGATGGATTAAACTAACTCTCTCTCTCTCTCTCTCTCTACATTTTTATTTGGTGCTAGCCAAATGAAAATACAAAAAATAAAAATATATTTTCGTTGGATTAAACTCTCTCTCTCTCTCTCTCTCTCTCTCTCTCACACACACACACACACACACACACACACACACACACACACACACACACGTGCCGATTAAGGCTTAGAGTTAGGGTTTGCAATTAGTGATGAATAGTTGAGGTTTTACCTTTCGCTCCCTCTTTGCCTACTCTCTCTCTCTCTCTCTCTCTCTCTCTCTCTTGCCACCCCACTCTATCTCTTCTCATCTCTAGGTCTCTCCTTCACTTCCTCTTTACCTCTCTACCTAAACCTCACTATCTAATAACCCACATCCTCTCCTCCCCTCTATCTCTTCCCCTAGGTATCTCATCCCTCTCTCCCAATGTTCTAGGTCTCTCACCTCTATATCTCTCCCATCTCTAGTTCTTTCTTACCCTCTCCACCTACTTCCATACCCCAATTTTTTTTTTGAAGCTATCTATCTCATTTTATTCTCTCCCTCACCACTTTACATCTCCCCTCTCTAGGTCTCTCATTCATCTCCTTCCCTCCCTCCTTAGCCCCCCTCTCTTTGTCCTATCTCCCTCCACTCCCTAAGTCATCACTTCTCCCTCTTTTGTATTGGATATAATAAATAGGGTGTAATATATAGGGTTTAGGGTACAAGATTGATGGTTTACTATCCTAAATTGTAAGCACTTGTGTGATCTATAATTTAAAAATTCTTTAGCACATACCTTTGTTAATCCTAACCGGTTATTGAGAGGGGGTGGGGGGGGTGAATCAGTAAATTTAATTTCTTGTGATTTTTCTTTAAATTAAATATTCTTGTTAATACTGGAATCAAAATAATACTTTAACAATCATAAAAAGATTTTAAATGCACAAGTCAACGAAAGATTTATATGTGGAAACCCTCTGTTAGAAGGAAAAAACCACGGTGGGACAAAATCCACAAAACTCCACTATTGCAGTAATAAAGTTGCCATGTTAAAGGCTTACAAAGCACTGGTTAGAGTGCTACCCGGTTATGGGATTTAATAGAAGACCAGTAAGATCTTGACCTTGTGAGGAGTTGCCTTATCAGAGGACTTAAAACATCAACACATATATCACCCAGTGAAGGGATTTATATAATGGAACTTGTTAGGGTTCACCCTAATTAAGGGATTTAAATATGCTTCGCAATAAAAGAAATGATCTTATTTTGACACTGTATCTATCAATTTAGATTATACCTGTTCACTCTTTCCTCTACTTGGCTATTGAATCTTTCTCTCTTTCACCTTTTGTGACTATGATCCTTCTCAGAAGACTCTATTTTTCTTCTCTGCTTTCTCTTTTCTCTTGATTTTCAACAACAATCCTTCTCATGCATAACGACCTGTATTTATAAGAAATTATATTATTAAAATACATCTAACGGTGCCGCCAAGCTGTAACTCTCCCAAAAATCACGCATGCAAAACTCTTGATAAAAAAGCTTGCAAACTAATCTTTAGTTTACCTTGAAACACTCGCAGAAAAATAAAGCTAACTCCAGTTCATCTGAAAAATCTAACTCCAGTTTGACTAAAAAAAAATTCTCCACATAATCTGGATTAGATTTATAAAGCACTAATTGGTAAGTGGTGTGCAACCTGTTAGTCATCTGCATCCTGTGTGTTTGCCAAGACTGGTTGGACAAGACTGGACTGGTATAAACGTGACCAGTTAAGGTACACTATTCACTTAGTCATTCTACCGGTTCACAACCATTGTTTCTATCATGAGTATCGGTGTGTTTGATGTTTTCCAATGAAAACTAAACTTTATGTCAACAATCTTCCCCTTTGGCATTGGTAGAAAAACACATCAACACATCACCTGTAGAGTATCATACTTCCCCTATAGATCTTCTCTACCTATATCTTGTAGATTTTTTCTACCTGTGTCCTATTGTATCTTGTCATCAAATCAGTCTCATCTGGTAGCTTCTCATAGTTATCTTCCCCTTTTTTCCTCCAAGGGACAAAGGGTGTACATTCCTTATATTTTTATCTTGTTGAAGATATCCTTATAGATCTTCTTGGCAGAGACTAGGAAAGGTTTCCATGTACCTATTACTTGATCCAAGGTATACTTCATAGCTTGTAGAGAGACAATTAGGTTCTCCATATCCTCAATTGTCTTGTAGTCAAGCTCACTGAAAAGTCTTTTAGCATCATTGGTTGTTGTCCGCATCAGGTCAAAAGTAGGCACAATGTATAGCTGAAATACAATGATATCTTGGATTCTTTTAGTGTTTTCTTTTGATGCCTTTCTCAATGTGAGAGCTAAACTTGTTAGCTCATGACTATACTCAGTCACATAAGAGTTCTTAGCATCAAATTTTGATGTTGTCTCCTTAATCTCTTATGTTGTCCTTTTGATTCTCTCTATTATGTCTTTTACAAAATCTTTAAAGTTTGAAGTTCTTGTAATTAACCTTTCAACTTCTTGTACCTAATGATGTAGGTCATTGGTGATAGTGGTTTTAAGTTCTTCAAGCTTTCCATGAATAATAGTTATTCTTTTCTTTTCGTAATGATCATTGTCAACTATTTTTGGGTCAGTAATATCTTCACCAATTGCTTGTGCCAGTATTTCTAATTGATCAATTACGGGTTCCTCTTCATTTATAGAAGCGTCAGGTGCAAAATTGTATAAAATATTTTTCATGCTTGTGAGAACCATGTCCTATTTTCTCTTGGTAAGATGCTTCAACTGCCTAGTTGACATTTATCTTATGTCAACCACAATGTCACTTATTGGAGATGTGGAAACTTTTCCTCTTTTAGATTCAGGGTCTATCACAAAAGATAGCTTTCTCTTTGATGAAGAAGCACTTGGTACATCTACCGGTTGCTTCTGCCTTATATCCTTTGCATACTATTCTTCAACATGCTTCTCCTCTTCCTATATAACATGCACTTCTTGTTGTTGTACCTCTTTTAGATGCTCCTCTTCTTCTGGTGGATGCTCTTCTTCTTCTCATTCTTCTGTAACCTTTTGATCACTCATGACTGTTTCAACTTTCTTGGTTTCTTTTTCTTCAGTCATCTTAGCCGATGACTCCCCCATTTCTTGTTCTGCTAGTCTCAGTAGTGTATCTTGTGCACCTGTTGGAATCTCTTCACCGATGTTAACCTGTTCAATGGTTGTGAACTAGTTACTGGTATTTTGTTTCTCACCGGTTGTACCCTAATCACTTGTTGTGACTTGTTCACCAGTTGTGAACTGTATCAGTGGATCCAACTCCTTTGCCAGTTCATTTGGAGAGATGGCCTGAGGATCTATTGACTTAGGTGTTTCCAAAGAAACCTTTTCTGATTTTATCTTCTCTTGTCCCTTATGAAGAGTTTTGAAGTTATAAATTTTCCAAAGTTGAACTGTGTCTTCATACACTTCTTTATCATGACCATTTATTATTTTGACCACCCTGTCTCTTTTATCCATATTAAGTGACTCTACTTCCAACAAAATATTGATTGTATCATAATGAAGATCTGGTTTTACCTTTATCAAAGCTTCCCTTAAGATTTTATTGTTTTGTGCTAGACCAACTCTCCATTTGGTCATTAGCCTTGTGTTCAGTTCAACAAGGAAGTGGGGCCTATAGTCTCTAGGACCCCGGTTGAAATCTAGAAATATCTCTAACAAAGAAATTTCAAATTTCTCTTTATCATTAGTGTCCAAAGCACTGAACCACTTTGTAGCATTGGTTATTTTTCCAAAGTCCAAAATTTCATCAACTATATCATCTATAGTTAGGGTTTGAGCTTTACCTTTTTCTAGATATGTAAGGATAGTTGGAGGAGTTAGATCACCACCCATGTCTTTGGTGATGTCTACAATGACCGATTTAGTTGTAGGCTTAGCTTCGACCGGTGTCTTGAATCTCAAAATGCCCTTTCCTTTGCCAATGTCCTTTTCTGGTTGCATTGAGGTCTTTTGATATTCAACTTCGGCTTGATGTTTCTATTTTGAGAACAGTTGACCAAATGGTGACCCCTTCATCATGATCTGCATCAACTTCTCCTATCAGGACTTGACTAATCCTCTTCCTGATGTTAAAACTCTATTTGTATAGATCAATTTGATTGGTTGCCTCTGGCAGGCTCAAATGATTTTGCACTTCCAACAGTGCCCTTATCCTTAGCTCTCTTTCCTTAACTATGGAAGATTTACACCTTCCTTCAATGATCTCATGTAGATATTTAGGTATTGTGCTATGAATATCAGTGAGTGTTAATTTGAACTTATGAAGACAATATACTACAACCTTTTCCAGTTTTCTCCTATCTTCCTCATTTGCAAGCTCATATATTCTTTCGACAACACCCATTCTACCTATTTGCATTACTCCAACCATTTCATCTATGGTTGGTTTCCTTCATTTTGGTACATCCTCCTTTATCAGTTTATCGGTCTTCCTCTTTCTGATATATGTGGTGGGTTATTCAATTTCTGTCTGCTCAAATTCCTCACCTTGTGAAGGTTCAGTTGTCACTAGCTGTGCCTTCTTCCTATGAACTTTTGGTTCTTGCACAGTTGGCTTCCTTTTCCTTGGAGTAGGAGACCGTTTGACATATACCTTCTTTGGTGCCTTAGAAGGTGCATTCTTCTTCAAACTTGCATTGATCTCATTGTAAATGCCAAACCAGTTGGCAAAAATATCCAAGTTGCTTTCTTGAAGTACATCGGTGTAAGCTTTGGCAGTCTTGGTTGTGATCTCGTAACCCAGCTTTGGTGCATACTCGGTTCTAGGCTCAACAACCTGGATGATGTAATGATCAATGCTCACCAGGAAGCATATTTCATCATTGTAATCCTCTAAAATAGTCAAAGGAATTCTTTC
This sequence comes from Chamaecyparis obtusa, assembly GCA_027943335.1. Taxonomy (NCBI): domain Eukaryota; kingdom Viridiplantae; phylum Streptophyta; class Pinopsida; order Cupressales; family Cupressaceae; genus Chamaecyparis; species Chamaecyparis obtusa. The sequence goes on from BSBK01001932.1 coordinate 265,456, forward strand.
CCTCTAATGCATTCTTAGTTGATAAGCCTCAAAGTAATCAGTCATTACTTTGTTAAACTAGTTCCCCAAACTGTTAACTATCTCGCCTATTTGAACCATTACCAGTTTATCTCCCAACTAGGTAACCTTACCTATTCCTAGAAATAAATCTTGATAGTAGAAAAAGATACATACCAACAAAGTCCCATATTTCGTAAACTTCTTTTTCACTGTATCGAGCTTTTTTAGGTTTTCAAAAATCTGGTTCCTCAGCATAGCGCAAATGTCATACTGAGCATTATCATGTATGATCCTGTGCACTGCATGAATCACACCACCTAGTATGCTGTTGAAGTTTCTCGACTGGTAAAATTTGTAACTGATGACAACAACAACAAATCAGACACCATCGTTTGCAATGTCGGTCACAGTCATCATATAACTGTCAAATTTTGACTTGGTGAGCCATGTGACTTTGATGTTTTCAATCGTCCTCAGGGTAAGAGCTTTCCCTATGGTGTTGAACCTAGTTACTCTGTTCAAATATTCTTTGGTAATTAGAGTAACGATGCCTTTAGCTAGCCACATTCCTGGATCATGTACTCTGCTAAGCACCAACTGAATCTAGTCGGGTCCAAACACGATTGGATATTTGACCCCGCTCATCAATCCGATTGCTTCCAACTTTGCATATTTTTCCTAAAGATTTACATCTTCATAGAGTGTGAGGTATTTGCTTTAAATGTACGTTTCGCCTAATTCCTCTTATTTATTGTGGATGAAAGCGATTACATCCTCTATCAACAATATTCTGTCGAAGATGGATGATAGGGCACCAACCATATCATTCACTCTATTTTGCACCTCCATTATATCATATACAAGTCTGTCGAGTTGATTGACGTCAATGAGACTCACTATAATAGATGATGATGCCATTTTTCTTGACTGGAAAACATAGAAAGTTCTAGACAAGATTTATGAAATTCACAAAGAAAAGATTGCAAATCACAACAAGAAAGATTACTCAAGATTTTAAATCAATAATCAAAAAACATAATGTAAAGTGAAATGAGTAATCAACTTTCTCTTTTATACACTTAGGTTGTAATGGTAATTAGCAAATGGTAATTTTTGTTAATGGTTATTGTATTAATTACCCTTACCTAACCTTTCCTTTAACAACTGATTCACTGACTCTTTACCTGTTTACTAATCCTTGGTTGAGACATAGACCTTGATACGTCAAATAATCTATCTGACCGATTAAGATGTTAGACCAGTGAATATTACCTGGTTCCTATCTTTGACTAAGTGAGAACATACCTCACTAGTTCCTCCGGGGACAATATCTTTTCTACCTATTCCCCTTAATCCCTTTGGCTTAATTTATTGAAGAGATATCATCATCGACGGATGCTGACCTTACCTCAAATTTCTCTTCAGTGGAACTCTTTGTCCCATTTTTGGACCAAGTCTTCTTAACTTCCATGTTGGTCTCTTTATTGATGTTATCCTTTTGATTGGGGGACACATGCTTCTTGACTTGTTTAGCTTGTCCTTTTCCTTTGTTCATTGACTGGTTCTTGTAGTCTTTGGCTAGATGCCCAATCTTGTTATAGTTGTAACAAGCCATACCGGTTCCTCTCCATGGATTGACCCTTATTTCTTTGTCAATGAGTGAGTGACATTCAATGCTCCTATGCCCTGATGGTCCATAGGTAGCATAGTTAGATGTGCTTTGGTTAACATTCCTATTTTGGAATACTGGTCTTGGTGGAGATTTGAATGCCATGGTTTTAGACTTGTATTCTTCAGCCTTGTGTTCAAATTTATTGCATGTATAGCAATAGCCTTTAAAGCTTGCCCTACTTCCACTGGACACACTGTTGGAACATGACCTGCATTCAAAGGTCCTGTGACCATACTTATAAAAGTTTCTGTGATAACTATTAGTGGTGAACAGTTTCATCGATACATTCTTGTAGTCATTTGATTTATGACCTAGTTTGCCACAATATTTGCAAGAGGGTTCAAATATCTTATTACCTTTTTCTTCTATCGATTTCTTCTTTTCCTTCTTGCTTTGCTTGACTCTAGAGGACTCACTGGTTTCATTTTTTCTTTGACCGATGTACCCAAGTCCCATGGGATCCTTGTACTTTCTTTTAGCTTTCAATTTCTCATCAAAATTCTCAGAACTTTCATTATAGCTCTTGATTTTCTCATTCCTCTCCTCAAGAGTTTTCAGCTATTGTTTCAGTTTTTCAACTTTAGTAGCCATCTATTTGCATACCTCATCTTTATCATGAAAGTATTCATGCATGATTGCATTCTCTTTATTTATGCCCTGCATGTCTCCATGCAGTTTCAATATGAGAGCATCACTCTATCTTAATGCCTCTTCAACTAGGTTTCTTTCTCTTTTAGCAGTCAGTTGTGGCGCTTCTATGAAACTATTCTTTTCGTCCTTAGCTTTTCTACTTGCTTCAATGAATTCAGTCATCCTTAGAGCATGACCTTGTTCTCTTTTTAAATTGGATATTTGATTAGTTAGGTTCAAATTATTCTCCATGAGATCAGTGCCCTCTTCTTTAGCTTCATCAGAACCACTTTGTCCAGAGAGTTCTTCAATTGTTTCTTGACTTTCACTTAGTTGTAGAGCCAACTCTTTTCTCTTAGCAAGGGATATTCTCAATCTGTTTTCAAGAGAGGTAATCACTTAATTGGCTTCTTCCAATTGCTTCTGATACTTATAACCCTCCATGATCTTTTCTCAAGCGGTTAAGGTTTCTATTCTTGAGAACAACGCTTTGATACCAATTGTTAATCCTAACCGGTTGCTGAGAGGGGGGGGGTGGTGATTCAGTAAATTCAATTTCTCATGTTCTTTATTTAAATTAAATATTCTTGTTAATACCAAAATTAAAAGAATACTTTAAAAATCATAAACATAAATTAAATGCACAGGTCAACACAAGATTTATATGTGGAAACACTTAGTTAGAAGGAAAAAACTATGGTGGGACAAAACCAATGAAACTCCACTACTGTAGTCATAAAGCTATCTTGTTAAAGGCTTACAAAGCACTGGTCAGAGTGCTATCTAGTTAAGGGATTTAATAGAAGACCGATTAATATCTTGAACCTGTTAGGGTTCACCCTCATATGGAACCTATTAGGGTTCACCCTGATTAAAGGATTTAAATATTCTTCACAATAAAAGAAATGATCTTATTTTGACACTGTATCTATCGATTTAGATCATACTTGTTCACTCTGTCCTCTGCTTAGCTGTTGAATCTTCCTCTCTTTCACCTTTTGTGACTGTGATCCTTCTTAGAAGACTCTTCTCTTATGCTCTACTTTCTCTTTTCTCTTGATTTTCAACAACGCTCCTCATGCACAATGATGCCTGTTTATAAGAAATTATCTTATTAAAAATACATCTAACGGTGCCACTAAGCTGTAACTCTCCCAAAAATCACACATACAAAACTCTTGATCAAAAATCTTGCAAACTGATCTTTAGTTTACCTCGAAACACCCATAGAAAAATAAGAATAACTCTAGTTTGACTAAAAAATTGCTCCGCATAATCCGGATTGGATTATAAAGCACTAACTGGTAAGTGATGTGCAACCTGTTAGTCATTTTCATCCTATGTGTTTGCCAAGACCGGTTGGACAAGATCAGACCGGTATAAATGTGACTGGTTAAGGTACACTATTCACTTAGTCATTCTACCGGTTCACAACCATTGTTTCTATCATGAGTACCGATGTGTTTGATATTTTCCAATGACAACTAAACTTTATGTCAACAACCTTATTGTATTTACATTATATATTTTCATTCTAGGACTTCATAATTGCACTTATTGCATACCTAATTAAAAAATTGGTCCTGTAATCTCTCTAACTTGTGCAAAATTGAGGTAGGATCTAATTTCTAGGCATCCTCCTCTAGTTTCCTCCAATCACAATATTCATTACATCTCCTAGGCTCTATAACACTTTATTTTGACCTTGGAATTCAATCGTGACACCATAATCAACTACAACTTTGGATCTTGCACCGACACATTGACTGTGATCCACCTATCAAATTTCAACCATTTCTTGGTGGACTAGGTCGGCCATGTTGACCTTGTCCTAGGAATTTGGGCTTAGATTTAGGGATGGGATCCCTCTTGATGCACTTGTGGGGTTTCTAGATTTATAGTTTGCCTGCTTAATTTCGGCTCCCAAAAACATTATAAAAGCAATATTATTACTTCATTTTGGCATAATGAAATCAAGTGCAAGGTGAAAGTCCCAATTTGATTACAAGAAGAAATTGCAAGGTGGAAGCCCTAGTTTGATGACATCCATTGAAGCAAGGGTTTTTTATTGAAGAATTCATCAGAGTAATCTTGAAGAAACCCCTTCAAAAAAGATGTAAAAAATTGGCAAAATTTATAAAACTATTGAGGAAAATATTAATTTTATTGGCAAAAAGTTTTAATTTAAAAAGAAAAAATAATAATCTCAATTGGCGTGTCATTCATGCTCCTTGAAACTATGTGAAAAATTTGGGTGAATTGTGTTTTTTTTCAAAACTACATAAATATATATTGGCGAATAAAAAATAATATTTACAGTATAACAATAATTTTGTGGGTGAATTATGAGTCAAAAACATCAAAAGACTTGACCATGGAAAAACAAAAAAAAATATTTCACAATTGTTTTTGGATCGGGTTTAGTCTCACAGAAGTAGGAACATCAATAGAAGTTCAAGTAAAGAAGCCAGATATATATGCAAATAAAACATACAACATATCCCACATTGGTGACACACAATGCTGCATTTGTGATTTTATATGTCAGTGTTGACTCATTCACTTTCCAAAGGAACAATGCCTTTTGGTGGAGGGCACACGCGCACGGGGCTGAACCGATGTGGAGCCAATCATTGACTTTAGTGTGCCCGTAAGAAGACAAAGACAAGTTGGGTGCCGCATGGAATTTGCTGACAAGTATGTTGATGACCAGTTTGTGGTGACAGTTTGCATATCTTCGACATGCTAAAAGGAGGGTTGATGTTGACGATTACTAAGATACACAATGGTCAGGTTGATAGTGTGCGTGACTTCGGCGGTTATGTTAGCGGTTTGGAGTTATAGGCCACAAAGATACATAAAGGTCAGGTCAGTTTGTGGTTGACAGTTTGGGTAGCTTAAACATGCTAAAATGAGGGTCAATGTTGATAGTTATGAAGATACGCAAAGGTCAGGTCATGACTTCAACCACTTTGTTGGTAGTCTGAGATGAAGGCCATGAAGATACAAAATGACTTGGATGAAAGTTAGCATGACTTCACAAGGTTAGTCCCACAATTAAAGAGAAAGGTCACAAAGTTACGAACATGGTTAAGTTAGCGGTTAGTGTGACTTCAACAGTTAAAATCACAGCTAAGATATGGGGGTTCTGAGGTCATGCTAACAGTCTGTGTAACTTCATGACAGTGAAGACTGAAGCTCAATTAGGGACATTAATGAGACTTATCAACAATTTTAAATTATTTAGTAGTACATAATCCAAGCCAAGATTTTGATTAGACAATAAAAAGGATAATTTGTACGGGTCCCGAGATATGAGCTGTGCCTGTGATTCATCAACATTCATTATTTTTCTTTCCAGAGCCAAGTCACCTTATGTGAAACATTCCTTCAAAATTTAATGCGGTTGCCAAGTTTCCAAGTTGGTGATTAATATATTTATATACTCTCAGCTGTGGAAACTAGAATAGTAGAAGTAACAACACTGAACACAGGGAACTTTCTAATTTCAGATGAGAGAATGGGTTTTCTAGTTAGTGTGAATTCACAAGGTTAGGCCCACAATTAAAGAGAAAGGTCATGAAGTTACGCACATGGTTAAGCTAGCGATTGGTGTGACTTCAATAGTTGAAATCGTAGCCGGGATATGGGGGTTTCAAGGTCACGCTGGTAGTCTATGTAACTTCATGACAGTTGAGACTGGAGCACAATTAGGGACATTAATGAGACTTATCAATGATTTTAAATTATTCAATAGTACATAATCCAGGTCAAGACTTTGATTAGACATTAAAAATGATAATTTGTACAGGTCCTGGGATATGAGTTGTGCTTGTGATTCATAACCATTCATTATTTTTCTTTTCAGACTCAAAGCCAAGTCACCTTACGTGAAACATTCCTTCAAAATTTAATGTGGTTGCCAAGTTGCCAAGATGGTGATTAATTTATTTATATACTCTCGGTAGTAGAAACTGGAATAGTACAAGTAACAACACTTGTCATTGAACATAGGGTGCTTTCTAATTTTGGATGAGAGAATGGGCCTTCCAGTTAGTGTGACTTCATAAGGTTAGGCCAACAGTTAAAGAGAAAGGTCACAAAGTTACGCACATGGTTAAGCTAGTGGTTGACGTGACTTCGATAGTTAAAATCACAGCTAGGATATGGGGGTTTCAAGGTCACGTTGGTAGTCTGCCTAACTTCACGACAATGAAGACTAAAGCACAATTAGGGACATTAATGAGACTTATCAACGGTTTTAAATTATTCACTAGTACATAATCCAGGCCAAGATTTTGAATAGACATTAAAAAGGATAATTTGTATGGGATATGAGCTGTGATTCATCAACATTCATTATTTTTCTTTTCAGAGCCAAGTCACCTTACGTGAAATAGTCCTTCAAAATTTAATGTGGCTACCAAGTTGGTGATTAATTTATTTATATAATCTCGGTAGTAGAAACTAGAATAGTACAACTAATAACACTGAACACAGGGTACTTTCTTATTTTGGATGAGAGAATGGGTTTCCAGTAGTTGAGGGATCATCAAATGAGAATCCAAATTTTTTTCTCCTACTAAATTTGGATATGGTTGAGGAGAATCAAGAGGATGTCCTGAGCCATCTCATGTCTATAGCATGGGAACATGCTACCAGTTACATAGGATACCAAAGCGATTTGTTTGAAATTTAAGTAGAACAGAACAAGGCAGAGATGCACACTATTTTTGAGAATCTTGGCTTCGACGAGGAGGGGTTCCAGGACAATTTGAACCAATTATTTTCTGGCCTTCGCATCGACTGATGTCTAATTGTCACCTTTTGGATACTATAACAATTAGGATATGTAGGCTTTTCCTCTCAAAGGTTAACTTTTGTAATAAATTGTAAATACTTAACTGTACCATTTTACAAATTAATACAAATGAGAAGACCCTTTTTCAAATAGTGTTATATGCATTTAGTTTCAAGTTTTGAATTTATCCACATCCTTATACTTCAAATTTCAATACAGTAACATGAACAATATACATTATACTTAAAATTATAAAAATAATGAACAATAATTTTGTAAATTGTAAATGTAATTATTAATATGAGTCAAGATTCAAGAAGTACAGTATATGAAGTATATGTAGACTATGATTCTGTATAAATACCTATTAACTGGTTATTGAATGCTAAATCACTTCACTAACTTAGTGAGCAATCTGACGCTTCTAAATCCCACATGGAATCCAGGTCCTGAATTTGACTAGTAGTAAAAGGTTCCTCTTCAGTTTGAGTCAGGTATTCAAAATCAAAAAATTCTTCATCTTGATTCTAAGTCTGGGACCAAGATCCATCGTTTGTCTCAAAACTAGCACTAGCAGTAGCACTGCAAGTTTTTGAACTGTTGCAAAGCCCTCATCTTTCACGCATGGAATTCCAAATTGCCAATGCTCTATCATAAGGAAAATCTCTAACATTGTACTGAGTTACAAACAACCTCAATCAAGTTTCTAAATTTTTGTCTAGTTTGTTTTTGATCTTTGATTTCAAAAACCCCATTGCACTAAAAACTCTTTCATCTTCCACCGACCCCAAGATCATTGTTTGACATAAATCAACAAGTTTAAAATAATCTGATATTGAATAACGTAATACTTCACTCTGCTCGATCCTTTTCCAAAGCCTAGTTATTGCACTAGGTTCAAATGGATTCTCCAAGTTTTTCAACTGCAATTTCATACATGATGCAAATTGTCTACATTGTTTTTTAAGATTAGCTGAGTCTAAAATTCCTTCAATTGGTTGTTCATTGCAATTTGTATGTTTTGAAAATTCTCTCACCAATTCATCAATTTTTTTATGAAAGATATGTGCATCAATTTGTTTATCTCTGATATTTTTCCAAAAATGAGGAAACACACAACCCATGGCTTCAAGATTTTCTTCTCGAGGGAATCTTTCATGAATCTCAGTTGAAAGTTGGTAGGAAATTGTTGAATTCAATTTATCACTAACAAATTTAACAATCCTATCAAAATTTGCCTTTTTAACTAGTAGTCTGCCTCGCTTGCCCATCTTATATTGGTGCATTGCTATTGCATATCCTTTCACAAACACACATAAATCATTTTTTGTATTAAATTGTAAAAAATTCTTAGCATGAATCAAATCTGTAATTATCTTCCACTTGAAAAAATTTGGGCTTTGAAGTGCTGTCATATCTGAATACATAGCATCCGAGGCAATGCATGTCATTCTACGTAAACTGCTATACTCATGGATATACATAGTTCTGTCTTGGGCTTTCTTAACAAGTTTTTTCATTAAATCTAGCATGGGGAGAAGACTGGCTAAAGTTATCAGTGTCTCTATATCACTTAACTTATGTAAAAAATCAAGAGCTTTGTCTACTATGAGGCGTTGCTCATATAAATTACTTTGATCAAGGATTGATATTCTGTTAGAACTCATTCTATTGGTCTATGCAAAGAGATCCATCTGGTCTCAACATTCTTGAGAAGCTTGTTTCCTGGTGTTACTCCCTCTGAAAACATCTTAAATTTTGCAAAACGTTTAGGACTTCTGCAGAAGTAAGAGTATAGCTTGCAGACTAGATCTTCAACTTTGACATTGTAGGAAAATCACTTATAATTTTATATGCTAAATTCATTCGATGGGCCATGCAATGTATGCCAAGCATGTAAGGTGCAATACTAGTTTGTAATCTTGCACAAAGACCATTCCTTTGACCTTGCATTACTGCAGCTCCATCAACTCCAACACACACTAACTTCTTTCCAATTGTCAAATCATCCATACCAACAACTTCAGTCAAAGCTTTCTTGACTTCAAAAAATAAGTTTTCTATTATTGAATTGCCCCTCATTTTATGAACACAGAGTAGACGATCTTGGTGGACATGTTCTTTTACTTTATACACATGCATAGAGACCAAAGAAATGTTATCTACTGTAACAACTTCATCTATGGATACTAAAATAAATCTGGACTATTTTACTTTCTCCTATAAATTTTGCTTTTCCACATCAGCAAGACAATTTGGCATTTCCCATCCAATATTTGTTGACCAATGTGACATAGGATAGTGATGAAATCTCAAAAAAGATAATAAATAACCATATTCTAAGAAGTCTCTCATAGGACGCCCTCTAGACAGAATATGAAAAACAACACTCATCTAAATAGTCTTTGCCAGGTTTTCTTCATTGGCTGCATGTTTAAACCCAACCTTGATTGGATTTCCACTACTAGCAATTACTACCATTGTCTTGTTATGCTTTTCATATTCTATGGCATACTTAACATGAAGACATTCTTCCTTTGATTTCCATTTCAATATTGATATTTCTTGTTCGTCTATGGTCTATTTTTCATAAACCTTACCAATATGATTTTCTATAGTGTCAAGCTTTAGTTGCAACTTATTCTATTTTTTAGTTTTCCAAGTACAAATCTTAAACCTGCATTTTGTTGGTTTCTCATCATTGTTTTGGATTGGTTCAATGAACCAATACTTTTCTACCCGATCAACCTGAAAATTTCTTGTCATTTCCCACTCCCACACCATTTTTACTTTCCTTTTTCTTTTCTTCCTACCAACGTCAATATTATCTTCATTGCTAGCATTTTCATCCAACTGGTTTTGCGTATCCATTATTACATCTTCTGTTGTGCCACCATTATTATCCTCATTAGATGCATTTTGATTTAGCTCAATGACAACCCCAACTTGTGGTGGTGGTTGTGAATGGCTTTTGCACTTGCAATTGCAAAAGTTGATGGAGTGGAAAGATTTCCAATTCCAAAGAAAGACTTTATGGTAGTATCTCTAAGTTTTGGGCATTTTGATGGCCTCCCAATCCCTTCACTTCCTTGATGACTCTTTTCCTTGTCTAGCCTTCCAATCCCTTCACTTCTTTGATGAGTCTTACCCTTGTCTACCCTTCCAATCCCTTCAATGCCCCGAGGAGTCTTAGCCTTGTCAACTTCTAGGCTTGAAATTTCATTTGCAATCCATTCACTTCCTTGAGGAGTATTAGTCTTGCCCATGTCTGACATGGAAATCCCTTCAGTGCTATCACCAAAGTGAGAAGTTTGAGTGTAAACCTCCCCTGCCATCTCCATCCGTTCACCAGCCCAAGGATACTCAAGATAGTCACCCTTGTACAACATCTTGACCTCTCACTACTCACTACTACTAGTCACTTAGATTCTAGGATTAAAATTAATAGAAATACTGTGAAGTGTGAACAAATAATTGCTTACCTTGGCCCTTTACGCTTTCTCTGAAATGATGAATCCTCTGTTTACTATTGCAAGATTGTAATTTGTAAATCTGGCCCTCCAAAATTTTGTAATGGGATACAAAAAGACTGCAACAAATCTGAAATTGTGTTCAAGTTTTCAAAATTTTGACTAATTGATTTCAATTTATATGAATCCATGATTCCAATTTCCACATTTTGTGAATTTGTGGGCTTTTCAAAATACATTAACATCTTGATTTAAGTGTTGCAAAAATTTGTGACTTGTTCAATGCACATTGTAGGAATTAACAAATGGTTGGAAAAATAGGTCTTGGTCAATATAACAATCCCGACGAATATAATGATCATCCACACAATGTAAATTTTTGGGGGCGAACTAGGCCGACTCATTAAATTTAGAATTAATAACCGTTAGCAAATTAAGAGGCCATTACAAGAACCATGTCAGATTGGTTAAAGAACCACACTAGACTGGTTAAAGGCAAATATACCGGTAAACCACATCAAATGATAAAATATTAATGGAAATTCCAAATATTATTGACCTATTACCATGTTAAAATTGGGTGATTTGGGGCACCACGTATCGGGCATGATTCACCAATCTTCACAAAGTTAATTCCCAGAATTCTCCAAAAGGTGAATATTCGCTACTAAAAAACACTTTGGACTTCATCAATTACAAGCATCTAAAATCTCAATCAAGCATTCAAGACATGCAATACATCAATTTCCATATCATCATGGTGTTTCAAGAAGATCATGAGGATGACTAGGAGTAGTTTTGCCACTTAGGGCTTGGTATGATTTCCTTGTTATTTTTAGATCTATACATTGATGCTTCATATTTTTATGTTTACATTTTAGATCTATGATCATTTTTATGCATTCAATCAAACATTGGCTGATTTTACATGGTAGGGTTTCACTCTATCACACAAAGTTAGATCTTTGCATTTTTATTCATTTAGCAATCTAAACATACTCTAGGTTCACAAGTACATCACATTTTACATATCCTAATGGCTATCCATGGAGGTGGGAATCACAAAAATAGGGGGTTGATTGAGATAAATCCCTATATAGCCCCCCCCCTCCACATATACATTTTCTTAGATCTATAGGTCCTATAAGCTCAAATTTAGGTATAGTTTTAGAGATAGTGTTTGGAGGTTACAATAGTGCTTCCCTGCAAATTTGAGCAAAAAAGTGTAGGACTAGGTTGACTATCTCGACCTAGTCCTAGGACTAGGTTGTCTAGGTTGACCCCATCCTCCCAAAAATTAGTGAAGCTCTTAAGATAGTCAGCTATAGGTCTCAGATTTCCAAATCTAGAGTTAACTGGTTTTGAGACTCCGATAGTCGGGAAATTCATATTCAAAATGCAACTTTCCACTTTCTGTTCTAGTTGCATTCATTCTTGTCTCCATTTCCTTGCATTTACTTCCATACATTAGATTTTTCATTTACATTTAAATATCATTTGTCAATCTCTATTAGAATCGACCAAATCTAACCCTACAAGGCATAGATCATGAGTTGGCTGCCTTCCCTTGGTTGTGCTTACTAGATCTATCTTGTAGGTAAGGGTTTGACATTCCAATGTATAATGCATTGATTTGGTGAGTGATCTACATCCTAGTATTTCTCACCATTTCCCATTATTATATATTTTGGTGAACCTGAACCTTTCATGCATAATACCTTTGTGTTGGTTAGTTAGATCTTGCATATATTTCTCTTGCAAATCTCAAAAATAATAAAAACATTATCATTTAGCATTTAGATTTACTTTTTCATATATTGCATTAGCTTAGGATCTACTTCTTATGCATTCATCATTTTCATTGTTACTTAGATCTACTATTTGTTGTTTCTTAAAATTATAAAAAGAGGAAAAACTGTTATCTTTTCATTTCATTTACATTTAAAAAAATACAAAAATAATTGTATTTTATTTGTCTTTAGTTTTTTTCAAACATGTACGGTTTATTTATTCATGAGTATTTTAATGATTCCTTTAGTAGTTATGATGTTAAGAACCCTTATGGGTCATGTAGTAGTGAATATTCTGTTATGACAGGTGAAGCCTTTGATGACTTCATCTCTACTCAATCTTCCTTTATGTCTCTTCAACCAACCTTTAGCAAAAAATTCTTACATTGCTTCCTTTGAGTAACTCTATTTTCAACATTGAAACACCTAAAGTAGGCGCCCATGCTCAACCTTTGATAACCAATAATCTTGTGATAATTGTCAAAGGATGCACTCAATCAAATTCCTTTCAAACCCCTAAAAAACTTGTGATTACTATTAAGGGTTATCCTCAACAACATTCTTCTCAAACTTTCACTACACCTATGATTACGGTTAAAGGATATAATAAAAAAAGTTATGTTAAAACTCCAAACAAGCCTATTATAAATTTAGAAAGGAAAATCTAGAAGTCATCTAGAGTTTATTAAGGATTATCATGTGGTGGCTCATACCTATCATACTTGAAACAATCCTCAACCTACTTCTCTACCACCTTCTTGACCCATGCTTCCTCTGACACCACACTTATCTCCTAATCTTGGAAAGGAGTATGATTTGGTACAACAACTAAGTGCTACTCCAGCTAAGGTTTCCCTTTGGGAACTTCATCAAACTTCTCCTACATATCACGAAGCCTTGCAAAAATCTTTAAAAACTCTTCCAACTCCACCACCTAATCAGGATAACATCAATTCAGTTTTGGAATGTATGCCTTCTACTCTTGTCGAAGTTCAAATTGTCTTTACTCGAGATGATTTACCTTCTAAAGAAATTCAAGATCAACATGATGCTCTTATGATAACTATCCTTATCAACTGTAATCCCATTTGTCAGACCTTAATTGATAATGGGTCTAGATTAAATGTTTGTAGTATGGACATGTTGAAAGACATCAAAGCTAATATTTCAACTATTAAACTTGGTTTCATTCCTATTCATGGCTTTGGTAATGTTACTAAGAAAACATTGGGCATTATCACCTTACTTGTTAAGGCAGGTCTAGTTATTTTAGACACTCCTATTCATGTGATGTCTGGTCCTCTTAATTATAACCTTATTTTGGGAAGACTTTGGTTACATTTTATGCATGTTGTTCTTTCAACTCTTCATCGAAAAGTCAAGTTTATCTACAACACTATGATGTATACACTTCTTTCAAATGATAGACTGAATAGTTGTTTGCATACTGAATCAAATAATAAGCCTGTATCTATTGAAGAAAATCAAGATTATGAACCTAAGGATCATCCTTCCCCTACTAGTGCCCTTTACATGATGATTGGGGATCCTTAGATTTCACACCAACTTATGTTGGAGAATACAAATTTTGAACATTTGAACTTGAACAATCTAAACCTGATAAAGAATCTCAAACAACAACTCCTCTTTTTGATAAGCTTAGTAACAAATTTGTTGCTACTTCCACTCCTAATAAATATTTAGAAACTATCAAACCTGATTGTTATGACATAGTGACTTACAAAGCCCCATTAACTCTTTGGGATATGGCTTCTCGGTACGGTCCTGGTTATCATTTACTAGAAAAACATGGATTTAGTGGGAATGGATATGGAAAATATAAACAAGGAATTCAAGTTTCTTTAGGAAATGATGGGAATGAAAATTATTATGGGTTAGGATTTAATCCTTATAAGAAACCACAATGAGTTACTCTCCATGTCAACACTATCTTGTTCAGATCTCAAAAAATTTTGAATCCTTAAATTATTGATTTTGATCAGAAACCTTCTTTTGATACCTTTAGTAATGATGATGCTTTAGTTGAATTCTTGAGGGCATATGATGATCTCCCTTCTTTCCATCTGAATCGAGGATTTCCTTATTGTTTACATGCTGAAGCATACTTTGGAAAATAAATTAATTTTGGACATAAACATGATCCTCTTTTGCCTATGGATGTCTCTCAAAAAAGTAATCTTTTGATTACTAACACCATTGATGTGAAAATGGATACTTATAATACTGAAAAAGTGATCAAAATTAGCAAATGTCTAGATGAGGATGATCAAAAAGAGATTACTTATCTTATTCTTGAATTTCTTGATGTCTTTTCTTGGGCTTATTCTAATATGCTTGATATTGATCCTAAAATTGTCACGCATAACAATTTGCTTCTCCCTAATGCAAAGCCTCTAAAACAAAAGATATGTAAAGATGAATCCCAACATGGATCTCCTTGTGAAAGCTAAAATTGAAAATCTCCTTGACGTTGGCTTTATTTGTCCTATTGATTATTCTCCTTGGATCTAAAATGTTGTAGCGTATCTAAAGGTGACAATAAAATCATAATGTGTATAGAATTTTGACACCTAAATAAAGCTACTTTGAAGGATGATTTACCACTCCCAAACATTGATATGATTATGGATTCCATGATGGGACATGCTTTATTATCTTTCATGGATGATTTATTTAATTATAAAAAATCTTCATCCCTAATCAAGATCAATACAAAAATTATTTTATCACTCCTTGGGGAACCTTTTATTGGGCCCTTAAGCCCTTTGGATTGAAAAATGCAAGCACTACTTATCAATGCACAACGACTCTTATCTTTCATGATTACATCAATAAGGTTCTTGAAGACTATGTTAATGACAATCTCACAAATTCCATAGCTTGTAAGGATCATGGTACTGTTCTTAGATAGATCTTTGAGCGAATGCGTAACTATAACACACACTTGAATCCTGAAAAAATGTTCTTTTGAGTAAAATTTTGGGCCTTAGGAAAGCTTGCCTTATCTTTTTGTATTGTCTTTCAACTAAAATTATGTGGTACATTTGGAAAAATAGGAATGATTATTTGTTTAATGGTAAAGCTAGACCCCTTACGGAGTCTCAAAGGAGACTCACTTTCTATGAAATAGAATTACAGGCAACTGCAATGATCAAATTACACATGAAAATGTTTGCGGAGATGCTAAAGTATGGACTAGCTCTACTGGAGAAGAAAGAAATTTCACATGGTTATACTTGGGGAAAAATCTTGAGTATCATAACTCAGTTTGAAGTAGCCTTGGAGGGCTTTATGGAAGACCTCCAAGACATTAGAGAAAGACACAAAATGGAAGGGATGGATCCTGTGGCAGATGCTCTTGTTGTTGGTATAGACAGTGAAAAAAATATAGGATTTATAATCTAAAATAGGTGTATTGAAGTGGATATTGAAAAGATTGATGCAATTATTAATATGCCACCTCCCCAAAACATCTCACAACTCCTTAGTTTACGAGGAAAAATACAAACTATTTGCTAGTTTGTATCACAGTTGGCGGATCGTATGATTCCTTTCACTTATTAAAGAAGGATACTATTTTCTCATGGAATGATGATTGTCAAAAAATATTAGATAAATTCAAACATTATCTTGCTAATCCTCCTATCTTACAACCTTCTCAACATACTGAACCATTATTGTTATACACTTCTACTTCTAATGCTTTAGCCCAACACGATACAAATGGAAAAGAGTGACTAGTGTATTACATTATTCGTTCTTTGATGGATTATGAAACCCAACATACTTTGGTAGAAAAATAATGTCTAGCTTTAGTTTTTACTTGTCTAAAACCCCGACATTATCTTCTTAATACTGAAGTGAATGCCATCATAAAGTTTGATCCTTTGAAACATGTTTTCTCAAAAAATGATCTTTCAGGACGCTTGGCTAAATGGGTTATGATGCTGAGTGAATTTGATTTAAAGCTTGTTTCTCAAAAGGAAATTAAAATAAAAGCTTTGATTTATCATTTTGTCAAAGATCCTTCACCTACTTAAACTTCTAATCCTATCACTTTCCTTAATGAATTTGTTTTACCTATGGACACCGATAATACATGGGAATTGTACTTTGATGGATCTAGATGTAGAAATGGCTTTGGTGTTGGAGTTATTCTTGTATCTCCTTCAAAGAAACCTATACCTTTATAATATCATCTCAACTTTTCTTGTACTAATAACATTGCAGAATATGAAGCCCTTATCATTGGATTGAAAGCAACTTTATCCCTTAAGGTGAAAAATATTAAGATCTTTGGGGACTCACAATTAATTGTGCAATAGATTAATGGAACATATCAAGTTAAACATTCTAAGTTGACTCAATATTGTGATTTATCCTTAACCTTGCTTGATGAATTCTCGTTACATTCTATTTCATCTCTACCTCATAAGGATAATAGACATGTAGATGCTATTACAAGCACAACTTCTCTTATCTGTTTAAATGCCAATGCTAAAAGTTATCAATTCACCAAACACAATCTTGTTAGTACTTCTATCTCTGACAATTATAGAAGTGAAGCTTTTTATTTTAGTCTTCATCTAGATGAATGGTATTCACACATCTTTTATTATTTGTGAGATGGTACCTTTCCTGAATTAGCAATAAGAAATAGTAGAGCTCAAATTCATAAACTTGCTACAAGGCACATCATTCTTGATAATATTCTTTATAGGTTCTCTTACAATGGTCTTTTACTTCAGTGCCTTAATAAAATTGAGATTCCTATGACTTTACAAGAGGTTCATTTAGGATCTTGTGGTGGGGATTTTGGTGGAAAGTCCTTAGTTAAGAAGCTCCTTCTCATGGAATATTATTGGAAAACTATGGAACAAGGTTCTTTTGCCTTTGTCAAATGATGTCCTCAATGTCAACATCACAATAATCTCATCCATGCTCCTGCACATGAACTCTACTCTCAGGTAGCTTCATGATCCTTTAATCTTTGGGGCTTGGACCTCATTGGAAAAATATCACCTCCTTCTTCTCAAGAACATACATCATCATTGCTACTGATTACTTCACTAAATGGATATAGGTGGTTCCTATTTTCTCTACTACAACTAATGTCATTTGCAATTTTCTCCTAGAGATAATTATTGCTCGATTTAGTATACAGTCAATGATAATCTCTAATAATGGTACTCCTTTTAAAAACAAGGAAGTAACAAAGTTTCTAGAAAAATACCATATCAAGCAATTATTTTCTACTCCGTACTATCCTCAATCTAACAGTCAAGACGAAGCATTTAACAAGGTCATTGAGAAAATTCTTAGGAATACTATCAACAAACATGCTAAGGATTGGAACACGTAGTTGACCTATGCTTTATGAGCTTACAAGACAAGTGTTCACACTAAAACAGGAACAACTCCTTATAATCTAGTTTATGGTACAGTTGCGATTATTCCTTTAGAACTAGAAATAACCTCATTGAGAGTTTCCTTAGTGACATAATTGATAATGACACTTTCAGAGAACAATGAATTCAACAAATTTAAATGTTTGATGAACATCGTATTAATGCTCTTGAACATATTCAAGCATATCATAAATTTATAAAGAAGAAACCTGATCATAAGGTTATTGAATGTTCTTTCTTGGCTGGAGAATTGGTTCTTTATGAGAATCAATGAAATGTAAATGCTCTACCTAGAGAAAGGGGTAAGTTAGTCCTAATTGGTTTGACCCATACATCATCACTGAAGTTTACAATTTTGGCACATATAAATTAGCTAATATGGATGGTATACCACTTAGGAACCCCATAAATGCTATGCATTTGTGTTGGTACTATGATTAACTATTATTTTCATTCTCTTCCTTCCTTTCTTCCTTCCCTTCTTTCTCATTTCAATCTTTATGTGTGTTAGTATCTTTACATTAGAGCATTATATGTTAATAGTTGTTATTTTCATGTATTGTTCCATTCTTGACAAAAATGTACATGTTTTGGTCTTGAATTTATTTGTATTATGTTAATCATTTTGATTGGGATATTACTTAGAAGATGCTTGCACACTTTATTTCATTCACATTTTATGTTTGAATGAATTAGTGTTAAGTTATGTAATGCCCCGCTAGGGAACCCAAGAGAGATTAATCTAAACATGCTTCTAAGTTTACATAATAATTTTTTTCTTAAGAGTTTACACAACAATAATTTTTGACAATGCGGAACCAATAAAATATAATTATAACTCAAACATAGATTACAATTCTCAAGGGTTCCTTGACATAGATTACACAAATATTAATTAAACTACTTAATGTAACAACCATACAAAGTCTCCACATAATGTAAATAAGTACAACATCATATACATGGAAATCCAGATACAACCGGTACCACAAGGTATCCATAATGAAAGACATCCTTTGCACATGCCGCAGGGTATGTAACAATAATCCAATGTAAAATATAATATGACATCTCCAAACTAGCTGATACAATGATACAATAACACATTACAAGAAAGATAAGAATAAATCTCCAACAATGATGAACAAGAAGGTATAATTGCCACAAGGATCATCTAGCACTGTTGCACAAATGTCAGAATCTCAAATGGAAAAATAATCACTACCACCCTACCTCGTGGAACCTAAATTGTCCACTCCCATTGTGCTAAGGAGATAACAACAAACCCCACTCAGATATCAAACACCAAAATCAATCACAATACAAACTAAGAAAGAGATCCTAAAAGCTTTCTATCTCAAAAGGGTACAATAGGATAACAAAGGTAAAACACACTCAACCAGAGGCAACCAAAACATGTACGAAACCTAAGATGCATATGGGGAGGTGTCATCACATGAGCCAACTCTAGAGTTATCCTAGCAATCTCTCAAGACCCTGACACCCTAGCGACTCTATGCGGTATGAGTAATCCTCTCATACATACAAGGTACTAACAATGCTATATCCAAATACATGTAGACAATAAACATCATCTCACAAACCATCCTATCCTATACTATCGCTCAAGACATGGGTGATGAACACATATATCTTATTAATGTTTCTATCCTAATAGATTTTATTACGTCATCATTTTATTAATGTTAGGAATAATAGTCCACAATAAAATTGAGAGGGGGGTGAATCAGTTGTATGATAGAATATTAAACTTCAAACTTTAAGCTCATTAATATCAGATCCAATGAACACAATGAATGCCAACACAATAACACAATATTTTGGTTTCGGGGAAACCCTGTTAAAGGTAAAAACCCCAGTGGGAATTAGCACCCACAAATGATGTACTAAGAGTATAGAAATCCTTGTTAGAAGATATAGCCCTGTTAGGAGCTTATTGAAACATTACAGTACATAATCCTTGCTAGAGGATAGACCCCGTTAGGAGTCAAGAAAAATAGAGGGCTCACTGCCCAAAGAAGGTTAAATCCACCTTCAGAACTCACTAGTTCGCAGCAGGTGTATATAAAGAAATACACAATCTTTTGAACTATTTGCCAACAACTTGTCTTTGCTTGATCAGTTCCAATGAAGTCTACCAATAATCCTCTACTCTACATATAATAGACACAAGTTCACAACTTTCACAACCTCCTTATATCATACATATTCCATCCCTATCTTTTCCAAGGAAAAGACCTTTCATTTATACCTTATTACAATTTTGCAAGATCAAGTCAGCCCATAAGGATTTTCTAATTACAAAAAATTACATAAACCCTTGCTAAGATATACACAGTAGCTATAAAAAATTTACAATGATTACATTACAACAATTAAGGACCGTCATCCTTGATTTGTGCTTGCCAAACAAAACACACACTTCATTCTCTGAGTCAGCTTCAGAATAAGCCATCGCTAGAGCACACACCATAGATGACATCACCAATCACTCTGTACCTTGCACTAACCAATGAACATCTTTCAGTACCTCCTCCATCATCCTTCAAGTTTGCATACCTTGAATCCGATTCCTCTGAAAGATATATCAAAAACTCAGAGACTAACTCTGTCAATTCTCACTATCATAGTCCAGTGACTAGTATTTACCAAAACAACTGTAACTCTCTTAATATGCAATACTTAATGATGCAATCACACATATAAGATCACAACATCTAACTTCATAGCATCTAAAACATCCATATACTAACCATACACTATGATTACCAGTCTGGTTCATAAAAACATATGTTGACATCAGTGACAAAACACAAATGACAATAGTATGAGTGCCCATTCAGTAACGTAGTGATTAAACATATTACATGTCTTAATCACCGCCCATGCATTAGCAATATCCAACAATTTCCCCCTTTGGCATTGATGTCAACATATGAGAAAATCTTATCCTAAAGTTATATCAATCCAAAGTCCTTCAACTGAACAATCTCCCCAAACAATAAAGATTTTCTCATAGCAACACTCCCCCTTTGACAACAATGGAAAAGGGTGCCATGAGCCTTCAACTGCCTTCGCATATAAACTTTCTTCCATGATCACTCCCCCTGAGGAGTAGATCCCTACATCCAGTCCAGAAAATGATGAGGCTCTGAACACTTCTAGACTGATGCATCTCTGCATCATTTAGTTTTGACTAGGAGGGGCTTGAACCCCTAGCATACCTCTAAGATATTCAAAGGTATCTTTCGGTAGTGGCTTTGTAAAAATGTCTGCAATTTGCTCTTTTGTACTGATATATTCTAGCTTGATTTCTTTTTCTGCCACCTTGTCTCTCAAGAAGTGATACTTGATAGAAATGTGTTTAGTTTTAGAGTGCATCACCAGATTCTTTGACATGTTTACTATGCTGGTGTTATCACAATAAATAACCACAGGCTCATTAAAAGTTATTCCAATATCTGTCAGCATTTGTTTCATCCAAATAATCTGAGTGCAATTTATAGCAGCAACAACATATTCTGATTCAACAATAGATTGTGCTTTACAATCTTGTTTCTTACTTAGCCAAGAAACCAACTTTTTCCCAAAGAAAAATGCACCACCACTGGTACTTTTTCTGTCATCAATATTTCCTGCCCAATCAGCGTCAGTATAAGCATGAAGTTCAAAGCTATCATTCCTATCATACCATAAACCATAGTCTATGGTTCCTCTGAGATACCTCAGTATTCTTTTCACAGCAACTAGATGGGTCTCTTTGGGTTCTGCCTGATATCTAGCCACAATTCCAATAGCATTAGCAATATCTAGTCTGGTGTGAGTCAGATATTGTAGCCGTCCAACCATTGATCTATACAAAGTCTGAAAAACACATTTGATTCATCATCAATTGTTAGCTTGTTTCCAGTCACCATAGGTGTTCCTACTGGTTTACAATCTTCCATACCAAATTTCTTAAGCAATTCTTTGAGATACTTGGTCTGAGAAATGAAAATACCATTCTCATTCTGAGTTATTTGCAATCCAAGGAAGAATTTCATTTCACCTATCATGGACATCTCAAATTTACTTTCCATTTCTTTAGGAAACTTCTTACATAGATCATCATTACCTCCAAAGATAATGTCATCCACAAATACTTCTACTATTAGGATTCCATCTTCAGTAGTTCTTAAATACAAATTACTATTCGCATTACCTTTTGTGAAACCAAGTCCAAGTAGATACTTGTCCAACCTTGCATACCAAGTCCTAGGAGCTTGCTTCAACCCATACAAGATTTTCTTCAATTTTCACACCATGTCTTTGTCTTCGCATAGAGGAAATCCATCTGGTTGTTCTATGTATACTTCTTCTTCAAGATCTCTATTTAGAAATGTAGATTTAACATCCATCTGATACACTTTGAAATTTTTGTGTGCAACATAAGATAGAAATAATCTTACTGCCTCTATTCTAGCAATAGGAGAAAATGTTTCTTCAAAGTCTATGCCTTCTTGCTATGAGTATCCCTTACACACTAGTCTTGCTTTGTTCCTTACAACTTTTCTTCTTCATCCATTTTGTTTCTAAAGACCCATTTTGTTCCTATAACATTTTTATTTTTAGGTCTTGGAACCAATTCCCAAGTATTATTTTTCTTTATCTGATCCAATTCTTCTTTCATGACATTTATCCAAGATTCATCTTTAAAGGCTTCATCTGTAGTTTTTGGCTCAACTTGAGAAATCAAACAAATTTCTTCTCTAACAATAGATCTAGTTAGCACTCCTTGACTGATATTGCCAATAATTTGATTTTCAGGATGGTTATTTTTTACATACCTTGGAGTTTTAGGAGTTTCAGTAGTCTTGCTTGTATCATCACAAGCCTCTTTTTCACTTTCTTCCTCAACAAGTTTTTCTTCTTCAGCAACAGTAGTGGTTTCTTTCACTTCTGATATCTGATTGCTGTCATACATTCTTTCTTGTATTTAAAATTTCTCATCTATTCTTACATTGTTACTTTCAACCATCTTCCTTAGTCTCAGATTGAAACATTTGTATGCCTTGCTTTTAACAGAGTAACCAAGGAAGATACCTTCATCACTTCTAGCATCAAATTTCCCTATCTCATTATCTCTCTTGATATAACATTTGCTACCAAAAATTCTAAAATATTTTACAGTAGGAGTATGATCAAACCATAGTTCATAGGGAGTCTTACTTGTGCCATCTTTGATTTGAATTTTGTTTAATGTGTACACTGCTGTTCCAACAACCTCTCTCCAATGTACATGAAATACATTTCCTTCAATCAGCATTGTCCTCGTAGCATCAAGTATAGCTTTATTTCTTCGCTTTGCTATCCCATTCTATTGCGGAGTCCTAGGAGTAGATGTTTGTCTTTTTATCCCATGCTCTTCACAGTATGAATTAAAGAAATCTGATGTAAACTCTCCACCTCTATCTAATCTTAAACACTTTATTTTCAGTCTTGATTCATTCTCTACTTTTTCTTTAAACAACTTGAATTTGTCAAATGCTTCTGATTTCTCTCTCAAATAAGTAACCCACATCATTCTAGAAAAGTCATCAACAAAGAGTATAAAATACCTTTCACCATAGTATGAGTTTGTTCTTGTAGGCCCACATAGATCTGTTTGTACCAGATCCAACTTTCCTTTTGATGTAAATGTTTTTCTTTTATGAATGCTTTTAGTTTTCTTTCCCATAACACATTCTATGCATACAGTGTTAGAAGGTTTCACAATCTTCGGTAGATCTCTTACTGCATTAGCCATACTTGCCTTCACAATGTTATCAAAGTTAACATGACAAAATATTCTATGCCATAACCAACTATCATCTACCTTCGCAACAAAACAAGAGGCTCCAAATGTGTTTAGTTCAAATACATTACCTCTGGATCTTGAACCGGTAGCAATCAGTTTTCCTTCCTTGCTTCTGATAAAACATTTACCATTAACAAAACTTAACTGAAAGTTTTTATCCATTAAATGTCCAACACTCGACAAGTTATGCTTCAATCCTTCAACCAGTAGTACATTGTCTGCATTAGTCTTTCCATCCAGAGCGATGGATCCAACTCCTATGATGGACTTTGGGAGATTGTCCCCAAACCTTACAAAACCTCCATCATAATTTACTAATTTAACAAATTTATTCTTATCACCAATCATATGATGAGAACATCCACTGTCAATTATCCATTCAATTTTCTTCTCAACATGAGATACTAAAGCTTTTTCTTCATAAACTGGTTCATCTTTAATAGCAATAAATCTAATCTCTTCATTGTCTAAATCATCATCATCAGAGATTCCTTCACTAGCATAATAAAATTCTTTGTCTCTTCTAATCTTTGCATAATCAGGTTTGTATTTAGGAACTCTTGTATGACATCTAGATGCAAAATGACCTATCTTATTGCATGAAAAACATTTCAAAGGTAATTTGCCTTCAAATTTGCCCTTACCTCTTTTCTCTCTTCTAGCAATCAGTGCAACAAGTTCTTCTATCTTCTTTTCTTCTTCCATTATCTTCTCCCATTCCTCAACATACTCACCAAGCTCTTCTTTCAGGTCTTCTTTGCTTGTGCTCAGAAGTGAAGATACTTTCTTGTGTGCGGATGCCCTAAATGAAGATTCAACTTTAGGTGCAACTTCTCCTAAGTTCACAACTTCAAAGGTAGTTAAATTTACAATCAACATCTCTCTACTAAATTTTGGAGTCAAGGGTATAGTTTCTTGAATTGACATTGCCTTGAATTTGTAAGTAGGATTTAGAGATATGAGAATCTTTACAATGACTTCATCTTCATCATAAGTACCTCCATAATTTTTGATTCCAACTACAACTTCTGTAACCCTTTGAACATAGGCTCTAATGCTTTCATCTTCATTCATTTGCAACTTCTCCATCTTTGTCTTCCAGTTTTGCAATTTCGCTTGTTTGGTATACTTGTCTCCTTCATAGAGTGCCTCTAGTCTATTACAAATTTCATGTGCTGAATCTAGATCTTTAATTTCAGTAAACTCACCCTTAGATAGTGCGCTGATCAATGCTTCTCTTGCGACCATGTTGCATGAAAATAACTTCTTTTCATCATCATCGGTTGTTTCCAAGTCATTCTCAGCCTTCAGAGATTCCTTCTTCTTTATAATCATCCAGTAGTCTATGCCCATACATAGCAGATGTGTTCGCATCTTATTTTTCCAACTGTCAAAGTTTCCAGGATCAAACTTAGGACTTTCCTTCCTATAGAATGCCATTTCCAAGATCACCTCAAGTTGTTAAGCTTTCTCTTTGAGGACCACAAGCTCTGATACCAATTGTTAGGAATAAGAGTCCACAATAAAATTGAGAGGGGGGGTGAATCAGTTGTATGATAGAATATTAAAATTTAAACTTTAAGCTCATTAATATCAGATCCAATGAACACAATGAATGCCAACACAATAACACAATATTTTGGTTTCGGGGAAACCTTGTTAAAGGTAAAAACTCCGGTGGGAATTAGCACCCACAAATGATGTACTAAGAGTATAGTAATCCTTGTTAGAAGATATAGCCTTGTTAGGAGCTTATTGAAATATTACAGTACATAGTCCTTGTTAGAGGACATACCCTATTAGGAGTCAAGAACAATAGAGGGCTCACTGCCCAAGGCTCACTACCCAAGGCTCACTGCCCAAAGAAGGTTAAATCCACCTTCAGAACTCACTAGTTCGCAACAGGTGTATATGAAGAAATACACAATCTTTTGGACTGTTTGCCAA
The DNA here is from genome assembly GCA_027943335.1 of Chamaecyparis obtusa. Lineage (NCBI taxonomy): Eukaryota > Viridiplantae > Streptophyta > Pinopsida > Cupressales > Cupressaceae > Chamaecyparis > Chamaecyparis obtusa. The sequence goes on from BSBK01001932.1 coordinate 291,052, forward strand.
AAACTTGTCTTTGCTTGATCAGTTCCAATGAAGTCCACCAGTAATCCTCTACTCTACATACAACAGACACAAGTCGCAACTTTCACAACCTCCTTATATCATACATATTCCATCCCTATCTTTTCCAAGGAAAAGACCTTTCATTTATACCTTATTACAATTTTCCAAGATCAGGTCAGCCCATAAGGCTTTCCTAATTACAAACAATTACATAAACCCTTGCTAAGATACACACTATATCTATAAAAAATTTACAATGATTACATTACAACAATTAAAGACCGACATCCTTGATTTGTGCTTGCCAAACAAAACACACGCTTCATTCCTTGAGTCGACTTCAGAATAAGCGATCACCAAAGCACACGCCACAGATGATGTCACCAATCACTGTGTACGTTGCGCTCACCAATGAACATCCATCAGTACCTCTTCTATCATCCTTCAAGTTTGCATACCTTGAATCCAATCCCTCTGAAAGATATATCAAAAACTTAGAGACTAACTCTGTCAATTCTCACTGTCACAGCCCAGTGACCAGTCTTTACCAAAACAACTGTAACTCTCTTAATATGCAATACTAAATGATGTGATCATAGATATAAGATCACAACATCCACCTGAACTCTCATCTAACTTTGCAGCATCTGAAACATCCGTATACTAACCGTACACTATGATTACCAGTCTGGTTCCTTCATAAAAGCATATGTTGACATTAGTGACAAAACACAAATGACAACAGTATGAGTGCCCATTCAGTAACGTAGTGATTAAACATATTACATGTCTCAATCACCACCCATGCATTAGCAATATCCAACAATTAAGTCACTTCCAATAAGTTATCTTGGTAGCCACTTGTGGGCCCTAATGCCTATTGCAAGCCACTCCCCACCTATACACTTAGTTAACCTACCTAGGCTTACAAACTAGATAACAATAATCCTCAAATATGTTCCAAAATATAACATGAACATACTGGTTCTCACATAACTACAATAACATAACAACACTCTCAAAGTATCCTTAAAATCATAAGCTTCAATAAAAAAAGTTTGACAATAGAGATTGAGATCATATTTCCCCATGTGAAATATGTAACCCAAACACAACCATACAAGACAACCTTCATACCACATGATAAAATCACAAGGTGACCACATACCATATAAAAGATTAATTCAAAATTAAGTTTAAAATAACGATTACAAAAAGCAACTTGCGCATTCCAAAAATACCCCATAGCCTCTGGTATAAAATTTCTAAAATCCAACGTAGTTCCCCAATTACAATCAATCAAAGTCTCAAAATGTGCAAAAGTGCCCAAAACTAAATCATAAATTCCAGTTGACTAAAGCAATCATCTTGCTGAAAAAATCCATTTGACTACAAAAGTGTTGATATAAATGTCTCATACCAAACTATCTATTTAAAATAAAATCTCGTGCATATATACTTTTTAAATAAGTATTTAACTAAAATCTCCATCCGTATCAAAACACCTTGTATTTAATAATAAAGTAATGTAATTAATTTTCTAAATATAAAGGAAAATATTAGTGTTAAAACCCGCATGTAAAAAAATCAATTAATATTTATTTATTTATTAATTTGTTTTTCAAAATAAATAAATAACAATATATTTTTTATTTTTTTAAATTCAAAAATTAATAAATAATAATAATTTAATTTTTTTTAAAATCTGAAAATTAATAAATAATAATAATAATTTTTTTTTCCATCTGAATTTAATTTTAAGGGTTTAATGAAAATTTCTAATCAACCCGAACTAAATCAATCTACAAATTTTCTTATTGTTTTTAAACCAAAATTCCTAGGGTTTATACAAAACATCTATAATAGAATTTTTCTTAAATTCAAATTAACTAATAATCAAAATATGATTTTCTAAGACCAAAGCATGCAGAATTTTGCTAAGAATAACCTAGGGTTTCATCAAGCATAATTTCTTAAATTTTAAATCATAAAACATTCTAGATCTAAGTTTATCAATAATTTTTCAGACGAAGCTTTAATAGCCAAATCAAACCAAAATAATGGAAAATAAAGCAATAACAAAATCATAAATTCAACAGCCACTTGAACCCAAAATTTTTTATCAAACCAAAATCCCAAACAATAATTCTATGAAACATTTAAATTTGATCATACAATTCCAAACACAAGGAAGACAATATTTTTAAAAAAGAAATTGCAATAAAATTCAAAACCCTACCTAAAAATTCACAAGAAGATCTAAAACAACAAATGGTTGAATTGAAGACTTGAAGATTCGAAATTACTCCTAAGCTTTGAAAACAATTCCACAAACAATCCAAACATTTTTTCCCAAAACCTCATCTCCTCCAAACTTGTTTTGTGAATAATGGGTAAAAGAATTCTTAATAATGAAAATCCTCCAAAATAAAACTCAACATGCAACTCTTAATAAGAAATAAGAACTCAACATGCAACTCCTAAACAAAATAAGAACTCAAAATTAGAAATCAACTCACTAACCTTGTTTTTATCAAATTATGCTACATGATTAATTATAATTTTAATGATAAAATATGTACTTTTCAGTTATCAACTCTTAACTCAACTTTCAACTTAAATTTCTAATTCAATTATATTAAATTGAATGTGCAACTTTAATTGCATTTTAATTTATTAACAATTATTATTTTTCAACATATTAATAATTATGAAGTTGATAATTAAATATCAATTCATTAATTATGCTTTTAAATTTCAATTTTAGATTTGATAATTAATTAAATTCTTTATTCACAAAATTGAACTTTTAAAATTAAGTCTTTTTTATTAAATAATATATTTAATTAATTCTCATTAATTAAATACCCTCATATTAATAATTCTATATTTTAATAATATTTAATTATTTATTCACATATCAAACCCATAAATCAGTTAACCATAATAACATAAAATCACACTAACCACATAACACGACAACATGAAAAAGAACTAACTAAACCAAAACACCAAATTCATATTGAGGGAAAAGGGTTCACGAATTCACATCACCTTGACGAATTCGAATAGAAAACTCAATTAGAAACTTGTCCCTTAATTTAGGAAAATAAATGGCCTGGGCCGGGATTGGACATGTATGCTATCCCCCTCTCTTACCATTTGAGATATTGCAATAGGGCATGCTCATCCTGACAATTAAAGGAAGTCGATGCCCGATACTTGAAATCCTACATAAAAGATGAGCATGTACATACATGTATAAATATATAACAGATAATGGTGGGGATCAGCTGACCGTGTGGATCTCGCAAACAAGTAGCTACGACTACGTCCCTCAACCACATCAGACACATCAAATAGAAATATAAAACATTGATGAAGGGTGCTCCCCTTAATACTACAAACACATAATAGAAACAAAGAAACAACAACAATTTGAAAGAACAGAAAATGGGCTTCTTATTATCTCCACAAGTGTGGAATTACAAATTTCAGAATTACAATATGCAAAGCCACATGGGCATTCCTCTTACAATATTCTGTAGGACAAAGCCTCGAATCATTACCCAGATCTACCTAGAACTGCCCTAGACAACACTACGGGCCTTCTTTATATAGGCAATTTCCACCGCCCGAGAAGGTTCCAGAAATTTAGCCCTTAGGGCCGACCAAACTTATAATTATTTTATTTTTCATTTTATTACATCATAGTCAGCTCATAATAACTTTTGAAACCCAAACAAAAAGTTTAAAGGAAATTTATTTTCCACCATTTTAGGTGGCCCGACTTTCGGAGACCATAAGTCATCACCCATTGACCCGATTGACTATTATGACCCCGATTCAGAAAGGGTGCGAGGAGCTCTACAGTGCTTGACTTGCACAAGCTCCAACTAGCCGAAGTTTCAACCTCATTCGGGGCCTCTAAAGCCTTCAAAACTTAGTTCAAAGTTTCTATACCTTGCTGCCAATATCAAAAATTTTCAATATCTTCAAAAATAGACTTGATCTCGTAATGAAACTTTACTGGAAGGCTGATATGACTAAGATGAACCTCCACATGTGAAATCAGAACATTCTGAGATCATATGAACAACTTACTAAAAATAGTAAGTTTCCATAAATAACATCTCTGCACAAGATAGCCCTTATTGAAAAGAAACCAGAAATATTTTTTTTGGGTGATGCAAGATTTCTCTTACACCCAGGATGCTCCTGCATCAGACACCTGGGCTAATTTGAGAAGTGACTCTATCACATCTCAAGTGTGAAGAGAAAAATCAAGACGGTTAACCTCCTCCCTTGTCAGCCATGATGAATCTTCAACATGTCATCCTTTCCACTTGACCAGATATTCTTCATATGTCCTGTTCCTTGTGCTTCTGCAAACATGACTGTCTAGTATATCCTCAATCTCCTTGATAGTGAAACTAGTTGCTAGAATACTCCACTGTGCTTTTGTGATCTCATCTTCAACACCTCTTTCATGATACTCTGTCAAATTTGAAATGTTAAACACTGGTGAAATATTCAGCTCAGTAGGCAATTCTACCTCATATGCATTTCTTGAATCATGTTTCTTCAATATCTTACATGGCCCAAACTTTTTCATTTTTAGCTTTGTTGTATGTGCCAACTAGAAATTGCTCCTTTCACAATTGAACCATGACTTCATCTCCAATCTGAAATTCCTTATGCCTCCTTTTCTCATCTGCCTTAGCCTTATGCTGCACATTCATCTTGGTAATGTGCTTCCTCCCCTCCTCATGGATGTTCTTCAAATGTTTTGCAAAATCCTCAGCTTCAGCACTACTTATTTCTCCTTTATCTATTTTTCTCAACTCAGATGCATTTCTAGGACTACTTCCATATACAATTTGGAATGGTGATTTACCAGTGCTCCTGTTGATAGAATTATTGTATGCAAATTCTCCCTGTGGTAAAATCAAATCCCATCCTGTTGGCTTGTCTCCAACCAAACATCTCAGCAAATTTCCCAAACTCCTATTCACCACCTCTGTCTGTCCATCAGTCTGTGGATGATGTGATGAACTAAACTTCAAATCTATCTTTAACTTCTTCCACAATGTACGCTAGAAATATCCAACAAATTTAGTATCTTGATCTGAAACTATGCTCTTTGGTAAACCATGTAGCCTCACCACTTCTTTGAAAAATAATTCTTCTACATGAACAACATCATTAGTCTTCTTGTAGGGAATGAAATGTGCCATCTTTGAAAATCTATCAACCACCAGTAAAATTGAATCATGTCCCCATTGAGTCTTCGGTAAACCAAGAACAAAGTCCATATTGATATCCTCCCAAAAATTTTCTGGTACAGATAATGGATGATACAACTCTGTATTATGCTTTACCCCTTTTTCCATCTGACATACTCTGCAACTTTGTACAAAATTCTTGACATCTTGCTGCAACTATGGCCAATAATAATTCTCACTAACCAAAGCAAGGGTTTTATCATGACCAAAATGTTTAGCCAATCCTCCGCTATGCTTCTCCTTGATGAGATTCTCCCTCATAGAACTTCGTAGAATGCACAACTGACTCCCTCTAAATAGCATATCATCCTAAATGATAAAATCCAACCACTTCATTCTGTCTAGAGTAACAGGTTCTTTACAAGCTTTCCAAGCTTTTCCAAAATCAGGATCTTTAGGATACAAATTCTTGAGTTCCTTGAACCCAACCACCTAAATTTGCATTTCTGTCAGCAATAGTTGCCTTCTGCTAAGAGCATCTGCAACCCTGTTAAACTTTCCTCTCCTGTGTTTCAAAATAAATGTATAACTCTACAAAAACTCAACCCATTTCAAATGCCTTTGATTCAACTTTTCTTGACTATTCAAATATTGTAAAGCTTGATGATTAGTATACAAAACAAACTCCTTAGGAAGTAGATAGTGTCTCCACTTCTTTAATGCTTGAACTATAGCATAAAATTCCTGATCATAAACAAAATAGTTTCTCTTGGCATCATTTAACTTCTCACTAAAATAAGCAACAAATTTACCTTCTTGGCTCATAACAGCTTCTATTGCAGTACCACTAGCATCACAGTCTACTTGAAACACCTTATTAAAATCTGGAAGTTCTGTAACTTTCTATTTCAATAGTTCAAAACTCTTATCTACCCCATTAGTCCACTTGAACTCTTTTCTATCCCCTCTCATTGTTTCAGTCAAGGGTCCACAAATACTACTAAAATTTATGATAAACTTTCTGTAAAAGCTAGCCAAACCATGAAAAGATCTTACCTCAGTAGCACTCCTTGGAGTAGGCCATTCAAGGATAGCCTGTACTTTCTCTGGGCCCATTTTTAGACCTTCTATTGAAACTACGAATCCCAAATACACTAACTCTTTCTTCACAAAACTACACTTCTTAAAATTTATCAACATTTTCTCTTCTCTTAGTTTCTCAAGCACCATACGAATATGCATCATATGCTCCTCCAATGTCTTACTAAAGATTAAAATATCATCTCGATAAACAATGACAAACTTACCCAAAAATTATTTCGGAATCTCGTTCATGAAGCACATGAAAGTGCTTGATGCATTGGTTAGCCCAAAAGGCATGACTAACCACTCATATATTCCTTCCTTTGTCTTGAAAACATTCTTCCATTCATCTCCTTCTCTGATCTGAATCTGATGATATCCACTCTTTAGATCTATCTTTGAGAAATACACAGCTCCACTCAAACAATCCATAATATCATCCATTCGTGGCAATGGAAACATGTACTTGATTGTGATCTTGTTTATTTCCCTAGAGTCTGTACACATCCTCCATTTTTCATTCTTCTTTGGTTCTAATACTGTTGGTACAACACATGGACTCAGGCTCTCTCAAATCAACCCCTTCTGTAACAACTCATGTACTTATCTATTTAACTCTTCACTTTTTGCTGGTGTCATTCTGTATGTTGTAATATTTGGAAAACTGGCTCCTGGAATTAAATCCATCTAATGACTGATCTTCCTTACTGGTGATAATCCATTGGGTACATTATCAGACACAATATCCTAAAACTCATTCAACAAATCTACAACTTCTATAGGTACATCTTCTACTTCCTCTTTACCAACTTTTGAAATTAAAGAAAAACACACATGCTCATGCCTCATACCATCTAGGAAATTTCTTCCATCAACAAAAGTTATTCTTTCATTACCACATACCTTTTCTTCTATGTCATTCAATGGCTTTAGCTTATGTCGCACTCCATCCTTCATCAAAGAATAGGTATTCACATGACCATCATGTATAGCACACTTGCCAAACTACCATGGTCTACCCAACAACATATGACATGCATCCATAGATATGATATCACACAGTACCTCATCATGGTATCCGCCAATCTTGAACTTCACTAGGCATTGTTCATTGACCATGACCTTGTGGACATCCTGCACCCATGTGATTCGATATGGATATGGGTGTTTCTATCTCTTGAGCTTCAAGTTTGTGATGATTTCTTCTAACACCAGATTGTCAATGCTTCCACTATCAATAATCACATCACAACACTTACCCTCACACTTGCACTTGGTGTGAAACAGGATCCTCCTTTGCTTAGGTTCATTTTCACCACTCAGCAGGACTCTTCTGTTAATTACCATTTCTCATCTTTCAGCATCTTTAGAATGTGATGATCTGGCATCTTCATCTACATGTGCAACTCTAGCTTGGCCTTCAGTTCTCCTATTTGTCCTTCCTTGGCATTGAGGACATTCATATACCCTATGACCTTCTTCTCCACAGTGAAAACATGTTCCATAGAAGCCTCCTCTTCCTGAACCTTGTCCTCTTCCTCTTCCTCTCTGATCTCTATTATTCTAATCATGGAAATGATTGGAATTGTTTCCTCTTTGATTTTGACTACTACTGGCCTCATCCTTCTTTTTCGGATCTTCATTTCAGCCTCCGTATGACTGTCCACCAGATATTTCACCACGACCTCTTCCGCTTTTTCTTCTCTTAAACTTCTTGTTCAAATTTTCCTCTATTTTTAGGAAAAACTAGTATGCCTCTTCAATACTGTTCATTTGAACCAAATTCAATTCCTCCTGAATGCTTGGCCTCATCCCATTAAGGTAACGGGCAACCTTCTCCTTATTAGCTTCCACATGACCTGTTTTGATGAGGATTCAATAGAACTCCTTCATATACTCCTGAACAGATCTTCCTACTTGCCTCAAACTTTGCATTTTCTTCAGTAGGTCAAGCTCATAATCAATAGGAATGAACTCTTGCTTTAATTTATCCACCATCCGATCCCATCTTGTGATTTTATCCTTTCCTCTTCTATTTCGCTCCAATTAAATTTCTTGCCACCAAATCTTCGCATGACCCTTTAGTCTGGCCTTCGCAAACTTGACTCGATTAGGATCCTCGATGTCTTCATACTCAAAATATTCTTCTAATTCATTGATCCAGTCAATCAACTCCTCTGGGTTAAGATTTTCTGAAAATGCAAGAATCTCAATTTTAGGTCTTTTTTCGATCTTGGAAATGGCCCGAAAAAGCCTTTCTTCCTCTTGGTTCATAATTTCGCCTTCTCCTTCTTGATCTGAATTTCCTTCTTTAGCTTCATCCTCACTTTCATCTTGACATTAAGATTCATTCCTTTATGAATCTCTTCTTGCAATGCTCGCACTTGTCTCTGGAGCGCTCTAGCCTCAGATGTCACACCACCAGCTCTTCTGCCACGTTCTCTTTGTGGAGGCATTTTTGCGTTGCTCGCTGAAACCTTAAACCATGGTTCTGGTGCAAACTGCCTCATAGTCAGTGATCTATTTACACACTTAAGAACTCCTGCTCTGATACCACTTGATGAATGGTGCTCCCCTTAATACCACAAATACATAACAGAAACAGAGGAACAACAACAATTTGCAAGAATAGAAAATGGGTTTCTTATTATCTCGACAAGTGTGGAATTACAAATTTCAAAATTACAATATGCAAAGCCAAATGGGCATTCCCCTTACAATATTCTGTAGGACAAAGCCTCGAATCATTACCCAGATCTATCCAGAACTGCCTTAGACAACACTATGGGCCTTCTTTATATAGACAATTTTCATTGCCCGAGAAGGTTCCAAAAATTTAGCCCTTAGGGCCGACCAAACTTAGAATTATTTTATTTTTTATTTTATTACATCGTAGTTGGCTCAAAATAGATTTTGAAACCTGAACAAAATTTTTGAAGGATATTTATTTTCTGCCATTTCAGGTGGCCCGACTTTCAGAGACCATAAGTCATCACCCATTGACCCGATTGACTATTATGACCCTAATTTGGAAAGGGCGCGAGGAGCTCTACAGTGTCTAACTCTTGCAAGCTCCAATAAGCTGAAGTTTTGACCTCATCCGGGGCCTCTAAAGCCTTCAAAATTAATTTTAAAGTTTCTGTACCCTATTGCCAATACCGAAAATTTACAATATCTTCAAAACTAGACTTGATCTAGTAATGAAACTTTACTGGCAGGCTGATATGACTAAGATGAACCTCCACATGTGAAATTAGAACATTCCAAGATTGTATGACCAACTTACTAAAAATAGTAAGTTTTTATAAATAACAGCTCTGCACAAGATAGCCCTTATTGACAAGAAACCATAAATATTTTTTTTTGGGTGAGGCAAGATTGCTCTTACACCTAGGATGCTCCTGCATCAAACATACACGCCAACCATACACATGTATGTATGGGGTTAGTAAAATCGTAAATGTAAATAACATCCTAACATATATATTACCATCACGAAATAATCATAACATATACATCATCATAAACATTTAAATTGACATGAGAATAACCATATTGATCTAATTGTAAACACATGATATAACACATTATCCAAAGGTTTATAATAAGTCAAATTAATAATACAGATATCACTGAAATAATCAACACACACATAAAAAAGGCCCAAAAGAGTTTGGAAAAATAAACTATGAGAGGGGTATTACATCCACCTCCCCTAAAATTAGGCTTACTCCTGGAAGCCTACAAAAAAATAAGGATATGCATCCCTCAATCACGAAGCATCTTACTAAGACAAAATATAAAACAATATCTAAAAAAGATAGAAAATAATGACATGATATATAGTCATTAAGAGCAATATAATTCTGGTTTAAGAATAAATTGAAAATAACATTGATCAATCATTCATTATTTAACAATTTAAATAGATCTAAATCTTTATTCATTCACAATTATAGAAAACATCTAGTAATCAATTGTATAAAACACACATTCATATTTACATCAAATAATAACTTAAGAGATACATGAAAAAATAGTTAATGCAACACTCGTATAAAATCCAATTCGAACATACAAGTCTAATTTCATACCTCTAGGTTCATAAATAATAGTCTGAAATACAAAAGAGTTATATGTCTATGTATTTGTTTCAAGTTTTTTTGACGGTTTAGACATCTAGTGGGCATATAAATTCTTAGAGTCCCCAGTGTAGAAACTTGGGCTCTGACACAAAGTGTAATGCCTTGCCAGGGGATCCAGGAGAAATTAACCTAAACATGCTACTAAATTTATAAAATAATTTTTTTTATTAAGAGTTTACACTATTGAAAACTACAATTGAAACAATTGTTATATTGTCATTGATGTCAAACCTTAATTGGTAAGACAATTGCTATCTAGTAGAGTACCATATATTTTGATGGATGAAGAGGATTTGAAAAGAGGAGATAAGAAGAGGACCTAAGGAAAGGTTGAGTTATGTGATACTTCAGCGGGTACTTGATTAGTTGGAACATTGATAAGGTAATGTGTTGTTTATTTTTAACACCAAGTGGAGAAAAAAGACTAGAAACATAGACTTAACCGAGAAAAAGTGAAGAAATTTAGTTTAAGCCAAGTGATGTTAGTGTCGACCAAGCACTAGTATATGCCTAGCAAATCTAGTGTCGACTGAGCATTAGTAATTACTGAGTGATAGATAGTTAACTTATAAAATATAGTGTTTGCCGAGAAGGAAAGTTTTAGCAATGACCAAGATATCCAGTAATGACTGAGGAGATGAACACAATATTGATTGAGTGTCAGTAATTTATAGTTTGTGAAAGAATTGAGAATCCCAACCGACATAGTTGAATTCTTGGGATATGTAAAATGTGTTGACATTTTTAATGAATGTTATGAAGCATTTAATGCATGGTAAACCATTTTCTTATGGATTCAAAGAGAAGTTTGGAGATGTATCTAGAAGGAAAAGTAGGAAAATAAAATGATGGAAGGATTTGATAAATCTGACCTAAACCTAAGATCTACGGAAGAGATTAAGGGACAAAAGATTAATCTACATGATCAAGGAGGTATAAGGATGACCTAATTGTGAGGTTAAATAGAGAGTGGGGAAGAGGTTGATTTTATTGACTAATGAATCTAAGTAGAAGGATAAGGTGAAGCTATGAAGAGATGAACATAGTTGTGGTGATTTTTGAAGAGAATTTCTGTGTAGATCAGAGATGGAGATGGAAATGAAGATCAGTTAGTAAATCATCATATGAGCGAATTGGATTTGTATTTGTAAAGTGAGTTGTATATTTCAGATTAGAACCTACGGTTACTTTCTAACCATTGTATCAGTCTAAATCATTTAATCAAGGTTGACCTAACAGTCATTGTGTAAACCCTTTAATCAAGGTGACATTCTGATGGAATGTTCTTAAGACCTCTAACTAGGCCACTCTTAACAGAGTGATTAAATCCTTAAATAGGGTCACACCTAATAATGTGTATTGTAAACCTTTAACATGGTTGGATTCTCACAGAGCTCACTTCAAAAGAGTTAAAATCAATATCATGTTACAAGTAGTTTTTCCGAAATTGGTTTTCCACGTTAAATCTAGGTGTTATACTTGTGTGAATGTTATTTGATGTGAATGTTGTTGAAAGTTTTATATTTTTCAAGTTAATTACTTTTGGACAGTGGACTACAGGTTTTATGTAACTAATATATGCTATAAAGACCAGGTGAATTGCTAATTAGATTCAAGTTTGTTGAAGAGATAGAAATTTGAATTGGTACATTTGGACTTGAGGATAACTGATTCACTCCCCCTCTCAGTTATTCTAAAATCATTCTAACATACACAACAATAATAATGTTTAACAATGCATAAGCAATACAATATAATTACAACTCAAACATAGATTACAAATCTCAATGGTTCCTTGACATAGATTACACAAATATTAATTAAACTACTTAATGTAATTGTAATCACCTAAAAATGGACAAAGATCAAATCAAAGAAAATCAAGTCAAATCAAGGCAAATCAAAGACGTAATTGAATCAATTGAATCACAATGCATAATTATCCAATCAAAACAAAAATCAAGTCTTAATTTGAGATCAATCAAAATTGAGAACATTTTAATCAAGTGCGATCAAATCAAAATACAATTAATTCAATTAATTGTATATTCTTGGATTAAATTAAATTCAACCCATTCAAGGGGTATATGGCTAAACAAATTCATTTAAATCAATTAATATATCCTAATTACTCTCAACAACCACAAAGGGAGGAAAATCAATCAATCAATGAGAATAAAGGAAAGGCATTCACATGGATCAAGCCAAATTCAATCTCATTCACTCAAAGTGAAAAGGAATCTTGACCATTGATCTTGTCTAATTGTCCCAAGCTTTGAGGACACAAACTTTGCTTTTTCTTCAAAGGGTGGAACCAAGGACTCAACTCAACCTTAATCATGATCAAATACAACTACACCCCCTACCATTGGAAAATCTATAAAAGGAAGGCCTAAATCCTTCATTATGATGATCCACACATCTGAGAATTGCATTGAACCTCTTGCAATTTGAGCTTAGAAAGACATTTGAGAAGCATTTTAGCATTTACTTTGATCTAATTGTTAGCAATAGCTTGTTATCTTTATCATTCTCATTCTATGACTGTCATTAATGGAAGCTTGCTGAGAGCTATTCATTAACATTCTTAGTTAGAGAGCCATGTAGGATGCTCAATTAGTCATTATTTTGCTAAATAGTTGCTCTATTGCTTTGTGGTTGTATTTAGTTACTATTTTCAATTATTAACTAACCTTAATTCTATGAAGGCACTTTCTCTAGTGTACAAAATGATGCCCACCGTGGGGCATAATGCTCTACATCATTAATCATATGGAAATTTTGCATTATTTTTGAATTTGCATATCATTAACCCTCAGATTTTTCAGGAAACAATGCTTTTGCCAGTTTAAGCAGCGCTCTTGCAAAAGGAAACAATGATTTCAATCACTGTTTCGACGCTTCTGCGACAAAGTTATGCGCCTTTGCATCGATTTGTAGCACCTTTGCGATTCATGTCTTCGGTCTCCTTATTTTTTGGTGCTTCCGCATTGTGAAAGGGCACTTTGCTCCTAACTACTAGGCACTTTCACTAGTTTTATTAGCATTTTTGCATAAATTTTACCGCCTTTGCTTAATCCAGTAGTGCTTTTAAGAGTTATTTGTGTGCTTTTGCACTTTACTGACATAATTAAATAGCGCTTTTAATTAGATTAGCTGCGCTTTTGAGCAATAAAATAGTGCTTTTAATTAATTCTGGTGCGCTTTTGCAAAATTTTAGAAATTAATTAATCTGACTGTGGCAAAATGACTTTTGTTCTGCAGGATGATAGGGCATAAAAAGGTGAGAAAACCAGAGACAAAATTCAATCAGGAGGGCAAAGCTTTAGCCAAAAAGATCAAGAAGGAGAACATAGCTCATATGAAAGCGGTTCTTGAAATAATGCAAGAAGAAGACAATTAGGTATATCAGAAATATCTTGCTGTGATTGAAGCATACAAATCAAAATTCATGTCCTTAAATTGGATTTTTAGTTCTTAAGTTCAAGTTCTCTTTAAAACTTTGCAATTAAGGTGCTTAAAAGTTCAATACATTATTAGTTGATTCATACATTTTGCTTTGATTTTCCCTCATTGTGATTGTTGGTGTTGACTAACTTGTTGGAGGACAAGCACATTTGGAGGAGGCTATTGCCAAGGTGAGTTGAACAACAATGACAAAACCTTTCAAAAATGCCCCTAGCTTAGGCTAGCTACAAGGAAAGGTATTTTTCTATTCAAGCTTGCACTTGATCAAATTGCGGCATTCTTTTGACATATCTTAAAGATAAAATAGGAAATGAATTACACACTTCAATTTTAAGAATCTCCTTGTCAAGAGATTGGGAAAGAACAAGCGTGTGTTTAAGTGTGTGGAACAAAGAAAGAGAATAGGGATATGCTCTTCACTCTTTGAGTGAATCAAACTCCCAAACTTGTCGGCCTAAGTTCATTTCTTGTTTTCCATATATATGCTAGAGCAATAGTGGGCTCGCCTCCCAAGTTTGCCTTAACAAGGCTAGTGAGAGGGACAACCCAAAGTGGGATACGCTCGCTATCACTGTGGGAATCCAACCCACTCTAAAATGAAATACACGTATCCTTAATGGGGTGCATGACAAATGGATTTTAATTTTTGAGCCTTCCTCTAGTAGTCCTCACGGATTGCACAAAATCGTACTTCGGTGCGTGTGGGAAGCCTCCTAACATACTTGGAGGATGAGAGATTAAAGTCTATTTGAATGGAATATATACTAAATCCTTGATAAAATAGCAAGACCACCTTCTAGAGCCATGTTTACGAACCAAATCTTGTGCTAGGTAGGTGCTTGAAGTGCATTCTTGTGAAAAACCCATGATAACGTTCTTCAAATCAAACATTTTGTGTTTAAGTGGGTAAAAAGAAACAAGTGAATGTGTGATTGTTGTGTTTGCAATACATAAACAAGTGAGAGATATCCATTAAAAATCATCTTATATTTTTAAAATCTCTTCAATAAAAATCAACAATTTTCGAATCAAGGATCATTCCAAAATGAACCCTTGTTGGATGCCGGTTTCCATGCGGTCACAAACATATAGGGGATCATTACCAGGAGATAGCACTATTTTTGCAAACCCAAGGCAAGAAGTTGAGTGCCAAAGTGCATTCAAAGATCCTAATCAAGAAGAAATTTTCACGAACCTATTTGAACCAAGACTTGAAGAGATGGGTGATATGAATTCAGCCTATCACAATATCAACAATGCCAACTATAATCCTAAGGAGACACTTGAAGAAAGGGTTGAGAAAGCTGCCCAAGACAATGATTTCCTAGAGGTTATGGAGAAATTAATAGACAAAGATAGGGAGAACTTCTTCCTAAGCCTAGCACAAAAGGGGGTAAAGCTTCCCTATGACTTTGATATTCACCAACTCAAGAGAGACCAACACCAAGATGATCCTATGAATGTTATGACTAGGCAAATTAAGGCCTTCCAAGAGCAAATCGATACCATGAAGAAGGCAGCTGAACATAAGGCCTTGTCCATAGAAGCTTTGTGTCCTTTTCCTTTCAACAAAAGCTTAGCAATGGTATCTTTTCCATTCAACACCATCTTTACTAAATACGATAAATACATGGGAAATAGACCCACATGACCATTTAAGGGAGTTTTGCACCCTAAGCATAGAGTTCATGCACAATGATACTTATCTAATGAGACTCTTTCCTAGAAGCTTAGGAGGTCCCACAATGGAGTGGTTTTCAAAACTAACCCCTGGAATAAAGTCCTTTGAGGAGTTAGCCTCCAAGTTCATAACCCATTACTCTTACAACATTGAGCACGAAATTACTATGCTCAAGTTATGCGATACCAAACAAAAAGAGGGGGAGTCCTTTTTAGGATTCCTACAAAGGTGGATGACCATTTTTGCAAGGTATCCACGAAGTACCCCAGAGAAAGAGAAGATGGAAATCTTCACTAACAATTTGACCTCAAAAATGAATTATAGATTACAACTTCAATGTCCCCCAACATTTGAGAAACTCATAAAAAATGGGATAAAGATTAAAGATGTTTTGGTCAAAAGAGGTGAAGTTAAATTATTTAAGGATAACAAATCCAACAACAATGACAACAAAAATAATAACAACAACAATAATAATTATGTGCCTAAGTATTTCAATAATCAAGGGTCCAACAATAACAATGATAAATCTAAATCTTGGATGAAGAATAACAATAAAAACCTTGTAAATGATGGAGTTGTGGAGGCACACAACTTAAAGTCTACCCCTTTTATACTACCATATGGATCTAATTCTTCAAATAATGTTAATCAATCAAGTAAAGCTCCATATAATTCCAACAATAATCCCAACACTTCCAACAATAAGACTTGGGATAAATCAAAATCAAACTCCAACTATAATAAAATGAAATTCACCTACTTAGGCGAACCTTTGGAGAATGTACTAAGAACCTTGTTGGCCAATCAAGTTATCACATTACCCAACATATCAAGTTATGAACCTGAAGTCAAACCTCATTAGTGGAAAGTATCTCATCATTGTGAATACCATCGAAAAAGAGGTCATCCAACCAATGAATGCATGAGATTGAAGCACTTAGCGCAAGATCTAATTGATAATAGCACCATCAAAATTAAAGGGCCTCAAAACAATGAGGATCACATGGCCTACAAGAATCCCTTTTTGAATCATGAAAAGGGTGAGTCATCAAATCAAAATCATAAGAAGGGTAATGAGAAAGTGAACTTTGCTCACACATATGATAACATGATAAACACTCTATGAGAGGATCAAACCATAAACATTATCATAGTGAAAGATAAGTCAAGGGAAGTATCATCAAATGTTGTCACTAGGGGGCAAGCATAAAAAATTGTCCTACCTACTAATGCTCCAAAAGTGGTGATATCAAACCAAGCTTCACCATCATCATCAAAGCAATACAACTTGGTAGATCAATTGCAAAGAACTCCCGCTCAAATTTCTATTCTTGAGCTACTCAAACTATCACCCATTCATAAGGATATCTTAGAAAAAGCCTTGTTGGAAACAAATGTGCCTCTAAATTTGAAGGTAGACAAATTCAAAAATATGGTAGGGCACCTAATCACACCTCATTGCCTATCATTTTCTAAATAAGATGACATGTCTCTTAATCATCCCCAAAATCTGCCCTTACACATAGAAGTATTGATCCACAAGCATAGGGTGAAAAGAGTCCTTATAGATGGAGGTGCTGGCCTAAATATTTGTACCCTTAGCTTGGTAAAAGCCCTAGGATTTTCTGAGGAGGCTATTGACCCAAAGAAGAAAATAACCATGAAAGCCTATGATGATGAAGAAAGAGCATCAAGAGGAGTTATAGTCTTACCCATAAGAGTTGGTCCCATGCAAAAAGAAACCATATGCCAAGTGTTAGACTTGAAATTGACTTACAATATTTTGTTAGGAAGGCCATGGATCCACGAAATGCAAGCTGTGCCTTCAACTTATCATCAATGCTTAAAGTTCCCATATCTAGGTCAAGAGATAATGGTAAGTGGAGATCTAAATCCATTCCAATATTGTAATAATGTCAAACCTATCAATGACTCCCTAGTCCCACATAATACTGAAGGGTCTATACCTAAGAAAATGGAACAAGGTTAAAATTCTAAAAACACTTCTTGGTTGAAGGGAAAAGAAAAGATGGAAGAAGAAGTTATTATTGAAGACAAATCAAAACTCATTAACCCAACTACTTCGATTAAAGGAAAAGAGAGGGTTAACGAGGATAACATTATTGAAGAAATAAAAGAAGCTCATATAAGACCACTCAAGCAGGAGAATCATCACCATCATTGACATTCTGAGGATCAGGTGCACTATTTGGTGGATGAATTGAACTAGCCTGTAACCCATGCTGACTCAGCTGCCATAAATGACTGCATCATAGAACTCATCTATGAAATCCACTACTAGGTAGAAGATATCTGAGTCTGCAAGGAAGCAACATCTGATGCTGAGGCAGGGGCAAAACCCTGGCTAGGGCAGACTGTGGAAGTGGAGTATAAGAAGAGGGAGCAGAGGAAGATGGATCACCCAACAAGGGAACAAACTGAGAAGAAGAAGGATGTGATGAAGATGATGGCATTGACGTAGTACCATGTGCCTGAATAGTAGGAACAACAGAAGGAATAACAGGAGGAACCAAAGGAGGAATGACCTGCTGAGCAGGAGGACCCTGTGCCTGATCAAGCAACACCTGTGCAATCTCTACATCAACTGCTCTCTCTCATCTAACACGAGGCCTTTGTATAGAAACTCTAGCCACCTGATGTAAAAGTCTATCCACTCATCCATCTCCATCCTGATCTCTAGCTCTAGGAGGAATACGAGCAGTAGCTAACACTGGTATCTACATATGACTTGCTCTAGCTCCGTGATGACCCCATCATCCATGTCGACCCCTGATCCTACCACAAAGACCAACACCTTTGTCATCATCTCCATCATCATCATCATCACCCCCATCCTCATCAGCTCCATCATCCCCATCAGATAACTCCTCAATACTAGGAATCCTCTCAGCAGGATTAGTGAATCTAGGAAAAGGATACCTATGTAACCAAGCACCGTACTCATCGGTAATACCAAAATCCATCACCTATGACCTAGGGTTCTAGGGATGATACCCCAGATCCTAGATCTCTCAAACAACTGTACCATAATCAACATAAGGGCCCCATAATGATCTCTCAGCCTGAACATGAGCATACATCGCTACACCCGGAGGCATGTCTTGAATGCACCCATACTGATGGAACACACGACAGAAGTAGAATCTCTCAATCACAAAGGTAGACCGACCAATCATCCAACAAGGACAAAACATATAGGAAAGCTCACTATCATCCTCTAGCCAAGTCTCACATCCAAGATAGGGCCTCCAAATGATAGTATCCATGTCATCTATCCGACGTCACCAGTAATCAAGCTTACGCATGTGGGTCTATCTGATAATGCCACTGTACATCGATGCAAATGGCCAACCAGCCAGATGATCTCGAGCAGTCACAAGACGTGTCACCGGAAGGTGCTCCCAAGTCCACAGCTATAATAAAATGGCTCCAGCAATCAACGTAGTGGAACGTCTGTACACAATAGTGTGCAGCTCATGATATAACTATGCTAATAAACAAGAACCCCAATCGAAACGATGAGGATCCGCCATCAAATCCTCTAAGATCGGACCCCAACCAACATCAAATCCATGTCCACGCCGATCCGAAAGTAGGAAACCACCAATAAGAGTATCAAGAACAATAGGTAACATAGGGAACAAGATGAACTGAGCCCACTGAATATGCTGATCACCAATAGAAGCATCACTAAATACTCAGCGACAGGCTGAACCATCATACACGGTATCATAGTAAATAAGCTCTCTTCGGGTAGGCAACCAGAGAAGATGATACACATCCTCAGGGGTGATGGTCATCTCACCCATAGGAAGATGGAATGTGTTATGGTCTGAGTGCCAATGCTTAGCCATAGAAGTAATAAGGCCCCGATTCACATGGAATCGAGGAAGATATAGTAGGAACAATAGACCACACCAGGCAATGTGTCGACGCTCAATAGTACTCAAAGCAAGAATCATGTCCTAGGATAATGGATAAGATCCGTGAATACATAGAGAACCAAGCTCCAACTACAAAAAGCAAGTTTAAACACATTAGGAAGGAAATCAAAAATTATTGGGATTATTCTAAGTCAACCAAAAATTCATCAACACTTATCAAAACCACAATCAGATTTCATGTTTCTACACAGATAGAACCTAAATTTTATCTTCACCCATCATCTGGATCTAGATTGATGATGGATATCCTAACTATAACTATACCCTAATTGACACCTTACGACTTGTTACAAAATCTAAACAATTGGGAACATAAAAACCTGACAATCGATGAACGACATCGACAAAATTGCAACTTGGTCAAAAATCTAAAAAACTAAAATTTTGTAGACTAAAAGCACTGTTTTATGGAGTAAAAGAAGAAAACATCAAAAGCGCTACCTAAAGGAGTAAAAGTGCACATCTATATTGCAAAGTGATGAAAATTTCAAAAGCACCCAAATGCACATTAAAAGCGCAGGTTAGAGTTGTGGAAGCGCTAAACCCAGGCAAAAGCGCGCAAATAAATGGTAAAAGCACAAAAGGGGTTAATTTTGGCGAGCAAAAGAACCATAGCAATTCATGGAAGCGCTGTTTAAAAGTGTGGAAGTGCACATTTAGAGGCGAAAGCACCCTTAAAAATGGCAAAAGCGCCCATTTATGAAAAAAATGCAAAAAAAAGGGCTGTTTATCTAGAAAAATTGGAATTTTTTTGAAAAAAGCTATAAATGAGAAACACGGAAAGGTACAAGTACTCACCAGAGGTCCTGAGCCAAGTAGTTGATGATATCGTCGACATTTCTCAAACCGATGCTCGTGGATAGGGACAGACATCGTGGCAAGTGAAAAAGACAAATGAGGGTAAAGGTCAAAAGTAAGTGGTAAGTGAATAGTGAAAAGGGATTTTGACCCCTTTATATAGATTTTTGACCTAAAAAGAGGTAAATTTAACCTATGAAAGTACATTGTTAACCCTTTTGACTTAATAAAATGATGTGATCATAATAATTGACACTGGGGCATTTAAAAATCAAACGAATTCAACATTGATATCAGAAATACAAATAAAATTCATCAAAAAAATTGAACTTTATTAAAACCAAATGAACAACATTAATCCTGAATCAATCATCAATCAAATCAAGTATGAATTTTATTTCATTTTTGAGGGGGCATACCATCGGATAATCACACCAACAACATCAGTATCATCATCGACAATCAAGAGACCGATCATCAAATCAAAGCGAAAGCTTTTATCAAAAATTTTTTCGTCATCAAATGAATGGGGCATGACATCAAAATCAATCATCACATGTATCATATCGGAATCATCATATCAAATCAAACATCATATTGAGATTCATCATCAAAATGACCATCATATCAGAACGATCATCAGAGAACCATATCAAGAGAGTTTCATATCAATCATATCTGCATCAACCTCATATCAAGAATCAAGATCGACCATTGAAAAACATCAAACGACATCAAATATCAACCATCAATGAATCAAGACTTGTCATTAAGCAAAATCAAAGTATTCTTTGAATTGACATGCTTCGCATGTCAACTCAAAGAGGGGCATTTGTAATCACCTAAAAATGGACAAAGATCAAATCAAAGCAAATCAAGGTAAATCAAGGACATAATTGAATCAATTGAATCACAATGCATAATTAGCCAATCAAAATGAAAATCAAGTCTTAATTCGAGATCAATTAAAATTGAGAACATTTTAATCAAGTGCAATCAAATCAAAATACAATTAATTCAATTAATTCTATAGTCTTGGATTAAATTAAATTCAACCCATTCAAGGGGTACATGGCTAAACAAATTCATTTAAATCAATTAATAAATCCTAATTACTCTCAACGACCACAAAGGGAGGAAAATCAATCAACAAATGAGATTAAAGGAAAGGCATTCACATGGATCAAGCCAAATTCAATCTCATTCACTCAAAGTGAAAAGGAATCTTGACCATTGATCTTGTCTACTTGTCCCAAGCTTTGAGGACACAAACTTTGCTTTGTCTTCAAAGGGTGGAACCAAGGACTCAACTCAACCTTAATCATGATCAAATACAACTACACCCCCTACCATTGGAAAATCTATAAAAGGAAGGCCTAAATCCTTCATTACGATGATCCACACATCTGAGAATTGCATTGAACCTCTTGCAATTTGAGATTAGAAAGGCATTTGAGAAGCATTTTAGCATTTACTTTGATCTAATTGTTAGCAATAGCTTGTTATCTTTATCATTCTCATTCTATGACTGTCATTAATGGAAGCTTGCTGAGAGCTATCCATTAACATTCTTAGTTAGAGAGCCATAGGATGCTCAATTAGTCATTATTTTGCTAAATAGTTGCTCTATTGCTTTGTGGTTGTATTTAGTTACTATTTTCAATTATTGACTAACCTTAATTCTATGAAGGCACTTTCTCTAGTGTACAATAATAACCATACAAAGTCTCCACATAATGTAAATAAGTACAACATATACATGAAAATCCAGATACAACTAGTACCACAAGGTATCCATAATGAAAGACATCCTCTGCACATGTCGTAGAGTATGTAACAATAATCTAATATAAAATATAATATGATATCTCCAAACTAACTGATACAATGATACAAGAACACAATATAAGAAAGATAAGAATACATCTCCAACAATGATGAGCAAGAAGATACAACTGCTACAAGGATCATCCAACACTGGTACACGAACATCAGAATCTCAAATGGAAAAATAATCACTACCACCCGACCTCGTGGAACCTAAATAGTCCACTCGCACTGTGCTGAGGAGATAAAAATATACCCCACCTGGATATCAAACACAAAAATCAATCACAATAGAAACTAAGAAAGGGATCATGAAAGCTTTCTATCTCAAAAGGGTACAACATGATAACAAAGGTAAAATATACTCAACTAGAGGCAACCAACACATGTAGGAAACCTAAGATGCATATGGGGAAGTGTGATCACATGAGCCAACTCTAGAGTTGTTCGGGTAGTCTCTCAAGACCCCGACGCCCTAGTGACTCTATGCAGTATGAGTAATCCTCTCATACAGATAAGGTACCAACAATGCTATATCCAAATCCATGCAGATGACAAACATCATCTCACAAACCATCCTAGCCTGTACTAGCACTCAAGACATGGGTGAGGAACACATATATCTTATTAATGTTTCTATCTTAATAGATTTTATTACGTTATCGATCACTTTATTAAGTCACTTGCAATAAGTTCTCTTGAAAGCCACTTGTGGGCTCCAATGCCTATTGCAAGCCACTCCCCACCTATACACTTAGTTAACCTACCTAGGCTCACAAACTAGAGGCTCACAAACTAGATAACAATAGAATGATAACAATAATCCTCAAATCAGTTCCATAATTTAATAGGAACACACTGGTTCTCACATAACCACAATAACATAACAACACTCTCAAAGTGTCCTTAAAATTATAAGCTTCAATAAAACAAGGTTGACAATAGAGATCGAGACCATATTTCCTCATGTGAAATATGTAACCCAAACACAACCATACAAGACAACCTTCACACCACATGATAAAACTACAAGGTGACCACATATCATATAAAAGATTAATTCAAAATTAAGATTAAAATAACGATTACAAAAAGCAACTCGCGCATTCCAAAAATACCCCATAGCCTCTTGTATATAATTTCTAAAAGCCAACATAGTTCCCCAATTACAATCAATCAAAGTCTCAAAACATGCAAAAGTACCCAAAACCAATTTATAAATTTCAGTTGACTAAAACAATCATCTTGTTAACTAAAGTCCATTTGACTACAAATGCGTTCATATAAATGTCTCATACATAACTATCTATTTAAAATAAAATCTCGTGCATATATACTTTTTATATAAGTATTTAACTAAAATCTCCATGCTTATCAAAACACCATGTATTTAATAAAAAAGTAATGATATTAATTTTTTAAATATAAATATAAATGAAAATATTAATATTAAAACTCGCATGTAAATACAAAAATTAATATATATTTTTAATTAATTTATATTTTCGAAATAAATAAATAACAATAATTTTGTTTAATTTTTTTTAAAAAAAAATTATTATTTTTTAAATCCAAAAAGTAATAAATAATAATAATTTAATTTTAATAAAAAAATATCTAAAAAATTAATAAATAGTAATAATGAATTTTTTTTCCATTGGACTTTAATTTTAAGGGTTTTATGAAAATTTCTAATCAACCCTAATTGAATCAATCTACAAATTTTCTTATTGTTTTTTAACCAAAATTCCTAGGGTTTACACAACATCTATAATAGAATTTTTCTTAAACCCAAATTAAGTAATAATCAAAATATGATTTTCTAAGACCAAAGCATGTGGAATTTTGCAAAGAACAACCTAGAGTTTCATTAGGCATAATTTCTTAAATTTTAAATCATAAAAAATTCTAGATCTAAGTTTATCAAGAATTTTTTATACGAAGCTTTAATAACCAAATCAAACCAAAATAATGGAAAATCAAGCAATAACAGAATAAAAAATTCAATAGTTTCTCGAACCCATAAATTTTATCAAATCAAAATCTAGAACAATAATTCTACGAAAAGTTTAAATCTCATCATACAATTGCAAACACAAGGAAGACAATCTTTCAAAAAAAGAAATTACAATAAAATTCAAAACCCTACCTGACAATTCACAAGAAGATCTGAAACAACAAATGGCCGAATTGAAGACTCAAAGATTCGAAATTACTCCTAAGCTTTGAAAACAATTCCACAAACAATCCAAGCAATTTTCTCCAAAACCTCGTCTCCTCCAAACTCGTGTTGTGAATAATGGCTAAAAGAATTCCTAATAATGAAAATCCCCCCAAACAAAACTCAACATGCAACTTGTAATCAGAAATAAGAACTCAACATACAACTCCTAATCAAAATAAGAACTCAACATGCAACTCCTAATTAGAAATTAGAACCAACTCACTAACCTTATTTTTATCAAATTATACTGCATGATTAATTATAATTTTAATAATAAAATATGCACTTTTCAATTATCAACTCTGAACTCAACTTTAAACTTAAATTCCCAATTCAATTTTATTAAACTGAATATGCAACTTTAATTGCATTTAATTTATTAACAATTATTATTTTTCCACATATTAATAATTGTGAAGTTGATAATTAAATATCAATTCATTAATTATGCTTTTAAATTTTAATTTTAGATTTGATAATTAATTAAATCCTTTATTCACAAAATTGGACTTTTAAAATTAAGTCCTTTTTATTAAATAATATATTTAATTAATTATCATTAATTAAATACCCTCATATTAATAATTCTATATTTTAATAAAATTTAATTATTTATTCATATAATCAAACCCATAAATCACTTAACCATAATAACATAAAATCACAATAACCACATAACACTACAACATGAAAAAGAACTGACTAAACCAAAACACTAAATTCATACTAAGGGAAAAGGGTCCACGAATTTATGTCACCTTGATGAATTTGAATAGGAAACTCAATCAGAAACTTGTCCCTTAATTTAGGACAATAAATGGCTTGGATTAGGATTGGACCTGTATTGTATCTCCCTCCCTTACCATTTGAGATATTGCGATAGGGCACACTCATCATGACAATTCAGGGAAGTTGATGCGTGGTACTTGAAATCCTGCATAAAAGATGAACATGTACATACATGTATAAATATATAACAGAGAATGGCGGGGATCAACTGATTGTGTGGATCTTGCAAGCAAGTAATTATGACTCCATCCCTCAAGCACATCAGACACGTCAAACACAAATATAAAACATACATGCTAACCATACACATGCAAATATGAGGTTAGTAAAACCATAAATGTAAATAACAACCTAACATGTAGATTACCATCATGAAATAACCATAAAATATACATCATCATAAGCATTTAAATCGACATGAGAATAACCATATTCATCTAATTGTAAACACATGATATAACACATTATCCAAAGGTTCATAATAAATCAAATTAATAATCTAGATATCACTGAAATAATCAACGCACACATAAAAGTGGCCTAAAAGAGTGGCAAAATAAATTGTAAAGTAAACTATGGGAGGGGTATTACAAGTTATCTCTAATAGTTAGATTGCATGTTCATCTATTTGCATAGGCATCTTACATCATAGTTGTTGTATTTAATTGAAGCTAACTTTTAATTAAATCACATCTATATCATTTTTAATCTTTATGGTATTGATTACATAATCAATCATAGATCCATTGAAAACAAAAATATAAATAAAAATATCACTCCACACACACACACACACACACACAGATATATATATATATATATATATATATATATATATATATATATATATATATATATATATATATATATATATATATATATATATATATATATATATAATCAAAATGTTAGATACATAGTTGGCACTATAGAAAATATGCCCTATATCTCAAACCATACATAATTCATATTGGTTCTCCTCCATGGGATGATGACTCTCTGATCCCTCAGGTCCGTGATGAGAAGATGGTGATAATGGTGTGGATGACAGTCTATGAGATGTTGTGGATTGTGAATGGCTCCTAGATGAGTTGTGCTCTTCATGGCCTTCTAGTACCCCTCGTATCTCCCGCAACTCACGCTAGCTCTCTACTGGCTCTCTCTAGAGTCGATCTCTCTTGTCTCTCAATAGCTACATCTCTACCTGTCTCTACAAATCCTTATGATGCCCAAGGTCTCGCTATGATCCATACATGATCTGTGAGAATGATGTTATCTATGATGCTATGGTAATATCTATCATCACCTTACCCACAAAGCGTCTCCATTCGCTCGTACCAACTTTAATATATAACATTAATAACATTATATATATATATATATATATATATATATATATATATATATATATATATAATTATACATATTAAGTCATTTATACCTAGATCTCTTTCTTTGTACTTAGGATCATCAGTAGCTAAAGTCTGTGGGGATTTACCCTGAGATACTGCTGAGGCATGGACTGATTTCTCTCTTCGCACCCTAAAAAGGCAACCTCTCGTGGGGGTGGCATCTTTGATGAGGCTCTTTGTGATCATCTCCTTAGGGGGACAACATCTATTTCCTCTCCTTGACTACTACATGGTCATCTCCCATAAGTGCCTCCTATGACATAGCTCTTAGATGATCATTCTCTCTCTTCTCATCATTGTCTCCCTCATCCTCCCCATCTCTAGATGTCACATACTTTTCTCTAGCGCATGGCCTCAGATCTCCCATAGGGTAGTCTCTCAAAAAGATGGGTCTAATCCCGTGCACAATGAGGTATCCGAGGTAATCTCCTATCAAACCTACATCAATGACTGTATGTGGTATGAGGAACACCATGTTTGATGCCAAACTATTTTATCACTCTATCAAAATAAAAAGGCATCATAATATAGTTGTACCTTCCCTCTAATAATCTATAACTTAGCATGCATATCATCTAATGGTTCATGTTTTTTCTAGGATGTCATGAGTTGGTAAGTTCTCCATATGATATCAGCTACCTACAACTGATCGATGCTTACTCTCAAGTACATCAAATCACCCCACTGCCATTGTGAACTTAGTGCATACTCATATCAGTTAAATCTCTTAATAGAGTGCACACATGAATTGTGTTGCTAAAATCCTTTAACTGGGTAGATCTAGCTGATATTTTTGTTACTCCTAATAGGGTAAGATCATGAGAAGTGATAAAATCTTTGTAAGCCTTAACTGACAAATTTATTTCTATAGAAGTGAAGCTTTGTGGGTTCCATCCCCACCGTATTTTTTACTTTCTAACAAGGGTTTCTGTGATACCAAAATACATGTGTCATGTGTATTGAAGTTTCATGAATGTTTTATTGATTTACTTTCATGAATTTACATTTCAGTTATATTATTGAATGTATGTTGAATGCAATCTACACAGTCGGTTATTGAAGTTGATGATTACAAGGATTGTTGAAAAGTTTTAAAGGGTACCGATTCACCCCTCCCCTCTTAGTACACACCTTTCCATAATTCCAACAATTGGTATCAGAGCTAGTTCTCTTGTTAAGGAAGTTTAATCACTAAAGAGAAAAGATCTAAGGATGGAAAGGTATAAGCTTGACAAGACTATTGAGACTTAGAAAATACAAATGCAAATCTACATTGAACAATTCAAGGAAGCCAAAGAAACACTGAGAAATTTACTGGTCAAGAGGAAGGATATGGCACTTCGATATAAAGAGACTGATTATCATGAAGAAGAGATAGATGATCCATTTGAAGGATCTTGATCTAGATCTAGTAGCATATCTAATGCATCTGAAGGAACCATATTAGATCTATCTGAAAAGAATCAACATCTAACTGAACAAGTGAAAGCACTGCATATCAGTTAGGATACACAAATGGTTAGAATGATTGATGTCATGAACAATGTAAGATAGACAGAACAAGAAAGAAATCTAGCCATTGATGATAGAAGACAAATGACTGAAAAACTGGAATAAAATGAATCTGAGATAATGAGACTTACTGAGCATCATTTTGAAATCTCCAATCAGATGGTTGTCACGAGTCAGGAAGTCAACTGAGTAAACATTGAACTTACTAGAAGATTGGAAGACATTGGTGAATTGGGAGAATAAAATGAAAGGTTAAAGAATGAAGTAAAGATTCAACAACATCATAATGAGATGATTAAGAAAGATAAAGAAAGTACAAACATGATGGATGAGTTTCTAAGAAGTCAAAGAGAACTTGACAACACTACTGGTTTAGCATATACCGAACATGGAGAGTCATCAAGACAAGATAAACAGAAGAATGCCTACGCAAATCCAAGACTAAAGAAACTCTCATGCTATCATTGTATAAAACCAAGCCATACATCAAATGTTTGTAGAAGCAAAGCAAAAGGTATTCCTAAATCCACTCCTAAATTTAATGGTTATTGTTACAATTGTGATAAGTATGGGCATCAAGCATATGTGTATAGATCAAAGATGAAAAAGTCACCTAAGAAACCTTATATGGAAAAACACTTTCTTACTTGTAACATACATGGACACATATCAAAAGAATGTAGGACAAAGATGAAACAAGTCTGGAAATATAGAGGAAAAAATAAGACATATCAAATGAGAAGGCAAGGTAATGCATACACTTGGGATTACAAAACTTGGGTTAATTGCACAACATGTGGTGGGTATGGACATATTGCAACTAGCTATATGAAAAAGTACTAGAAAGGAAAATATTAAAATTGGTCAAATTTTGGAATGACATGTTTGCACTGTCATAAGGTCGGTCACTTAAGTAAAGATTGCAGAGACCGAGTACCAGAACCAAGTACTAGTGAAAGTGGAACCACAATTGAAGAAATCATGAGGATAAAGAATCAAACGTGGAGAAAAGCATCAAATGAAAAAGCTAGACCAAGCACAACAGTTGGTGACACCTTGTCCATTGGATTAGGTGATTTCAACACCTCCACCTAAGCTATTCAAGTATGGAACCAAATTTCAAAAAGGTTATATCTTACAATAGTTCCTAATATTTATTCTGTGAATACCAAATCAGTATGAATTAAGATGCACTAGGGTATTATATTGTTGATCACTTGAAACAAGTTTAGTCGGTTAAGCTGGACCAAGTAATAAATTCTAGTCGGTGAAAATGTAAGAGATAATCGAGTTTCTTAGTCAACTGAGTATTAATAATACTCACTGAGCTGAGGTATTGATAGTGTTAACTGATTTATTTGATGGTCAATCAAGTGGTAGATGGAAAAACATTTAATGCACTGATCAAGGTTTTTGTCTATAAATAAGTGGGAAATGAACTCATTTGTTCACTCAATGATCAAGAGCGAAGCAGAGCGATTTGGGTGAAACTTGAGCAGAGTGAATCCAAGCATTTTACAGAGATCTAAGTACATTGCAAATAGTTGAATTCCGAAACAAGTAAGTTTGGAACTAACCGAGTTCTCTATATACA
Source organism: Chamaecyparis obtusa (assembly GCA_027943335.1). Classification (NCBI taxonomy): domain Eukaryota; kingdom Viridiplantae; phylum Streptophyta; class Pinopsida; order Cupressales; family Cupressaceae; genus Chamaecyparis; species Chamaecyparis obtusa. The sequence continues at coordinate 320,778 of BSBK01001932.1, forward strand.
GTTTGTTGAAAGCCCTAAATTAGAAAACACGATGTCTTCATGTTAATATGATTTAGGACAACAGAGGGGGGGGGGGGGTGAATCAATTGTTCTCAAGTCTAGATGTATAAAACAATATTTCAAACTCTTCAACAAATCAGATCTAATAAACAACACCTACTCGGTCATTATTGATTGCATAACATAAACATATAACATTATAGTCCACTTATCCAATAGCATCTAACTTGTAAAACACAGAAATGTTCAAACCAAAACATTCACACAAGTATCAACACCAGGATTTATAGTGGAAACCCAATTTGGGAAAAACCACTTTGTAACATGTTACTATTATGTTCACTCTTTTGAAATGAGCTCGGTGAAAAGCCAACCCTGTCAAAGGTTACAAACACACTGTCAGGTGTGACCCGGTTAAAGGATTTCAACCACTCTGTTAAAAGTGTGCCTTGTTATAGGACTTACATATACTCCATTAGAATGCAACCTTGTTCAAAGGATTTATACCTATGACTATTAGGTCAACCTCTGTTAAAAAGATTTTGACTGTTACAATGGTTAGAAAGTAGCAGTAATATTGATATGAGAAACATACAACTCACTTTGCAAATATCATATCCAATTGCGTACACATATGCTGGCTTACTGACTGTGAACCTTTTCCATCTCCATCACTGATCTTCTCGGAACCCTTCAAGCGATCACAACACTTATCCTTCAGCCTTTTCTTCTTAGACAGTCAATAATAATACTTCCAGCATTTACTTCTTTTCATCTGCACATTCAACCTCTTGCTTAGGTTTCCTTAATACTACCTCTATTAGGTCAATACATCTTTTGCCGCTTAATATCCTTCGTAGATCTTAGGGTTAGGTCAGATTCATTGAATCCATCCTACATTATGTTCTTCGACTTATCTTTGAAATATCTCGAATCTTTTAAAGATTTACAATAAAATGTTTTACAGTGCATTAAATGCTTTCATACAATCAATAAATAAAGTCAAAATGTTTTACATAATTCAAGAATTCAACAATGTCGGCTAGAAATCCGACTTCTTCAACAAATGCAAAATACTGACACTTGGTCAATACTGTGTCCAACTTCTTGGTCTTCTCTAGAAAGCTTGGTCACCACATAAACTTTTCCCTCGGCTAATACTGTCTTCCTCGACAATTAACTGGTGTTCGGTGAACACTATTTTTACTCGGCATTCACTAGCTCGGTCAACACAAACAACACTTGACTTAAACTAGATTTCTTCACTTCTACTCGGTTAAGCCTACTAGTTTAGTCTTCATTCTTACTAAGATAAACAATACATTGTCTTATCATTGTACCACATAATCAAGTACTCATTGAAGTATCAAGACAACGCAACCTTTCCTTAGGTGCTGCTGTTACCAACCTTGCCTATCCCCTTAGCAACACTCAAATAGATATGGTACTTTCTTAAATAGCAATAGTCTTACCAGTTAAGGTTTGACATCAATGATAATACAACAATTGCTTCAATTGCAGTTTCCAACAATCTCCCTCTTCGGCATTGATGGCAACACCATATGAATATCACATGAATTACTAACCAATCCAAAACTTATCTATCATCAGAGAAATGTATAATATCCTTAACTTCATTCTAATACATAATTTATTAGCCATGCATGACCATCCACTGAATTTCTCTCACTGTCTTGATCTTCTCATTCTGTGTATTCATCTATATTCAACTGTCATTATCTCCCTTTTTGACAAAAATGCCAAAGCAACAACAAAAACATACATCCTGTAGATGTGGATATCATTCTTTCAGTTCAGTAGAATATTTCTCCCTCTTTCATCTTGATTATGACTTATTTTGACTTGTTGTGCTCTTCACAACTCTAGGCTGCTCCTAAAGTGTGACCTTTCTCTACATCAATATGTTAGATTTTCTTTGCAGCACACTTGATGCAATGCTCCTAGCTTGACTAGGCAGCCTTAGTTAGGGGAAGGACCCCTAATTGACTTCTCAAGTATTCATGAGCTTCTTTAGGTAAAATTTTAGTGAATATATTTGCTATTTGTTCCTTGGTATTCACATATTCCATGCGGAGCTCTTTATCTTGTATCAGTTCTCTCAAGTAGTGATACTTGATGGCAATGCATCACTGGGTTTTTAGAGATGTTGATAGCACTTGTGTTGTCACAGAAGATGACAACTGCTTTAGTGATTTCTTCTTTCATGCTTACCAACAATTGCTTTATCCATATCAAATTTGAACAATTGATAGCTGCAGCGACATACTCAACTTCAACAGTAGATTGGGAAATGCAATTTTGTTTCTTGCTTGTCCAGGAAACTAATCTTTGTCCAAGAAAGAAAGCTCCACCACCAGTACTCTTTCTGTCATCTACATTTCCTACCCAATCAACATCTGTATACACTCTTAGTTCAAATTTGTCATGCTTCTTGTAGTACAATCCATAGTCAGTAGTTCCTTTCAAGTATCTCATGATTCTTTTAACCGCCATCATGTGAGTTTCCTTAGGATTGGTAGAAAATCTTGCCACAATCCCAACAACTAATGCAATATCTGGTCTGCTATGTACACCATACTGTAGCTTTCCGATCATAGATTTATACAAAGTCTGGTTAACTTCTACAACATCATCATTCTTAGATAACTTTTGTCCAGTAGCCATGGGAGTACTTACTGGCCTTGAGTCTTCCATATCAAAGGTTTTCAATATCTCATGAACATATTTAGACTGGGTGATGAAGATTCCTTTCTCCATCTGATATACTTGCAAACCAACAAAAAATTTGATCTCTCCAAACATACTCATTTCAAATTCAGTTTGAATTTCATTTGAAAATTTCTTACACAAGGCATCTTGTCCACCAAATATAATATCATCTACAAAGATTTTGGCTAACAGGATTCCTTTACCTTCTTCATCTTTCATGTACAGATTGCTTGTGTCATTTGTCCTTGAGAATCCAATCTGTATTAGGTAGTTGTGCAATCTCTCATACCACACTCTGGGAGCTTGCTTTAATCCATATAGTGCTTTATTCAGTTTTCAAACCATGTGTCTTCTATTTGGATCAACAAATCCTTCTGGCTATTCAATATATACTTCTTCTTCCAATATACCATTTAAAAATTTAGACTTGACATCCATTTGGTATACCTTGAAATTTTTATAGGCAGCATATGCAAGCAGAGCTCTGACTCCTTCCAATCTTGCTACAAGGGCAAATGTTTCCCCGTAATCTATTCCTTCTTCTTGTGCGTAGCCTTTGCATACCAGCCTAGCCTTATTTCTTGTGATTTGACCATGTTCATTCAACTTATTACGAAATACCCACTTTGTCCCAATGACATTCTTATCTTCTGGTCTCGGCACCAGAGTCCAGGTATCATTCTTCTCTATCTGGTCAATCTCTTCATTCATTGCTTCTATCCAGTCTTCATTTTCTAATGCTTCCTTTGTTGTCTTAGGCTCATATTCACATAGTAAACATGTTGGATCTCTTACCTTGCTTCTTTTTTGAATTTCGGTATCTTTATCTCTAATAAAATATTCAGGTTTGTGATGTCTCTGTACATATTGTGCTAGAATAGGTTTTGCTCTTCTTTCATTCGGCCCATCAGGTTCTCCAATTAGATTTTTAGATTAAGCTTCTAAATGCTCGGCAACCTCTTCCTGATACTCGACAGATTCTTCTTGTCGCTTGACACGTTCTTCTTCTCTCTCAGCATTGTTATCCTGATGCTCGACATTGCTAACCTGAGACTCAGCATTAGGTGTAGGTCTATCACTTGCCTCTTCTTCCTCTATATACACAAAAGATCCATAATATTCTGGTACTCTATTACTATCAGCTTCATTTTTCTTTGCATACTCATCAACTTTGACATTTACACTTTCCATAATTTTATTAGTGTTAGAATTTAGACACTTATAAGCTTTACTTTTTGTGGAATAGCCTAGGAATATACCTTCATCACTTTTAGCATCAAATTTTCCATTCCTACTATCCTTCAATATGTAGCACTTACTTCCAAAGATTCTAAAGTATTTTACATTTGGTGCATACCCATGCCATAATTCATAAGGTGTCAGATTTGTACCTTTTTTGATTTGTACTCGGTTAAGAGTATAAACAGCTATACTTACAACTTCTTTCCAATACTTCTGTGCAACATTCTTTTCAATCATTAATGTCCATGCATAGTCCAAGATAGATCTATTCCTTCTCTCTGCTATATCGTTCTGTGGAGGAGTTCTAGGTACAGACATCTGTCTTTTGATCCCTCTATCACTGCAAAATAGATTGAACTCATTTGATGTAAATTCTCCACCTCGGTCAGATCTCAAACACTTCAGGTTTTTACTTGTCTCTTTTTCAACCTTGGCCACATACCACTTAAAAAATTGAAAAGCATCAGATTTTTCTTTTAAGAACATTACATGCATCATTCTGGTATAGTCATCAACAAACAAGATAAAATATATAGCACCATAATAACTTTGTACACCCATCGGTCCACAAAGGTCAGTATGAACCAAATCTAAGACATTCTCTGAAGTAAAGGTTTTGCTCTTGAAACTAGACTTAGTCATCTTACCCACCTGACATTCTTTGCACATTACATTCTTAGGTTTCTTCAATCTAGGTAGACCTCTCACTTTCTTTTTCTTTCTAATTTCTACCAGATTATCAAAGTTAACATGACATAGCTGCTTATGCCATAACCAAATATCATCAAGTTGTGCATCATACATGTTTCTTCAGATAGGTCTAGATAGAACAAATTACCTCTTGTCTGTTCTCCACTTCCAATCAGTTCACTTGTGGCATCAAATATTTTGGCCTTCCTGTGATGAAATTCCACTCGGTAGCCAGTGCTATTAAGCTGTGCAACACTCAACAGATTATAATTAAGATCCTCAACCCAATAAGCATTTTCATAAGAGATCTTATTAGTCAGCTTAATCAATCCTTTTCCTTTAACATGACATGGTGCATCATTTCCAAACTTTACACTCCTACCTTTATAATGGTTTAAGGTATCAAACTTACTCTTATCTCCAGTCATATGATGTGAACAACCACTATCAATAATCCATTTATCATTTTTGTTCACATAAGATATTAATGCAGTTTTCTCATCCTCATCAGATTCATGTTTCATTGCAACATATAAAACTTCAATTTCAAAATCATCATTATCAGTGTTAGTCTCTTCTTCAGCAATGTAGCAGGATTTCTTACCTTTCCCTTTGTAGTCTTTTTATCTTCAATAACCTCTATCTTCTCTTTTGTCTTTTTTTTTGCTGTCTCTTTCTTCATCCTTATTATCCCTGTCAGGACATCTAATAGCTATATGACCAACCTTGTTACACGAAAAACATATAATAGAGAGTTTACCTTTGTACCTTCCTTTTGCCCTTTTCAGTCTTCTAGCCATAAGAGCTTCTAGATCCTCAAGTTCTTCATTAGATGTGTCACTGTCACTATCACTTTCACTGATGCATCTTTCTTTTTCCTTCTTTGACTTATTCAAAACCATTTGAGACTTAAAAGAAGATTCAATACTACCAACATTGAAGTTATCATAGTTAGAAAGTTTAAAAGCAGTAAGCTTGCCGACCAAACTTTCTAAGGTAAGGACATTAGGAGAGTTACATCTAGATTCTTGGATTGCAAAAATTTTGATTGCATAAATAGGACACAAAGTTCTCAATACTTTTCCTATTACAGTTTCATCCTCAATAGTTCCATTTGCTCCTCTAATAGCATTTACAACTTCTTTTATTCTACCACAATATTGAGAAATATTCTCACCTTCTTGCATTCTCATTTCATCAAATTTACCTCTTAGGCTCTCATCTTTTGCTCTCAACAAATTCACATCACCGCCATAAATTATTGCAAGGGTGTCCCACATTTTCTTTGCTGTACTATAGTCTTTGATGTCTTCGAATTCTAGATAGCTTAGGGTAGACGCAATCTCCAACATTGCTTGGTTGTGTTTCTATTTGGTTTTCATTTCCTTGGTAGTTAGAGGTGCAACAGGTGTGACATAGTCATGTTCAATGTAATACTTAGCAGAATCACCAATACCGGCCAGATGTAGCTTCATCAAACTTTTCCATGAGGGAAGTTTTCCTTATTCAGCTTGGGTACCTCCTTATACATCTTGATCATTTGCTTTAAGTACCTTCAAACTTATTCTCTGTAAGCACCAACAGCTTTGATATCAATTGTTAATATGATTTAGAACAATAGAGAGGGGGGGTGAATCAGTTGTTCTCAGGTCCAGATGTATAAAAGAATCTTTCAAACTCTTCAACAAATCAGATCTAATAACCAACACCTACTCGGTCATTACTGATTGCATAACAGAAACATATAACATTGCCGTCCACTTATCCAATAGCATCTAACTTGTAAAACACAAAAATGTTCAAACCAAAACATTCACACAAGTATCAACACCAGGATTTATAGTGGAAACCCAATTTGGGAAAAACCACTTTGTAACATGTTACTATTATGTTCACTCTTTTGAAGTGAGCTCGGTGAAAAGCCAACCCTGTCAAAGGTTACAAACACACTGTCAGGTGTGACCCGGTTAAAGGATTTCAACCACTCTATTAAAAGTGTGCCTTGTTATAGGACTTACATACACTCCATTAGAATGCAACCTTGTTCAAAGGATTTATACCTATGACTATTAGGTCAACCTCTGTTAAAAGGATTTTGACTGTTACAATGGTTAGAAAGTAGCAGTAATATTGATATGAGAAACATACAACTCACTTTGCAAATATCAGATCCAATTCCGTACACATATGCTGGCTTACTGACTGTGAACCTTTTCCATCTCCATCACTGATCTTCTCGGAACCCTTCAAGCGATCACAACACTTCTCCTTCAACCTTTTCTTCTTAGACAGTCAATAACAATACTTCCAGCATTCACTTCTATTCATCTGCACATTCAACCTCTTGCTTAGGCTTCCTTAATACTACCTCTATTAGGTCAATACATCTTTTGTTGCTTAATCTCCTTCGTAGATCTTAGGGTTAGGTCAGATTCATTGAATTCGTCCTACATTATGTTCTTCGGCTTATCTTTGAAATATCTTGAATCTTTTAAAGATTTACAATAAAATGTTTTACAGTGCATTAAATTCTTTCATACAATCAATAAATAAAGTCAACACATTTTACATAATTCAAGAATTCAATGATGTCGGCTAGAAATCCAAATTCTTCGACAAATGCAAAATACTGACACTCAATCAATACTGTGTCCAACTTCTCAGTCTTCTCTAGAAAGCTCGGTCACCACATAAACTGTTCCCTCGGCTAATATTGTCTTCCTTGACAATTAACTAGTGTTCAGTCAACACTATTTTTACTCGACATTCACTAGCTCGGTTGACACAAACAACACTCAACTTAAACTAGATTTCTTCACTTCTGCTCGGTTAGGCCTACCAGTTTAGTCTTCATTCTTACTAAGATAAACAATACATTGTCTTATCATTGTACCACATAATCAAGTACTCATTGAAGTATCAAGATAACTCAACCTTTCCTTAGGTGTTGTTACAAACCTTGCCTATCCCCTTAGCAACACTCAAATAGATATGGTACTTTCTTAAATAGCAATAGTCTTACCAGTTAAGGTTTGACATCAATGACAATACAACAATTTCTTCAATTGCAGTTTCCAACACTTCATCCTCACGAACCGTGCAAACCAAGCAAGATAAGAGCAAAAAGATTACTTTGATCAAGAACATGACCTGCACCGAGCCTCCTTTCAAACTTCATCTGGAATTTGTAGCTCAACCCGACGATAAGGGCACATTTTCACTAATATTGCCTAGGATTCTACTCGTAAAGGATGTTAGGTCATACATCCAATGTAAAATCAATGAAATATGGGACTTTGAGATTCAATCCACATATCAAGAGCTTTGCACTGATGATAAGCTAAAAGATGATCACAAGCACTTACAGGTAAAAGGGTTAACCAATTCTATATATCCCAAAGGAAATCAAAACAAAATGGATACACATCATACTGAGCCATGTATATGAGGGAAAATTATGGCTCGATGAATTAATAAAGATAAAAAAGGATGTGATACATGCAGTGACATGGTATCCAACGAACGACAAAGCTAAAGCCCTAAGGCACCTGACATGAACTGAGATTGAGAACCTAATCGGAGAAGAATGAGATGGTAGAGGTTTGATAATAAACACCATCAGTGACCTCGAAATGAGATTTGGTGCATATGTTATTGCATACAAATTTTTCCAATCAAGAAGACCAAAAAGTGTTGCATGTGGAGCAGTCGACATTGCCTACAAGATTGGGAAAAAGGGTTTTCAACTCGACTTAGCCGAGTTGATGCTGAGACAGTTAGAGGAAAATATGAGGACAACCAGGGTAGCAAGATCCAACACTTGCAAATTTGGCTCGTTATTTGGTATGTACATTCTTTTATTTGCAGAACTTCTTTTCATCAGTCGTAATGTAGAATGGGATATCAACCGACCTATTATTGTTTAGATTAGTGAGTTTATTTAGAACTTAGGAAAGAATTTTGAACCTGTGATGGAAGAATATTTTGGACAGTTCAAAGAGAAAATGGAGAAAATAACAAGGATACCAACATAGTTGGTAGAGAAATTTATAGAAGATATTTGTTTCCTGGTGGATACCGACACCACCCTATTCAAATTTGTAGAGTGAAGAACATCTTGGCTACCACCCATAGACTATGAGATTGAGATTGATATAGCTACAAACACAATAAAGGATTTACTTTCCAAGACTAAAGACAAGAAAGCTACAAGGTTTAGAACCTTTGAAGAAGCCAAGTCTAGAATCAAGATGGGACTTGTAGTTGAGAATATGGGTAGAAAAAAGGAGAAAATGGTTAAGAATTTTAAGAAAACATTTGGTGTCATAGATGAAGACATTGAGAAATCGATTGAAGAAGAAATTGAGGATCAGACACCAGTTGGTGAGAACATAGAAGAAGAGGCCACCGATTCTGAGGAACTTGAACAAGAAGAGCCACCTAAGGATGATAAAGGTAAAGACAAACATGTTAGGACTGGGACTAGGTCAAAAATTGCTAGTTCACCACCTTTGAAGAAAGGTGTTGGAAAGATAACTAGGCCCACACTGACTCATACATGTTAGAAGAGAAAAAAAGGCCACCACCAAGCTCCCAGAACCAAAGCGAAGAAGGAAACTTATAAGAGCAAAGGATGACAAAGATTCAGAGGAGGTGGAAACATAGCAATTTTGAGTTGTGGTGAATACAAGACCTTAGACCATTGAAGAGATAGCAGAAAGAATAAGAACTACTTGAAAGTTGAGTTCACCCAAACTTAAAAGGTATCCTCATCTAAGCACTCAGGAGTAGGATAAGCTTGAAGAAGTAGTAATAAGTATGATGATCACCTTCAAAATAGTTCCAATTGAATTTTCTAGCAGCATACCTAAAGAACTATACAACAAAGTTTCTTCTAGATGGACATATGCACTTACGAATGAGAAAATAATGAGAGAGAGGTCACTAATTCTGGTAAAATATGACTATTTTGTTGATGAAATAGATGTAGCATTAAAACAATATGAAAACAAATTCTTTATGAAGGCTAGAGCATTCAAGATCCTACAGGAAAAATTGCAAGAGGGAGATGATGAGATTAGGAACATTTGGACTAAACTCCTCAGTCCAACCGAGCAAGTCACTACTAAGGATAATTAACCTAGCATACAAGAAGAAGAGCCTATTAATGTTGATGATGAGCCTATTCACATCTCGGATACTGAGAAGCTCGAGGAAGAAACCAATGAAGAATAATCCATAACTGTTGTTGACATTGTGATGGAAGGAATTCCAGAGATGCTGACTACTCTAGGGGATGAACAAATACTAATAGAAGACATAAAAAAAGGTGACCCTGATGATGAGGCTAAAGAAGATGAAATGATCACCGGAGCTATCAAGAACCTTGGTGAAGAAGAAGAAACTGAGGTAGTCCAAGCAATGGTACCAGGTAATCTGCCTATATTGGTAAAAGCTATTGAGATAGCTACTGAAGCACAAAATGATAACACTCCAACCAAGCAGGTAAAAAATACAAATGAACACAAGGGTGAGGAGATAGGTAAAGAGACCACTGAAATGACAAAAAAATGCACAAGCACAAACTGAGTCCAGGGTAGACACTTCTACCACCAATACAAGGTCACAAGCCCCCACACCACAGATTGCAAAATCAATTACCAAGAAAAATAAGGATGAAATCAAATCCACCGAGATGCCAAAGGTAGATCCGGAGCACAAGGCTCAACTCTCTATTGCACCATCTCTAACATCTAGTGTGCAAGAGAAGAAGAAAAAGAGGAAGCAAGGAAGTAAGGGTTCAGTAACACTTGAGGAAATCATTGAAATTATAGCATGTGACCTGAGGATACTTGATCTTGAAGCTCTTAGGAAATATGGAGAGTTATGCACTTGAAAGGCAGCACAAGAAAAGATGAGACAAGAAAATAAAAACAAAAAGGTGCTAGAGGATGTCAAGGAGATCCTAATGCAAGTTGCTCCCAATGTAACTATTGATGAATCCACCCCTATTATTGATCATCTTGCACTACTCATCGAAATAATAAATGGTCCTACTATAGACATCTAGCAGATGATTAAAGAGAGATCCGAACTAAAGATTCAGTATAAGTAAACTGAAAAGATCAGCCAAGTAGTGGCAGTAAATAAGGTAAAGCTTTCAGAAGTTATAACTGAATTAGATAACATCATTGAAACAGTTCTTACAATTTTGAAACAATTATGCACTTTAGATCACTTCACTATCGAGGTTAGTGAAAATATAAGAAAGTTAGATGCAGATCTAAAAGATAGTGCTACTCGTATTGCAATTGAGAAACATGCATTCCAAGTGCATTATTCCAAAGTTAAACACATATAGTGGTTAGGATTTGAGTTGAGAAAGGAAGAGGACCGAATCAAAGAATAGGTTCCTGAGCTACAGGCTGAGTTACTACCACATCTCGCAGTGATGCAAAAGCATATGACACAGGCAAAGAAATTTTTTTTCACCCCTGAGATTTTTGTCGCCGAGAAATTTTTTGATATGCATGCTCAAGTAAGCTTAGAGCAATTGGCTCTAGGAAATCTAAAGGAAGAATGGGAGAAGCTTACGGATAATCTTAAGAAAACCCATCCAAATATTTTTGACAAATTGTAAGTATAATTCCTTGTCATTATTTTCAAAAAAGGGGGAAACATATGTATATACCAAGAGCATGTTCATAGGGGGAGTCACTAAGTCTACACATTTTTGGTTTTGTGAAATTTTTTTGAGTATTCAAACTTTTATAGTCGACATACATATAAGTTTTTGATATTAATGCCAAAGGGGGAGAATATTAATCCTAAATGGATTAAGTGTTTTCATTAGTATTCAGTTGTACAATCGGTAAACACAGGAAGACAGTTCAGTTGGTTATTAATACATAGTAGTCACTGAGCAGAGAGATCACTGAGTATAACAGTTACCGAGTACACAGGATTACCAAGCGCTAGTGAACACTGAGACTAAGAGACAACATTTACCGAGTAATCCAGAGATCACATAAAAGTTTGGAATAACACATAGTTCAAGGTGAATTTTTTTTGTCGAGTAAGAAAATGGTTTACCAAGATTGAGGTGAATATTTATTGCGCATGTAATCATTTAATGAATGATGATTCCTATGTAATGATGATCTAGGTTAATCTTATGGACCGTTGATCTTAGGTTTTCTAAGATAATGTAAAACCCTAATTAGGTCAAGGTCAGTTTGATATATAATTTGTAAGGATGTCATTTTGATACAATATATCTTAAGAAGTAGCCGCACTCAAGGACATCTAAAGTTCAGATAGGGTTTGACAGAATGATTTCTATAAAAGTATTCAGTTTATTAGAACAATTATAAGGATACCAATAAGTTTAGAAGGATATACTCTTCACAAGCAAGGTGATATCTTTATTGTATTTAAAAGGATATGATATCATCAATTTGAGTTGTATTTCATTTAGGTCATATATCATTGTTAGTCTCTAGAAATTGTAACATATTCAAAATCTCCTAACATAGTGAACTTAATTGTTCTTAGTTAAATCTCTTAACATAGTGCACTCATGAATTATGTTGCTAAAATCCTTTAACCGAGTAGATCTAGCTGATCGTTTTGTTATTCCTAACAAGGTAAGATCACCAGAAGTGATCAAATCTTTGTAAGCCTTAATCGACAACTTTATTTCTACAGAGGTGAAGCTTTGTGGGTTCCATCCCCACCACAATTTTTACCTTCTAACAAGGGTTTCTAAGATACCAAAATACATGTGTCATGTGTATTGAATTTTCATGAATTTTTTATTGATTTAATTTCATGCATTTACAATTCAGTTATATTATTAAATGTATGTTGAATGCAATCTATATAGTCAGTTATTGAAGTTGGTGTTAAGAATTGTTGAAAAGTTTTAAAGCGTACAAGTGGGCAAGCATACTCCTGCCCCACGAGTATACTACACGTTGTCTCTCCATGCACCAAACCATAGGTGCTAGGGAAGAATAAAAAATGGCTCCCTTTTAATTAGTAGCCACTACAATAGAAATGGTACATAATAAAACCTTCCATATCAAATGAAACTCCTTAGATGCATGCACCAATGCATGCAGAGGAATGTGATCTCTACATGCATCAAGTGGAGACCAGCCCAAACAATAGATCTAATCTCTCTCAATCTATCTATATTGGATCTCATTGTCCTACCTCATATAGGCAACCATAAGATGCACATAAATCCTCCAATGTGATGGTCATTTTGCATGTGGGTAGATGGAATGCATAGGTGTCCTCATCCCACCTCTCCATCAATGCCATCAACATGAATTAGTGAATTCTCATATGTTGAAGACAATATACCCAATATAGTCCATTATCTTTCAAGAGATGAAGATCCTCAAGACTCAATCTACCATACTGTCCTCGTAAGTATATCATGGTCTTCATAGTGGCATGCTCACGCATGGTCACCAACTCTTGCAGTCACAATTCAAAACAACAATATCAAAACATCATATACAACAATCAAACTGAATCAGAAAGTAGAAAGACAAGTGCTCCTGAGACTAGGTCGAGTTTCCTAGGACTAGGTCAACTTTTTAGGACCAAGTCAACTTTTAGGACCAGGTTGACTTTTCCTGGACCAGGTTGACTTTTTAGGACCAGGTCAACTTTTTGGGACTAGGTTGACTTTTGGAGTTTTTTGATCCATACATCATCAAATCCTATCTGCAAAATAATTCTAGCTCTAGTCTAGAAAGTCAAAATGCTAGAAAGAAGGTCAAAAAAATGAGTATTGAGTTGTACCTCATCCTCTACAAGTCTCCTTAGCACCTCTATCCTTGTCGGCTACAACTCCTTCCTCTACATATTCTTCCTTCTTCACAAGATAAAACAAAGGCAATGTTACAAATGAGCTCTCAAAAAGGTAATGCCTAGCTTATAATCACTTTTTAAGTTAGTTATCTTTTTGCATTTTACACTCATCTTTTAGTAATTATTATCCTTCATTAATACCTCTCTTCATTCATTTGATCATAACATGAGATAGGAACTCCAATTTCCACACCATTATAGGCATTGGAATTATGATTAAAATTCCTCTCTATCCAAATGTTTTTTGAAATATTTTGAGTTCATCTTGAATGGTTTTGATAAGCATTTTTCAATAACTTACATTCACAGTTTGTCACAATATACATGATTCCTGTTTCACCTTCCTAATATCAAGCCGAAACAGGGGCATACAACTACCTAATTTTTTTTTTTCATTTCCTTAGTAAGCCCTAGGTGATTTATGTTTTCATTGACATGTGGTTTTTCATGTTGTGGTTATTAAAAATTTCTTGTAGAATCTGCATACTGGGGCTTTGATATATCCTTTTCATTTACTGATTTGCTCTGTACTTTTTCTTGCATATGCACATAGTGTCATATGCTGCTAAAGTGGGGGCTAAATGTATCGTCCTAAATTGTAATCACTTTTGTGCTCTAAAGATTAATGATTGTTTAACACCTACCTTACTGTATTTATATTATACATTTGTATTATAGGATTTCATAATTGCACTTAATGCATACCTAATTTAAAAATAGGTCTTCTAATCTCTCTAACTTGTGCAAAATCGAGGTAGGATCTAATTTCTAGGAATCCTCCTCTATTTTCCTCCAATCAAAAAATTCATTCCATCTCCTAGGCCCTATAACACCTTTTGGCCTTGGAATTCAATCCCAATACTAGACTCAACTACAACTTTTGATCTTGCACCTACCGATTGATTGTGATCCACCTATCAAATTTCAGCCATTTCTTGGTGTACTAGGGCGGCCAAGTCGACCTTGTCCTAGGAATTTGGGCTCATGTTTAGGGCTGAAGTCCCTCTTGATGCATTTGCAGGGTTTCCAGATTTATAGTCGGCTTTCTTAATTCTAGCTCCTGAAAACACTATACAAGCAACCTTATTACTTCATTTTGGCACAATGAAATCAAGTGCAAGATGAAAGCCCCAATTTGATTACAACAAACAATTGCAAGGTGGGAGCCCTAGTTTGATGACATCCATTGAAGCAAGGGTTGGCTATTGAAGACTTCATTAGTTTCAAGCATCAACATCAAGAATCTACAATCTCAATCAACCATTCAAGATATCCAATACATCAATTTCTACATCATCATGGATTTTCAAACAGATCGTGAGGATGGCTAGGAGTAGTTTTTCCACTTAGGGCTTGGTATGATTTCCTTGTTGTTTTCATATCTATGCATTGATGCTTCATATTTTCATGTTTACACTTTAGATCTATGATCATTTGCATGCATTCAAATATTGTTTGCATTTACATGCTAGGGTCTCACTCTATCACACATAGGGTTAGATCTATGCATTTTTGTTCATTTAGAAATCTAAACATACTCTAGGTTCATAAGCACATCACATTCTACATATCCTAATGCCTATTCATGGAGGCGAGAATCACCAAAATAAGGGGGTTGACTGAGGCAAACCCCTATATAGCCACACACACATAGTTTATCAGATCTGTAGGCCCCCAAAACCTAGATTCAAATAAAATTTTAGAGTTAGTGTTTGGATGTTGCAACAGTGTTGCCCTGGAAATTTGAGCAGAAAAGTGTAGGACTAGGTCAACTATCTTGACCTAGTCCTAGGACTAGGTCGTATTGGTTGACCTCATCCTCCCGAAAATTAGTGAAACTCTCAGGATAGTCAACTATAGGTCTCAAAATGCTAGATCTGGAGTTACAGCCAGTTCTGAAACTCAGACAGTCAGGAAATTCAGATTCAAAGTGCAAATTTACACTTTCTCTTCCAAGTGCATTCATTCTTGTCACTATTTCCTTGAATTTACTTTCATAGATTAGATTTTTCATTTACATTTACATATCATTTTTAAATCTCTATTAGAATCAACCAAATCCAACCCTACAAGGCATAGATCTCAAGTTGGCTCCCTTCCCTTGGTTGTGCTTACTGTATCTATCTTGTAGGTAAGGGTTTGGCATTCAATGTATAATACATTGATTTGGTGGGTGATCTACATCCTAGTATTTCTCACCATTTCCCATTATATAGATGGTATAGGGTACATAGGGTTGAGAGTACATTTCTCATATTAATACCTCTCTCTCTCTCCCTCATTTATCTGTCTCCCACCCTTTCTTACTATCTCCCTCTCTATCTACCCCTCCCTCTTTATTTCCATATGTATCTCCCTCCCCATTCTCTCTTGTTATCTATCCACTGTCTAGGTCGCCACCTCTCCCTAACTCCACCCCCTTTCTCTCAATATCTAACTCTGTACTTCTCCATCCATGTATCATTACCCACATTTCTAAATCCCCCCACATTGTGTGTGTTCTTTTTCCTCTTTACTTCTCCCCCCTATTTAGGATGTCCTCTCCCTTTCTTCCTCTCTCACTCTCTATCTCTGTCTACCTCTTTAAATCCCCATGTCACTTCTCTCTCCCACTTTGTGTCTCTCACCTCTCTTCCCCTCCATCTCTTCTTTCGTTAGGCCTCTAACTCCCTCCATGTATGCCACTTCCTCCCTCTTCCCCTCTATCTCATCTTTCCCTAGGTCTCACTCTCTCCTTGTCTAATTCTTCCTCCATCCCTTATTACTCCTCTCTCTTTCTCTCTTTGTTATTTTGTCTCTCATCTTATCCCCCCTCCCCTCTGTAGGTCTCTTCCACCCTTTTTTCCTCTTTCCCTTTCTCCTTAACCCTCCTCCCTATCTAGGTTTCTCCTTGCCTCCCTCTCAACCTCTCGACCTTTCCATCTATGTCTCATATTTGCCCATCTCTCCCTATCTCCATGTATCTCTCTCGTCCCTCTTCCCATCTAGGTATAAGATATAGGGTTTAAGGTATAAGGTTTATGGTATAGTATTTAGGGATTAGGTTATTGGTATAGGTTTAAGGTATGTAGGGTATAGGGAATTATTATCTCCCTCTTTCTTATTCTTTCTTCATTATCTAGGTCATCACCTCTCCCTCCACCTTCTCTCTTTAACCTCTCCAAGTTTCTCCCTCTCTCCATATCCACCTCTTTACCTCTTCATCCATTTCTAATTACCAACTCTCTCTCTCTCTCTCTCTCTCTCTCTCTCTCTCTCTCTCTCTCTCCCCCCCCCCTCTCTCTCTCTTCTAGTTATGTCCCTCTATTTTGGCTCTAGCATTTAGGGTTATAGAGTCAAGGGTATTTGTTAGCAAGAGAAATGGGGAGAATACAATCCAAAGATCTATACCCCAAGCTATCTTATGTATACAATTTATACTTCAAAGGACACATTAAGAGAAATATGCATTTGCGATAAGAGAATAACATTCAAGTATATACTCTAACATAGGAAACATTCATCCATAACACACATACGTGGAATATTCATGATCTTCTATTACATGTTTGTATCAATATATATAGGTTTAATCCCTACTGTTATACATATATTCCTATATCTCTCTACATCAGAATCTATATCTTTTGATATGATCTACAATTCGCATATATATAGTATCCTATTAAGTGTCATGAATCCCAAGGTCGGTTGATGTCCATTTCTATTCTGCAAGCCATTTGTATTATCTTGGAGTCGACTTTGCTTCTATTTTCCAACCTACCAATGTCATCCCCCCTTTTAAAATTATTTGTTGTCCTCAATCCACAATGCTCAGTTGGGTAGGAGGCCTTGGTAAGTCACCTTGAGCTGGTTCAGTTCTTTCTCAATGTGTCTTGGCTTGCTATATTATAGATAGTTGTCTTTGAATCCTTGCTGATTTTATTTCAGCTTCTACTAGGTTGTTGGGGATCTAGATATGCTTTTTTGTTTCTATGGATTTCCCCAGTATCCTTGTTAAGGTGCTAAGTGAGTGTTCACTGTTTCCACAACTATTTGATTTGTCCTTTGATTTTCTTCCCTAAACATGGATTTGTTGGAGATGACTGTTGATTTTTTCCTATTTCAGTTCTGATTGCTCCATCCAAGTCTTGGAGAGGATTGTACTTTGTGTTGTTTGTGCTATCTATTGTTTAACAAATTAGTTATTCAAATAAAATGTATGGAAAATGACTTAGAATTTCCAAGAGGAAGGATTAATAGCACCAACAATTGGATAGATCATCATGGAATTGATGATCTTCCTTTGAATTTTAGAGGTACAACTCCCTCATACAATATAATTTAGGTTTTCAAAGGTACACTTTTAACCAAAAAATAGGAAAGGATAACTAACATTTGGGCATCACCATGTTGCAGATGCAATTATGGATTCAACTCAAAGCTAACATAAATAAACGACTCAAAGATCATCTACCCAACACCTACAAAGAATGATTAGAAAATAAATTGAAATATCCTTAGATGGTATGAACAAACTTATGATTCAAAGATCATATAACTGACAAATCAATAATCTAATAGTACATGCAATTTATTTCAAGAAATGATTGCAAAACACAAAGAAAATTGACAATCAAAAGAAAAGATAAGAGAGCACAAAGACTTAGAAAAATCTTCTTTATTCACTTGATAAAGCTAGAGAGTTAGAAAGGCTCTCCTCCTTTGTACAAAATTATCTTCCAAGAAATTATTGTTGTCTCTCCCTTCAAAAATGAATGTAAATGCTCCTCCTTGATTAATTTGCACTCATGCCTCCAAGGGAAAGGGGGATTAGAAAGAAGTCTCTTGTAATGTCCTTCAATTACATATTTAACGACTCCTCACGAACCTTTCCAGTTTCCCGTAAGTGATCTTGGTAACTGCTTCTTACAAGGATCTCACTTTAAGTTTCCATAATTGATCCTTTACAATGTAGCAATATAAAGTTTTAATAAAATAAATCACAAAAAGATACGGATTACAAGAAAAATATTCTCTACTGGTTTTCATGTCAAGCTTCTGAACCAATTTGTAGTCTCCACCTCTTGTATCAAATGTTCCATGTTGCAAACTTATTAACTTTAATGTGAAGGCGTGCTCCAACAATTTCTTTCTTGAGATTTTTTTTACTTTTAGTGACCTTCCCTTTCAATTTTCCTAAATTTGCTTCCTTTGTCTCAAATATGTATTGATGATGTCGAAAGAAAATAGAATCTCGTTGGTGGTGAAAATTAGTGACATGCCTACTGCGGAAAAAGTGTTACAAACATCCTGCCCACATGATGTCCAAGTCAAGTAGTTAAATTATTCAATATCATTTCAGGTAGGTGGCTAGTTGGCCTACCACAATTGACCAACTTGAGCCACCTCCGAAAAGATGGGTGGTAAGGATTGTTGAAATGCTTTATTACATTCATAGATAAAATTATTAATTTTTATTTATTATAAGAATACACATACAACCTGGCTCATGACAGCATACCAAGAGCTCTATTTTCAGTCTTATTAATTTTTATTTATTATAAGAATACACATACAACCTGGCTCTATGACAGCCTTCTCTACTCCTCTTCACCACAATACTGAAAATGTCATGTTCAAAACCAAAGAGAAAAGTGGAAGTACCCAAAAATCACTGACTCTATTTGTTGTCCTAAACAAAATCAATATGCACTGTTCGAGGAGCACTGGATATGTCATTATAAGCACTTAACATTTTGGGCCTTTGAAAGTGTCTCACTAGTTGAAATCAATAGACAAGCTAATCAAATGCTAACATATAAAAAATATGAGAAGAAAGAGAAACCCTAGGTGGTTATGGACAATCACTAGTGTCATTGATGTTGCACAAGGGTGTCTCCTAATTCTTTATTATTAAATAATTATATGTTACAGATGGTTGATCATTGTTTGTTTGGTATAAATGATAATTAAAAGTACTGATTTTATCTAAATTGCTTACTTACCCTTGGAAATATCATAATAGTCATGAATTGAAGAAATAGTTTTTCTCTTCGAACTATAATAGTCATTGCTTACTTACATCTATTGCTCATGAATACAGGGTCCTCCAATAGATGTATTCAATAGATGTTGGCAAGCGATCCTTCTTAGCTATTGTTGTTTTATAAGGTTTGTCTCAATCCCAATAGGTTGTAGTTTCATTTTCTAGATGCGTAAGTCAGAGGGGGCTTACAATAATAAATCATGTAATGAGGGTTCTTAGAGCACTAGTATATGCAAATTTCATTATTTAATAATAAAAATCTATTAAAATTTTTGCAGTTGCCTCATTTAACTTGAGATTTGTCCTGTATTATTTTTGTCATTATGGCCCTCCTCCGCTCTCTAAATTTATTCCTTATCTATGGTCTTTGGATCCCACAATGTCAACTTGGAACCGGAGGAGCATAAGTTGCTCTTCATCGTCTGGGTATACCACTCAATTACGTTGTCTCCAAAAAATTGTGACCATGATGCCTACAATTATGTTTCTTAGCTGTTGTGTCCCATGAACCCTTATGACACTTTACGACCATTTACGATCCCTAAGAATACATCTTAGAGGTCTTAAAATGTCGTAAAGGGTCATAAGAGGCTCCTAGGAGGGGCCAGATGAGCTTCCACCTTCACATGGTTGGCCCTGTTAAGTAGAGAATGTTATACTCTTCTCGAAACAAAGAGAAGCTCAATAATTTAAGGTCTTCGTCCACGGACAAATTAAATTAGACTTACTATCCAAATTGGTACATTAATGAGAATCAATGATGGGCCGGAGTTTTTAGATTCTGAGAAGATGTATATGCAGTGGAGGCCATAAGGGATTTTTGTGGAGATTTTCTAGATGTGGAGATTTGCTAGAGTGGCTATATACATACGAGGGTTTCCAGATTGAGTACCAATGTAGAGATGATGATTCAATAACCTACATCTATAAAACCTTCACAAATATGTCCTCTTAACAATTCTGTGCATATTGACTGGGTATACAACTCAATTATTGGTTATTGAAAGGACATTGTGCACTCGAGTAGTTTAAACTAATCCATTATAGATTTTTTGCACATGGTATCAAGGGTGAGAATTTTTTTGTTACAATGGAAAAGCTTATTTAATGGGAATCGGTTTATTTAAGAGGGAGAACTCTTTATTTTATGGATCCAATCTTAATGAAAAAGAATATGCTATATTAGTATTTGTGTTTAGACTCAATATTGTTGTGACTTAATTTATCAGTCTAGTTCAAATCATATCATATCAAACTATGCTATTAAGCCTTTGGTGTCATTGTGATCTTTGGATATATGAAAAGTCCTATGTCAAGAAAGTGATTTATCTTTATCTTAGTTTCTGTAGTATTGAAAAAAATGAGTGGGTTGGACATTAGTGGTGGATCTATTCTCTCTTATCATTCTTCATAATCCCTTTGGTAGTTATTCTTTCTTGTAACTCGCCTTAATCGGTGTGCATATATTTGAGAGCAATCTCTTCCATGGTTTTTCCCTTTACAAGTTGTTCCACATAAATCTAGTATTTCTTGTGTTTATGTTTGCTATTATTTTTGTGTTCCTATCCTTAAAAGGTTGTAATTTCAAAGTAAGTTTGGTGGAACTAAATATGTATTGTGTAGGATTGAGGAAAGAAGACGTACAACTGAAAATGGATAAGGAACTCTACCTTGTCATATGCGATGAGAAGTATCCCCAAGAAATGGGAATGCTAAGGTGGAAGTGGCGGGTGGTGGAGAGTGGCAGTCTGAGAAAGCCTTTCCAAACTCTCCCACAACCCATTCACTCCTCACAGCATCCATCTCTTTCTCATCGCCCGGCACATCAACCCCACAAACAAGTAGAAGGCAAATAGCCTGGCTAATAAATTGGGAGATTGGTTTTAGATATAATCTTTAAGTATTATTTTTGGCATAGCTTTAGATTGCTTAGTCATCTCCTATGAATGTCATTGAAATATTGTGAGGCTTATTCTTTCTTTTGTTCAGACTCAAGAAAATCTTTAGAAGTGGAAAGTTTTATTGAAAGGTTAATGACCTTGAGAAAGAACATGTTT
The DNA here is from genome assembly GCA_027943335.1 of Chamaecyparis obtusa. Lineage (NCBI taxonomy): Eukaryota > Viridiplantae > Streptophyta > Pinopsida > Cupressales > Cupressaceae > Chamaecyparis > Chamaecyparis obtusa. The sequence continues at coordinate 342,411 of BSBK01001932.1, forward strand.
GTGTGAAATAAGATAGAAAATGTGTGATTGTTTGTAAACAACAACGACATAATATTGTTGTCCTTAATTTGATAATATTTTTTAAAAAAATTTCTGTCTCTTTTTTGACAAAAAAAGAATAGACATATTGACGAGAGTGCTATATAGTCGATGTTTATTCCGATGATTCCTAGTCGCAATTTCGATGACAATCGACGACTATTCCAACCAACATTGGTCGCAGAGATAAACGGTATAGCCGATAATTCTTCCAGGTTGAAGCGATTATTTCGACATCGTTTCCATCGATAATTCAACCACTCTTGATGTTGCAATTTCGACGAAGGTTTGATGTGTCCTATTATCAATGAAAAAACTTCAACAATCGTTATGGTTGATTGGTCGACCAATTGGCATCTAAAAATTGACTAAACCTCATCGAAAAATAAGCTAAAATTTACTAGTGTCTTCCTCTTCCTCTTCCTCATCCTCCTCATCCTTTGATGAACAAGCCAAAAAACTAAGAGGGGGGGCGTGAATCAATTGTTATAAATAATTTCCTTAACCTTAATTAATCTAGTGAAAACTTAAAGAAATCTAAAATTTAAAAACATATGTGAACATGAGAGCAAAAAATACCATACACCATGAACATCAAAACTTACGTGGAAACCCAAGATGGGAAAAATCACAGAGAAATTAATTCTCATGAATAAAATAATAGTTCAGATGATTTTTACAAAGGCTCATTGCTAGTTTTGTTACTGTAGGTAAGGCTCAATGCAGTTGGGCTAACTATCCATAAGTAATAAGACTCATTGTCAATATAAAAAGGCTCACTTCCAAAATAATAAATGAAAAGGGTTCCACCACTGAAAACATTGTCACCAATAATCAACAATACTGAATGATGTCACAATCAACTATCAGTTGCAAAAACTCGCATACTCATCAATAAATAGATCTTTCCTTGTCAAATTCACATTCACTTCACATATTCATGTTCACTCTACCATTGAATAGAACCATCGCTTTCTTATACCATGCCATACCACTATAAACATCTAAGTCAACCTGATAACATTTGAAATAGGTCACACTAAAAAATTTCTTCACTATTTTGATTTACCTATAATCCAAAGAAAAAATTCATCTCTCCAGTCAGAGACATTTCGAATTCCTTCTACATCTCATCAATGAATTTTTCGCACAAATGATCTTTTCCTCTAAAAATTATATTATCAATAGAAACCACAAAAATTAAAGATATGATCTGAATAAACTGTGCAATACAATTTATTGTCATCAAACCCTTTCTATAATGCTTGTCCAATTAGGTATTTATTCAATCTTCCATACTAGGCTCTAGGTGCCTTCTTCAATCCATACAATGCTTTTTTCAACCTGCAAACAACATCCAAAACCATTCCAAACTTAAATCCCTCTGGTTGTTCAATGGATACTTTTTCCTTCAGTTCTCTATTAAAAAATTCTGACTTAATATCCATTTGATAATCTTTGAAATCTTCAAAAGTTGCAAATGCTAAGGATATATGGATCACTTCCATCCAAGAAACATGGACATAAGGTTTGTCAAAATCAATACCTTTGATCTAAGTGTAACCCTTGGAAATCAATCTTGCCTTGTTTCTCATTTCCTTTCCATTTTCATCCATCTTGTTTTAATACCCACTTTATACCAATCACATTCTTGTTTGCCAATTTGGGGATAAGTTCCCAAGTCTATTTTTTCTCTATCTAGTCAAGCTCTTCTTCCATTGTCTTTACCTAATCCTGATCATTTCATGCTTCTTCCACTATTCTCGGTTCAATCTTTGAGAGTAAACATAATAACACCTTTTCATGAGCTGCATTACTTCTTGTAATGATTCATCTATTCTTATCTCCTATAATCTAATTTTCTGAATGATTTATCTATACAAACCTTGGAGTTTTAGTTTTAGATGCCAGAGTCTACTTCATCTCTTCTTGTTCTTTCTTTTCTTCTTTTTCTTTATCCACTGAGTCTGATTCATATTCAATATGCTTGTCGAGATTTATTTGGATATATTCATCAACCTTCACATTCACACTTGCAACTATCTTGTTCAATCTCTTGTTGTAACACCAATACACTTTGGTCTTTGTAGAATATCCCCAAAATATGCCTTCATCAACTCTTCTATCAAACTTTCCAAGATTGTCTTCATCTCTTTGAATATAACATTTTCTTTGAATTTTTTTGAAGTATTTCACTATGGGATCCCTTCCATGCTATAGCTCATACAATGTCTTACCATATTTCCTCTGATAAAGTACTTTGTTAAGTGTATATATTGTTGTCTATATTGCTTCTTTCCAGTAAACCTCTGGTAAACTTGCTTCTTTGATCATTGTCCTTGCTACTTCTTGAACTATTTGATACATTCTTTCCACTACACCATTCTATTGTGGTGTTCTAGAGGTTGATAACTGTCTTTTAATACCATGTTTCTCAAAAAAATTGTTAAATTCATCAAAATTAAACTCTCCCACTCTATCAGATCTTAAACATTTTATTTTCCTATCAACTTCATTCTCAACTTTTTCTTTAAATATCTTGAATTTATCAAATACTTCTGATTTCTCTCTTAAGAATGCAACCCACGTCAATTTAGAATAATCGTCAATAAAAATAATGAAATACCTCTCACCTTATAAGCTTCTTATTTTGGTTGGACCACATAGGTCAATGTGTATGAGATCCAACAAACCTATAGATTAATTTTTATTTGCTTTATCCTATTCCTATGTTTAAAGGTTGCTGAAAATCACCTTGGGGGGTTTGTTGTGTGCAAAGAGAAGCGCGAAACTTGATTGGTTGAAAGTCAAACCCCTTTTGTCATATATAACTATCAATGCCACAACACTAACAAATGTAAATTAGTTGTATGGGAACACAAAGATCTTGTGTCTATTTGAAGCATTTGGCACATAAGTCAACAATTAACAACCAAAATATCTATCGAAGTAGCTTATCTTGATAAGGTGGGAAAAGATGTTTGAACTAGGAAGATAAGACTATAAGCATAGTTCTATCCAAGAAATATAGTTTTCCACTATGGTTTTATCCATTTTAGGATCTAGACTAGTGGTGATTACGATTAATGTGAACCACTTGGGACTAAGGTAGGTTAATGGAGGTTTTTGTATCTTGATAACTTGTACTTAAATTAAAATAAATTGAGCACGAAATAATATATTTATAAAAAGACAAAAAATAAGTATAAAATAAGAAAGCAAAAGTACAAGATATCCATTTTTCTTATCTAAATTAATAGAAAGACATAAACATAAAAGTGTGTAATATGATGATATAGTACCACATCTACAAAAGGATCCCTAAAAATTATAAAATTATTACTAGTTTAAGTATCTAAAGTAGGGAGAAGCTATTCTCCATATAGAAGATATTTATGAGCATACCAACACCAAAACATGTAGCCATCAAATCATTTAGAAGATGCTAACTACTTACTTATCTAGCACTTAGAAAACACAAAAGTATTTTTATAATCACATAAGTAACAATTCAAACCTCTAATTATATTTTATTACCACATGCAATTCAAGCCTCTGACTTATGGGCTGAGGGCATGGCTCGATTGGCAAGAGTTTCCTGTGGTAAAGTACAAGATCACAATGTCTAATTTCCCACTACCCACGTAGTACTAGAGGACGTGTCGTGCCAGCGTCACCAGTCATGTTAAAATGTTTACTCGCACTGCAGTTTATAGGGGGTGCTATACCTGATTCCCGTTGTCTATTTATTTTTAAAATCCTTTAACTTATATTTTATTACCACATACATCAACCAATTCTGCGATATAAACAACACTATTTCTCCTACCAATAATGACTTTTTATTTTATTTTTATTCTTGAGAAATAAATAATATTATAATTTTTTTGAAGGATCTTAATTCACAAAATTTTGAAAAATAGATGATTTTGTGTTTGTTGTTTGTGATAGAGGAGCTTTTTACAATTAGAGTGCAGTCTTATGGGGGCTTAAGCTTCTATTTTTCAAAAGAGGAGACCCCATGAAGAATTTTATTTGCTACAAAATTACTTTAAACTTTTCTTCGAAAAATAGGAGCTCCTATTACACTTGCATAGTTGAGTGGGTGAAAACAAGGTGGACTAGAAATTTCTCCACTAGCATAGAATATTATTGCCACTTGACAAATCTTTAAGTTTAGATTTTCCTTTAAACATAATTTTAGAGGGAAAATGAAAATTTTCACTTGTTTTTATTAGAGTAGAGAGTATAAAAAAAAATATTGTATTTAAGAGACCACTAATTTCCTTAAATTTTGGAGCTAAAACTCTTACCTTGAATTGCACTTACTTTAAAATGTGCCTAAAAGACCAAGAATCCTATTAACACAAACCACTTTCAAAGCCAAAATAGACCTGATATGTATAGTGTAGGATGATTGCCAAATATATTTATTTTTATGATCGTTAGAGTTTAAGGAGGCATGTCATTTTAAAGATTGATTATTTTTAAGGAGGAGAGGTTCCATAAAGAAAAATAAATTAATTCATGAAAATACTACATAAATATATTTGGGTGTGATTGTGTCACAATTTTTACCATCAACATTTCAGATTGTACTCAATGATCCATCATCAATATGAAAGAATGTTAGGGCACATTGATGATAAAAATAAAAGCTCCTACTTTTTAAGTTTGCATTTTGGAGGGTGAAAATAAGGTGGGCTTAGAAATTTTGTCTACCACTTGTCAAACACTTAGAATTTGATTTTAGTTAAAAATATTTTTGGAAGGGAACTTATTTTTATCATGCAAAATATATATGAGACAAAGGTACTCTATTCATGAGACCAGAGACTTCCTTAAATTTCAGAAGTTAAACTTTTAAGTTAAATTGGATAACAAAATTTATAGAATTACGAGATTTAAAATATTTCTAATAAATCTCAAAACAGAATTTGCACATTTCCACAAGCCATAAATTTATCTTAATGTAATTGTGTATTTTTCTCCCAAGTCCAACTCTATTTCTTCTACAAAAGCTATACAAAGATAAATCTCCCAACTCTATTTTCGGAAAGCCCTTCTATAGGACAAACTACAGTTTTTGTATCGAATTCAGGTCCTGCCTGTAACAAATATTTATACGGAGTTCACTTCATTAGAATTTGAAAATTGTGCACTTCAAGAATACCGTGGCTCTGTGATAAAAATCAGCTCGACGAGTATAACAAGAAATCTGAAGAAATCAGTACGTTACAACTATTTACAGGGAAAATCTTGTTACAGACATGTACATGTATGTATATGTATAAATATCTACACATATGTTGCCTGTTTCTCACTCTCTGGTCAAGGTCTCATGGTTTGTCTCTCAAAGCTCTGGAGGGTTACTCCTGTGAACCCTAACTCAGGCCGAGCTTCAGGACGGCTACTCTTACAAACCCTAACTCCACTCGCAATATCAAAGCTCGAGACAGGTGCTTCAAAAATGATCGGCTCACAAAGATGGAGGAGATTCAAACTGCGATCAGATCGCCGGCAAACACTCAAAACCCCGCAATCGATCTATCGCATCAGCAGTGGGAAATATTATACAAAACATCTCCAGGCAGAAGAGGACACAAGAGGCGTATTGCGCCATTTCAAAATAACTTCATTCTTGTAGTTTTCTACTGTGTAATTCCGCGATCCTCTGTTCAATCCCACCACTTCCCAAGCCTGCCACATCTTCTCTTCACTCGTCTCAACGCCTGTGCCGCTGAATCCACACTCACTCGGAATCTGCCGTAGTGTCTCCTCCCTTACTCCTTTTTGCAAAGCCGAAACCCTAGTCCGGATCTTCGGAGCGATGAAGATGTGCTCCATCACACGCGTGGCCATTGCCAAACCCTCGCCGGGCAGCCCGACTTCCAGAGATTCCAGCATGGCGCAGAAGTAGTCTACCGTGTCGCTGACGTGGCCGTCGTGGATCACCGGCGATGCTGACGTCAGAATTGCCGGCGGGAGGGGCAACCGGCGGGCAAGTGAAAGAAACTTGAGCGCTTCCTCTTCACTTCGCTGGCACGGCATATGTGGCAGGTCGAGCATCATATTGAATGCCAGGCAAAAATCAGGCTCCTCCCACAGAAGACGCTGCCGGAGGTCTTGTAATCTGATTTCTTCGTACAAGAAGGCAATTCCGAGAGCCGCAGCGGCGCCGGAAAGCCTGCGTGCGGTAGCTTTCGCCGCTTTGAATCCCTCGCCGGCTTCGTCTTCCCATTTCACGGCCGTCATGCGAAGCATTTGCAAAGATCTTTTCCCGCCCTGAGCGGCCAGAGCTTCCATTAATGGCGGCCACTGCAAACCCTCCCTTACATCAAAATCAACGACATGAAGTTTCCTCGCATTGCTTGAGGCAAAACACTCCAGGATACTCTGATTCGCCGTAAAATGAGCGAACCTTGCGTAAGGGAAGAGCTCGTAAAGCGCCTGAAATGCCGTTGCAGAGGCCTCCTTACAAATCTCTTCCATTAGTCTATGTCCTGCACCTTCCGGCGCCTCCGGAGGACTCAGACTGTCGACAAAGTAGTGCGCAGCTCTTTCCAAGTGAGTTCCGGTAACCGAAACCCTCCGATTAATACGATTGCTAATGACTTTAAGCAATTCCCACGCCTCCCTTTCCAAAGCCTCAGCCCAGGCTTTTAACAGATTTTCCACTGTAAATCTGCTGCTTTCGGCTTCGTCAAGAATTTGCCAGGGAAGAATTATGTGAGGAGTTTCATGTAATTCTACAGGCTCTGCTAGTACTGGATCTTCCAAATCCAATGCAAAATCCATGAAATTATTAGCATCCTCAGAATTGAAGAAACACTGCTGCTGAGAAGCCTCTGTACAGCACGAACTCATGTCACTTACGTCGGTTCCGCCACAGGAAAATTTGTTCCCCGCAGACATATCATTGAACTGTGTGAACATGCTTTCCGGCTCACAAATCATGAAATCATTGCAGGTCACGAGGTCGAGTCCCATTGAGGGGTAGTGAATCAGATCGTGGATATTAAATCTTGTTTCCAAACAGAGCTCCATGCCTCTGGTAGATAGACTGGAAACTCAGGTGCTAGTGATGCTTCAAATTGTAGGGGGAAATGAGTGCATTTATAATCGAAATCAGCTGCGCAGGCACCCGCCATTAACATCAGAACATTCCCCTGATGTTGTTGGTAACAAATGGAATGGTAAGAAACTCTTTTTTGTTTTCTTCTTAGACACCGTTTTCACGTTGCGACATCGATACACTATTTATTTCCTCCCCAAGATTCCTCCTTTCGCCTCTCACTTTTTTTTTTTTTTTTTTTTGAGATTAGGACCTTAGAAACCTACCTCCTACATTGGTTATATTTATAAAATGATTAGCGTGCTAAAAAAGTCTTAAAGAGGACCCCAAGCTAGGCCACATGTTCTTTCAAGTACATCTCACACTCCATTTAAATAAGGGTTGGTTCTTAATCAAGCTTATAAAAAATGGGGAAATATTGTGAAGGAAAAAGAATTCGAGTTTAAATTCATTATAGTATGATTGTTCAAAAAAAATTTCAGTCTACTTATCGTTATAGTGTTAATTTTTATGGATGTTATTTCATTGATTAAGAGTCATTTTATGCAATATACATAGATTTCATATACAATTATGTTGAGATATTATAAAGAAAAATAAATTGGTGAATACTATTTATTTGAAAAATTTATCTGCAATCTTAAACATCATCCTTTTCTCACTTTTGACATCAAGTTTAGGGAATCCATCAACAATTTTTTTTTTATGGTCGACAAATTCTCCAATATGGTCATCATGATCACCTCTTAGAAAATCCTCACTATAGGTCTTTCAATACATACATTTCCTTCACCATGTTTTTGTTCATTCCACTTTTTATAACATTTGTGGGCCACGGTAGATGCACAACTAGACTAGTTTGTAGTGGCAAGGAAAAGTGGTCTCACACATTTATTTATTGCGCATGTACAACAAAAAATGCATCCATGCACCTTGGAATGCCAACATCCTCTACATCCAACATGCCTATAATAGAGATATTTGTAATTCGATGAGGCATAGTGCTTTCTGGATATGCCTTGGGGTCCGAACTTCAATATTTGATGACATATCGTACTACATACCATCCACATAAAAAATGTGCACACAATAATAGAAAGTCGATAAGGCACAATTTGTTTTTATGACAAATCTAGAATGTGCACTAATAGGTTTAACAGATACATGCCAACAACATACAAATAACAAGAACCATAACATTCACCGCACACATCACAAATCTCATGTTGGTGATAAAGTTTGGTTACATATTTAAAAACAAGTCTTAAAATGACCACATTGAAAAATAAAGCTTCTATATTTTCTTACACTATTATTCATATGGTTGGTGAGAATATATCCATTCTCAATCTTTACAATAAGTGAGCCTACACATATAACTAGGTAACTTAAACAACTGTATAATTAAAACAATAGTTTAAGATAAATTAATATGTTCTTTATACTATTCATAAAAGATACTCTAACAGGTTAGGGTCCTAGTTCGATTGGTGAGAGGTCATGAGGCACACAACACACTTGGTACTAGAGGACGTGTCACACTAGTGTAACTAGTGTAGCTTATAAAGGGTACTATACTCGATTCCCGCAATCTAAAAAAATGATGTTCCAACAATTACCAAATTCATTTTTAAAAGATAATATTTTTATAATATATCAATGATTGAAAATATTTTTTAGTGTTAGCTATGTTATAGATTTTACATTAATATATGAGATAATATTCTATGATACATCATCAAGATAAAGAAATCATACAATAGATTACTAAAAAATAATAATATATTAAAACAAAATATTTATTAATTAATATTCAAAATAAACAAAATAATTATCCTATGACTATACTTAAACTTCTTATTATATTGGTTAAAAATCCACATTTAGCAGTCCACCTTTTCTTTCCTCGTTTAATTAATAATATATATTATACAATCTGCCATATATTCTTTTCAACCCATAATAATTATTCTTTAAAACTAAAATTTTCACCAAAGACAAGATTTTAGAAATGGTAAAGCTTATAGAGATGTCATAAAAAATTCTTTGAAAGAGATATAAAACAAAGAATTAAGTGATACTATAGTTTTGCTTCCATGTGAAAGGAGATAATACTTGCTGCAATATAATATCTTCTGCACATCATACGAATAACAATAATATAATATAGATTTTCCACTTCTCAAAGTTATTTGAAGGCAATAAAAAAGTTCTTATTCATATCCAAATCTTTTTCTTAACACACATTTCGTATTCATATGTAACTAACAAATTGGAACGTGTCACAATTGACAATGCATTAATATTTCATTAATTTTTTAAAGCACACAAATTGAAGGATGTTTTAGTCGTTGTAAACCATTAAAGTATCTTTGTAAATGACAATATTATTTTATAATTTATTTGTTATTTAATTTTCTTACTAATTTGTTGGCGAACATTAATTGGACAAGTTTTTTTATTCATGTGTTTTATATATATATATATATATTAGATGTGTGTATAGTTTATGAATGTGGAAATAATTTGGTTGAAGTATATACTTGATAGTTAGTTGATTGATATTTATAAAATTTTGATGGTCTATAGAGGGTGTTGAGAATACTATGTATGTGTTTTTTTCTCATTGTTAGGGTTGCCATGGAGACTCCCTCAAAGTCTCCACAAGTGCTCCCTTCCACTTCTTTTGGTCTTGGGAGGGAGGACACTTGTTATAATGAAGTGTACGTTCCTAGCTTCGTCCACAAGATTAACAAATGTCTTCCACATGTAAAAACTCAATTGAATAGAACAAGACCTAATAGAAGATTTTATCCTATATAAGAAGAGCCATGATCTTATCTGCAAGTTCTTTGGTATCAGATTGTCTATCCCTTTCCTCCATGCTTGGACTCAAAACAACTGGGAGCCCTTCGATAAGTACTCTCTGTGGTTAATTGGAAAATGGCTATTTCATAATTAGTTTTGATTCCTTAGCAGATTGTTCTAAGGCTTTTGAGTATGAAAAAAGGAGCCATGACCCAACCGACCTTTTCATTCAACCATGGAAAGTGAGTTTTAACCAACAGGTAGAGCCCACAACTATTCTCGTATGGATTTGGATGTATGCATTCCCTATGGAATTTTAGAGTGAAAATATTTTTGCCCTGATTGGTAACTCCATTGGTAGGTACATTGGGGTTTCAAGACATACATTAGAAGGCATGTTAACAATTTATGCTAAAATTTGTGTGGAAATGAATCTCTCACAACTCTTCATGCCAAGTTAGAACTGACTGTGCAAGAATCAACATGCATTGAACAACTTTACTATGAGGCTCGTCCCTTCAGGTGTAGACTATGTCACCGACATGGTCACTTGGCCAGAATTTGTGTGGAAATGAATCTCTCACATGCTCTTCTTGTTGAGTTAGAAATGATTGTGCAAGAATCAAGATGGATTAAACAACTTGACTATGAGGCTCTTCCCTTCAGGTGTAGATTATGTCACTGGCATTATCACTTGGCCATACAATGTTCCTCTCTTTAAGCTTTAAAACATAATGTTCTGAAGTAAATCCATCTTCCTCGGTGCACCTAAAGAATCTAGATAATTAGACTTCTGATTTGCCTATATCTCGAGGGGGACCCATTCATGATGGTTTCACAAAAAAGAAAAAAAAGAAGAAAACAAAGAGAAAGGAAGGTATTGAGTTATTGGCTCTCAAATCATTTAACTGGTATGCGATATTTAATATCCTAGTTGATTAGGAGGTGGAGAAAGATATGGATATAGCTGAAGAGAATGCTTTAGAGCAGCCTATCCAACAAGTCATTCCCCTTATGGATCTTAGTTCCTAGAATATGCATCTCAGTAATCAAGTTCCCTATAATAATGTTATTGAGGAAGGTATGGAGATGCCTACTCTTGCTGAGCTTTCCAAAACATATATTAGTATGGGAATTGTTGAAAAAAAATAGGAAAAAGCCTTCTCGCACTTAATCAAATCGAGAAACAGCTAAAGAACAATGCTTCTAGAGAAGTGGGAAGGGAATCTACCAAGGAGTTGATATCATATCAGGGAGAGAGAATGATTAGTTAAGGAACAGTTAAGCCCCTAGGCTCTTATCTTCCCCAAGGTAATTAATGATTCTACAAAATGAAATATCAAGGGTTTAAACAACAAATCCCATCAAAATATTGTTCAATCTTGACTTTTGGAAAACTCAAATTATGACTTTCTTCTTCTTTAAGAGATAAAAAAGACCTTGGATTCTATGGCCCAAACCATAAACAAAATCTGGAAAGGTGTTGAACACATGGTAGTGGCTTCTAGTACTTATAGAGGTATTTTTACAGTATGGAACTCTCTCACTTGGACTTCTCTAGTTCACATTGCTAGTAGGGATGCCCTAACCCCCCTCTTTAAAAATAATGAAATTTCTGAATTAATTGCAATCACTAACTTCTATGGTGCCCAATCTCTTGATGGGCTAAAATTGTTAACTATTTACTATATGTGTTAAACTTGGATTGAGCCGGATTGGATTGTTGCAGGGGATTTCAACGCAAAATTTCCATCAAAGATCAAGAGGTTGGGCTGTTAGATAACTGAGGGGGGGTGAATCAATTAAGTCTAGTTATCCTACAGTCCCAAATACTCCCAGATGTATAAAAAAATTATTTCAATTCAATTAATCAACTCAGTAAAACTTTAATTGTGCCTTTCTGTTCATTAATCGAATACTAGTAAATTATCTAGTGTATATACCGATCAAACCAGTAATTGTAATGTGTAAAGAAAAATAAAAATTCATCACATCCATACACATATAAAACTTTGATTTTTAACGTGGAAACCCTGTTAGGGGAAAAACCACCTGGGACTGGTAACCCAAAAATAATTTCACTCTTCTAAAGTGAGCTCGGTTAAGAGCCAACCCTGTTAAAGGTTACAATAACACATTGTAAGATATGACCCGGTTAGAGGATTTATCACTAACAGTTCTCCATGACCAAACATTCACTATGGGGTCAACATGAAAACAATCAACATTCATTGAATGTCATAATGAAATATAAAAGATTGTTAAGTCCCAGTCGGTTAAGAGATTTATCTGTAGGAATGGTTAGAATGCAACATTAAATGATCTGATTCAAATATAACTTTCTTTTGCAGATTTTTAGATCTATGCTAAGCTCAAAATACCTCTGGCCAATATACTCAATTTAATTTCTTTGTATCCTCCAACTCTGTTCTGCTCAGTTAATTCTTTTCTTTGACGCTCGGTGTTGTCTACAAAATTGCTGGGTTCTGTCTTCAACCTATTTGACCAGCTTATCATGAATGCAATCTTCTCACACGCATTCCATAATTAATTATGAATCTCTTGTCTCCTTTTATAGACATAATAAACCATTTTCTTTCCAGCCATATAGATTTTACATCTTAATCTTCACCATTGATTTTGCCACTTCAACCTTCCTAAGAACTTGTGTCTATAACACGTTTCATTCTCCATCATTCGATCATCTTGAATTTTTTCAATTGTTTGACTATCATAAAAAACTTTATCTTTAATCTCAAAATCATCTATAATTGTCCAACTCATCATCTTTAGTCGGCAATCATATGTTTCATTCATTTCTTTCACTCGATCAATACCATGATGTGTCAATGACTTCTAACTCAGTTAACACTATAATCAGTATACACTACACTTACTTGGTGTACACTGTTTCAACTCGGTGTATACTAAGTTCTTCATTTACCAACCACATAAACTTGTCCATTCTTGATCTTCAATTCGTAACAGAATTATGTAATACAATCAAATCACTAACATAATGTCATAGATTCATCAATAAGTTACCAAATGAATACCATATCCATATCTTCCTCATACATCTTATCTTCATGTAGATATCTCATTCCTTCACCATTATTGCCTTCTTCAGATGTTTGTAACTATCATGATAAGTACAGTCAAAACTAGTTGACATTAATGACAATATAATAATTGATTTAATGTGTCACATATACCTTAGTAGCTCGGTGATCATCAATCACTATCTTTGAAGTATCCAATCTGTTTTCAAACTCTTCCTTAAGATATTCAATCAGTTGTAGTCTATCAGTCTCTCCCTTTGGCATTGATGGCAACACAATACGAAACATGCCATAGAATACCAAACATTTGTTCTACAACTCTGTGTATATGTTGTAACTTGGTAAGCTCTCCCTAGCTTATGCATTTAATATGTTTAATCATTACACAACATCAATACTCTCCCTTTTGGTTAGCTCCAGTTCTAACTGATATCTCTGTCTCTTTTTCCACGCAATCATCTCTCTCTCTGCATATAGATATTTCATTGAACATTTCATATAATTTCTCTCCCTTTGACAATAATGCCAAAAACAAAATAATTAGCTCTTCAATAGCCAAATCAATATCTCTGTTGTTTAGTTCAAATTCTAGTACCTTGCAAGTATCAATATGCAGTTTCAGTTTGTCTTCCATCTTTCACAACCTTAGTAAAACCAAAGCGTGAACATCATGCATCAACATCATTAGATCTTCTGATAAAGTACAGGTTGATGCAACCTTCTGATGAAGGATGCTCCCCTTAATACCACAAACACATAACAGAAATAGAGAAACAACAACAATAATATGCAAGAACAGAAAATTGGCTTCTTATTATCTCCACAAATGTGGAATTACAAACTTTCAGAATTACAATATGCAAAGCCACATGGGCATTCCCTTACAATATTCTGTAGGACAAAGCCTCGAATCAATACCCAGATCTACTACCTAGAACTGCCCCAGACAACACTACGGGCCTTCTTTATATAGGCAATTTCCACCACCCGAGAAGGTTCTAGAAATTTAGCCCTTAGGGCCGACCAAACTTAGAATTATTTTATTTTACAATTTATTACATCAAAGTCAGCTCAAAATGAGTTTTGAAACCCAAACAAAAATTTTGAAGAAAAATTATTTTCCACCATTTCAGGTGACCCAACTTCTGAAGACCATAAGTCATCACCCGTTGACCCGATTGGCTATTATAACCCCATTCTGGAAATGTCACGAAGCACTCTATAGGCTTCATCCACACAAAGCGCCCATTAGCCAAATTTTTGACCTTATCCAGGGCCTCTAAAGCCTTCAAAACTAAGTTCAAAGTTTCTGTACCCTACTGCCAATACCAAAAATCTTCAATATCTTCAAAACTAGACCTGATCTAGCCATGAAATTTTGTTGGCAGGCTGATATGACTAAGATGAACCTCCATATGTGAAATCAGAACATTCCGAGATCGTAAGACCAACTTACTAAAAATAGCAAGTTTCCATAAATAGTAGCTCTACACAAGATAGCCCTTATTGAATACAAAAATAGAAATATTTTTGCGTGATGCAAGATTGCTCTTACACCCAGGATGCTCCTGCATTAGACACCTGGGGTAATTTGAGAAGTGACCCTGTCACGACTTAGGTGTGCAGAGGAAAACCAAGATGATTAACCTCCTCCTTTGTTAGCCATGATGAATCTTCAATACATCGTCCTTTCCATTTGACCAAATACTCTTCATATGTCCTGTTCCTTGTGCTTCTGCCAACACGACTGTCTAGTATGTCTTCAATCTCCTTGATATCAGAACTGGTTGCTGGAATACTCCACTGTGCTGCTGCAACCTCATCTTCAACACCTCCTTCATGATACTCTGTCAAATCTGAAATGTTAAACATTGGTGAAATATTCAGCTCAGTAGGTAATTCTACCTCATATGCATTTCTTGAATCATGCTTCTTCAGTATCTTACATGGCCCAAACTTCTTCATTTTCAACTTGTTATATAAACCAACCGGAAATCGCTCCTTCCGCAAATGAACCATGACTTCATCTCCAACCTGAAATTTCTTATGCCTCATTTTCTTATCTGCCTTAGCCTTATACTGTGCATTCATCTTGGTAATATACTTCCTCACCTCCTCATGGATGTTCTTCAAATGTTCTACAAAATCCTCAACTTCAGCACTACTTATTTCTCCTTTATCTATCTTTCTTAATTCAGATGCATTTCTTGGACTATTTCCATATACAATCTGGAATGGTGATTTACCAGTGCTCCTATTGACAGAATTATTGTATGCAAATTCTGCCTATGGTAAAATCAAATCCCATCTTGTTGGCTTATCTCCAACCAAACATCTCAGCAAATTTTTCAAACTCCTATTCACCACCTCTGTCTGTCCATCAGTCTGTGGATGATGTGATGAACTGAACTTCAAATCTGTCTTCAACTTCTTCCACAATGTCCGCTAGAAATATCCAACAAACTTAGTATCTCGATCTGAAACTATGGTCTTTGGCAAACCATGTAGTCTCACCACTTCTCTGAAAAACAATTCTGCTGCATGAACAACATCATTAGTCTTCTTGCAGGGAATGAAATGTGCCATCTTTAAAAATCTGTCAACTACTACAAAAATTGAATCATGTCCCCACCGTGTCCTCGGTAAACCAAGAACAAAGTCCATACTAATATCCTCCCAAGGCTTCTCTGGTATAGGTAACAGCTGATACAACCCTGTATTCTACTTCACTCCTTTCGCCATTTGACATACTCTGCAACTCTGTACAAACTTCTTGACATCTTGCTGCAATTGTGGCCAATAATAATTCTCGCCAATGAAAGCAAAGGTTTTATCACGACCAAAATGTCCAGCCAATCCTCCACTATGCTTCTCTTTGATGAGATTCTCCCTCATAGAACTTCTTGGAATGCACAACTAACTCCCTCTGAATAGCATATCATCCTGGATGATGAAATCCAGCCATTTCGTCCTATCTAGAGTAACAGGCTCTTTACAAGCTTTTCAAGCTCCACCAAAATCAGGATCCTCTGGATACAAATTCTTGAGTTCCTTGAACCCAACCACTTCAATCTGCATCTCTGTTAGCAATAGTTGCCTTCTGCTAAGAGCATCCGCAACCCTATTAGACTTTCCACTCCTGTGTTTCAAAACAAATGTATAACTCTGCAAAAACTCAACCCATTTCAAATGCCTCTGATTCAACTTTCCTTGACTATTCAAATATTGCAAAGCTTGATGATCAGTATACAAAACAAACTCCTTAGGAAGTAGATAATGTCTTCACTTCTTTAATGCCTGAACTATAGCATAAAATTCTTGATCATAAACATAATATTTCCTCTTGGCATCATTTAACTTCTCACTGAAATACGCAACATGTTTACCTTCTTGGCTCATAACAGCTCCTATTGCAATACCACTAGCATCACAATCTACTTGAAACACCTTATTAAAATCTGGAAGTGCTAAAATAGGTTGTTTTGTAACTTTTTATTTCAACAATTGAAAACTCTTTTATGCTTCATTAGTCCACTTAAACTATTTTCTATCCCCTCTCATTGTCTCAGTCAAGGGACCACAAATACTGCTAAATTTTTTGATAAACTTTCTGTAAAACTAGCTAGACCATGAAAAGATCTTACCTCAGTAGCACTCCTTGGAGTAGGCCATTCAAGGATAGCCTGTACCTTCTTTGGGTCCATTTTTACACCTTCTGCTGAAACTACAAATTCCAAATACATTAACTCTTTCTTCACAAAACTACACTTCTTCAAGTTAATCAATAATTTCTCATCTCTCAGCTTCTCAAACACCATACGAATATGCATCATATGTTCCTCCAATGTCTTGCTAAAGATCAAAATATCATCTAGGTAAACAATGACAAACTTACCTAAAAATTCTTTCAGAACCTCGTTCATGAGCCGCATGAAAGTGCTCGGTGCATTGGTTAGCCCAAAAGGCATGACTAACCACTCATACAGTCCTTCCTTTGTCTTGAAGGCAGTCTTCCATTCATCTCCTTCTCTGATCCGAATCTGGTGATATCCACTCTTCAGATCTATCTTTGAGAAATACATAGCTCCACTCAAACAGTCCATAATATCATCCATTTGTGGCAATGGAAACCTATACTTGATTGTGATCTTGTTTATTGCTCTGGAATCTGTACACATCCTCTATTCTCCATTCTTCTTTGGTGCTAATACTGCTGGTACAACACATGGACTCGGACTCTCCCAAATCAATCCCTTCTGTAACAACTCATGTACTTGTCTGTTCAACTCTTCACTTTTTACTAGTGTCATTCTGTGTGCTGCCTTGTTTGGCAAACTGACTCTTGGAATCAAATCCATCTGATGACTGATCTTCCTTACGGGTGGTAATCTATCAAGTACATTATCAGATATAATATCCTGAAACTCATTCAACAAATCTGCAACCTCTACAGGTACATCCTCTACTTCTTCTTTACTAGCTTTTGGAATTAAAGCAAAACACACATGCTCATGCCTCATACCATCTAGGAATTTTCTTTCATCAACAAAATTTATTCTTGCATTACCACATACCTTTTCTTCAGTCTCCTTCAATGGCTTTAGCTTATGTCGCACTCCATCCTTTGTTAGGGAATAGGTATTCGCACGTCCATCGTGTACAACACATCTGTCAAACTGCCACGGTCTACCCAACAACATATGACATGCATCCATAGATATTATATCACATAGTACCTCATCTTGGTACCCGCCGATCTTGAACTTTACTAGGCACTGTTCACTGACCATGACCTTGTGGTCATCCCGCACCCAAGCAATCCGATATGGATGTGGGTGTTTCTGTCTCTTGAGCTTCAACTTTGTCACCATCTCTTCTGACACCAAATTGTTAGTGCTTCCACTATCGATAATCACATCACAACATTTGCCCTCACACTTGCATTTAGTGCGAAACAGGCTCCTCCTTTGTTCAGGTTCAGTCTCACCACTTAGTAGGACTCTTCTGTTAATTAGCATTTCTCCTCTTTCAGCATCTTCAGAATTTGATGATCTGGCATCTTCATTTACATGTGCAACTCTAGCCTGGCCTTCATTGCTCCTATCTATCATTCCTTGGTGTTGAGGACATTCAAATGCCCTATGACCTTCTTCTCCACAGTGAAAACATGTTCCACGGAAGCCTCCTCTTCCTGAACCTTGTCCTCTTCCTCTTCCTCTCTGATCTCTATTATTCTGATCTTGAAAATGATTGGAATTGTTTCCTCTCTGATTCTGGCTGCTACTGGCCTCATCCTTCTTTTTCGGATCTTCATTTCAGCCACCATATGACCGTCCACCAGATCTTCCACCATGACCTCTTCCATTTTGTCTACTCTCAAACTTCTTGTTCAACTTTTCCTCTACTTTTAGGGCAAACTGGTATGCCTCCTCAATACTATTCATTCGAACCAGATTCAACTCCTCCTGAATGCTTGGCCTTAACCCATTAAGGTATCAGGCAACTTTCTCCTTATCAGCTTCTGCATGGCCTGTTTTGATGAGGAGTCGATAGAATTCCTCTGTATACTCCTGAACAGATCTTCCTGCTTGCTTCAAACTTTGCATTTTCTTTAGTAGGTCAAACTCATAATCAATAGGAATGAACTGTCACTTCAATTTATCCACCATCTGATCCCATCTTGTGATTTTATCTTTCCCTCTTCTATTTCACTCCAATTGAATTTCTTGCCACCAGATCTTCGCATGACCTTTCAGTCTGGCCTTCGCAAATTTGACCCTATCAGGATCCTCAACATCTTCATACTCAAAATATTGCTCACATTCATTGATCCAGTTGATCAATTCCTCTGGGTTAAGATTTCTAGAAAATGTAGGAACCTCAATCTTAGGTCTTTTCCCAATCTTGGAAATCGCCTGAAAAATTCTTTCTTCCTCCTGGTTCACAACTTCAGCTTTTCCTTCTTGATATTCTTCTTCGGCTTCATCCTCGCTTTCGTCTCTAACATTAAGATTCATTCCTCTACGAATCTCTTCTTGCAATGCTCGCACTTGTCTCTGCAGCTCTCTAGCCTCAGGTGTCACAGCACTAGCTCTTTCACCATGTTCTCTTTGTGGAGGCATTCTCGCGATGCGCACTGAAACCCTAACCACGGTCCTGGTGTAAACTGCCTCACAGTCAGTGATCTGTTTACACACTTAGGAACTCCTACTCTGATACCACTTGATGAAGGATGCTCCCCTTAATACCACAAACACATAACATAAATAGAGAAACAACAATAATAATATGCAAGAACAGAAAATTGGCTTCTTATTATCTCCACAAATGTGGAATTACAAACTTTTAAAATTACAATATGCAAAGCCACATGGGCATTCCCTTACAATATTCTGTAGGACAAAGCTTCAAATCAATACCTAGATCTACTACCCAGAACTGCCCCAGACAATACTACGGGCCTTCTTTATTTAGGCAATTTCCACCGCCTGAGAAGGTTCTAGAAATTTAGCCCTTAGGGCCGACCAAACTTAGAATTATTTTATTTTACAATTTATTACATCAAAGTCGGCTCAAAATGAGTTTTGAAACCCAAACAAAAATTTTGAAGAAAAATTATTTTCTGCCATTTCAGGTGACCCAACTTCCGAAGACCATAAGTCATCACCCGTTGACCCGATTGGCTATTATAACCCCATTCTGGAAATGCCATGAAGCACTCTACAGGCTTGATCAATGCAAAGTGCCCATCACCCAAATTTTTGACCTCATCCGGGGCCTCTAAAGCCTTCAAAACTAAGTTCAAAGTTTCTGTACCCTACTGCCAATGCTGAAAATCTTCAATATCTTCAAAACTAGACCTGATCTAGCCATGACACTTTGTTGGCAGGCTGATATGACTGAGATGAACCTCCATATGTGAAATCAGAACATTCCAAGATCGTAAGACCAACTTACTAAAAATAGCAAGTTTCCATAAATAGTAGCTCTGCACAAGATAGCCCTTATTGAATACAAAAATAGAAATATTTTTGGGTGATGTAAGATTGCTCTTACACCTAGGATGCTCCTGTATCACCTTCTATCACCTTAGTGACTTTTAGATAGGGGATGGACCCCTAGTCTAATTCTCAAGTATTCAAATGTGTCCTTCGGTAAAGGTTTAGTAAATATATCAGCAAGTTGCTCTTGTGATTTCACATACTCCAATTTGACTTCCTTTTCTTGAACTTGTTCCCTCAAGTAGTGATACTTAATAGAAATATGCTTTGTCTTTTCATGCATCACTAGATTTTTAGAAATATTAATTGCACTTGTGTTATCACAGTAGATTATCATTGGATTTGTAATCTCCTCATTCATACCTTCAAATAGTTGTTTTATCCATGCAATATTTGAACAATTAGCAGCGACAACAACATATTATGCTTCTGCAGTGGACTAAGAAATGCATCCTTGTTTCTTACTTAGCACTAGTACATTTTACACCATTTTTTTGACGCACTATTGGTCAAAGTTTCTACCCAACTCGGTTGAATGGTCGCCCAACAGGTTCGTCGCTATTATTGGCATCAAAATATTGACCCATTACTGAACCCGTCGAATGATCGGCTCCTTTATTGGTAAAAAATGAGGGCAACCTAGGCTGAAGATAACATTGGTAAGTGTTTATGTATTGGTCGATCTTTCGACCAATATGGGTTGAAAACTTTGGTCGCTCTGACCACGATGCCAAACTCACGACGGTAATATTTAGACCAAATTTGGTCAAAATATTTAGTGTCTCCGACCAAGATGCCAAACCTGCGATGCTACATTTTGACACAGAATGGTCGATTTTAGGCCAGACTTTCGACGCAGGTGGGTCAAAATTTTGATGCAACGCAGTGTTTAAAATTTTTTTAAAGATAAATATCCAAACTAATCAGCAACGACATCCTGATCGGTGATTAGTCTAGATATTTATCTTCAGGTGTCCACACTCATTCTGCTGCTTATTGCCAATAGGTCCCTTCTCATTCTGTTTTCCAAACTGCTTTGGGCTCTAGCAATCCATTTGCTCTGCTCTGCGTGAAACTGTTAGTTTTTTCATTTTGTTTGAACTATTTGAGAGATAGGCTTCGACTGTTGATCTGTGAATTGGTAGAGCTTCCTCTTAGATGCCCACAACTCTTCAAATCTATTGGTGTGAAGCCCCCAAAGGGTATTATGCTCTATGGGCCTCCTAGTTCTGGGAAAACCTTAATTGATAGGGCAGTGGCAAATGAAACCAGTGCCTTCTTTTTCTGTATCAATGGACTTGAGATCATGTCAAAGTTGGCTGGAGAAAGTGAAAGCACTCTCCGGAAGGCTTTTGAGGAGGCTGAGAAGAATGCCCCGTCCATTATATTTATTGATGAAATTGATTCTATAGCTCCCAAGAGGGAAAAAAACCCACGGTGAAGTTGAGAGGAGAATTGTTTCTCAACTTCTTACGCTTATGTATGGACTTAAATCGCGTGCCCATGTTATTGTTATGGGAGCAACTAACCAACCAAATAGCATTGATCCAACACTCAGAAGGTTTGGAAGGTTTGATAAGGAGATTGATATTGGGGTTCCGAATGAAGTGGACAGGTTGGAAGTGCTTCACACCCATACAAAGAATATGAAGCTCTCTGATGATGTACGTATATTGGGGCCTTATTTTTTGTACTTCTTTATCTAATGTTAAACAGTTCTTGGATTTTGAAAGCATTTATTAATCTTTATGTTTCTTGATGGAGTATCTATTTATCTTTAATTTTCTTGTTACAGGTTGATCTTGAAAAGACTGCTAAGGATATCCATGGATATGTTGGAGCAGATCTTGCTGCTTTGTATACTGAGGCTGCACTTTAGTGCATTAGGGAAAAGATGGATGTTATAGACTTAGAAGATGAGACAATAGATGCTAAGATTCTAAACTCCATGGCCATTAATAATGAGCACTTCCAGACTGCTTTGGGCTCAGTTAGCAATCCATCTGCTAAAGCCATTGCTAACAAATGTCAAGCCAATTTCATCAGTGTGAAGGGCCCTGAATTGTTAACAATGTGGTTTGGAGAGAGCGAGGCTAATGTGAGGAAATTTTTTGATAAAGCTAAAGGATCAACTCCTTGCATCCTATTTTTTGACGAGCTTGATTCTATTGCTACACAGGTGTGTTGATTTTTTATGAGTGAAGTTCAAGTTGAGGACAGTGAATATATTTGAGTAGGAATTTGGTTTGAACTATTTGAGATAGGCTCTCTGATTGGTGATGCATAACTGGTTTGCATGTTTGCAGGGTGCAAGTAGTGTTGGGGATGTTGGCAGTGCCATAGACAGAGTCCTTAACTAGTTGTTGATGGAGATGGATGGTATGACAGCCAAGAAAACCATTTTCATTATTGGTGCTACAAACAGACCTGATATATATTACATACAACTTTTAAAATTATAAATATACAAATCTATAAAATATACATATATAACATAAAAGGAAGTGTTGATGCATATTGACAAATAAAATAAGGAAAGCTTCTGCTCTCTTGATTTGTAAAATTTTCTCTACCTCTACTTTTTCTTGTGTTTCCACCCTCATTCTTGTAGTTGATATAAAAGAATGAAATGAATGATGGTGAAATTGAGAGAAATTTAGGGTAAATAAACTAAACAGATATAGAACAAAAATATGAACAAAGTTGAGGATAATGAGTTGGGTTTTTCTTAAATAAATGAATACCATCAGCCCATTTACAAAATGCAAAAGTATATGCTAGCAATCTCCAACAATATCATGGTAAAAAGGATATTTAGTATTGGATGTAAAAGTCTTGCCTGCATTTATTTCATTCATTTCTTTCTAGACATGCACATCAGCCTCTATATCCACAATAAGTGTTTGAACTATCTCATATCCATAGATTGACATAGCCTGTAAGCATAGAAATGAACAATTGAATCATACTGCATTCAAATTTCATCTTGTTTGATAATTAAGAGATATTTTACAGTAATCAATTGACAATACACATCAATAAATAAATGAAACTGATATGAATATATCAATCTTTTCAAGTTCTTCAACAACTTTAGCAACCTCATTCTTTTTCTCAAAGATATCGTCCAGATTCATCTTTGGAACATTTGAATGAATAACTATAAATCATACATGGAAACAAGGTAGTTTATAAGAGTAGAGATATTATATGATAATACAAATCACATTAATCTAAAAGACTACTACACCATTTCGAAGATCATATCAATCAAATTGATTTGAATCCTCACAAGGCAAACATAACATTCAGGCATCCAAAAATAATGGATGCAAATTCACAAACTAATTTTCTAAAATCAACATTTCATCATATAAGCGGAACTGCCAATATTAATATATTATCTCACAAATAGATGCAAATTCACTAATTAATTTTCTAGATTCAACATTTCATCATATAAGAACAACTGCCACAGACCTTTTGTGAGGGTATCAAGTACGCCGCTTGACTCCAAATATTTCCTAAAAGCTTCCTTCTTGGATTCATTTGCTTGCCATATAAGGATGACAAGCATTATCATAGAGCCTAAATGTTCATTTCTTGTCATTGAATTCATGCATACAATCATCTACAATTGCAACACTAAAACAACTAATTTTTGAGCACATAAGGACTGTTTGCTTAAGTAAATCCTAAGGGGACAACAAATAAATTTATTCACGTGGGTGTATTAGGTTATTAGCTATATAATATCTATGCTACTTATAGATCCAATTGATATATGATTTAACACTTCACCTACTCAAAAACACAAACCAATGAAATGATCCACATTAGGCCAAGAGAGGTTGATGCATTCAATATGAGAATACTTACACAAAATGAAGCCGAATCATGCCAGAAAATGACAATGAGAAGTTGACTATTGGCCCTTCTAGTTTTTTATTTGATAGTTTCCTGACAATGACACATTCAAAATGCACTTATGAGCAAAGACCTAGAACTAATGAAATTGATTAAATAATGAAGGTGTGTTAGTTTGAGCTTCACTTGGTTTCGAGAATACTTTAATATTCTCTACTTAACAAGCCCAACCATGTGAAGGTGGAAGCTCATCTGGCCTCACCCCCCTCCCCCTAACATCAATCTAAATTCCTCATTAACATCTAATTACACACTTCATTCATCCATTTATGAACTATATTATTCAATCAATACAATCACATAACATTCATTAATATGCAACACTAATCAAGAATTCATTAACACATAACAATATTCATTAAAATGACATATAATTCAATATTAATACACAACATTCATAGATAATTACTTAAAACAACGTTCTTTCATTATCCAACAAAGTTAATCAAACAAGTTTTTATCAAAGAGCATATTTAAGAAATCATTTCTTTTTAAGGTTTTTCTTAGATTTCTTATTTAGGTAAAGGCTGAAAGGACCATCAATATTATCTTCCTCCTCTTGTGGTTGTGATCTCAAATTATGATGCTTCCTCATGTCTTGAGGAGGACGACGCTGCTGCACTAAAGGGGGGTCTGCTGTAATAACAAGTAAATGGGTTAAATTCACATAATTTTTTTTATTGTTACATGTATTTCATTAACCAGTAGAACATAACATGCATTTTTATTTACCTGACAATGCCACATCATCATGTACAATAACATTTTGATCTTCCGCCACCTCAACATGCTTAACATGCTCTAAAATAGTAAAAAAAAGGTTACACGACCAATTACAATTAAAGATGTTAAATTCTATTAATAATTACGTAATTTATTTCCAATAGAAAATTAATACCTCCAACACTGTGATGCACATCATGGCCTTCGTCACACCCAAGTTTTGTGGTAGTATTTGAAGGCTGTAGTGAAATGTCATGCACATTGTTATCATGAAATAGTCAATTTATGTTCAAAATTAACTATTCAATTTGATTTACTTTTCATTTGACCAATTTACCTGTGTCTCATCTGGTAGAACATATGCTTTGTTATGGCTTTGGGATTCTTGGCATAGGCGTGCAACCACGACTGCATAGCCTTCCTTCAAGTCTATTCTCTTGTCTTCATCCGTGGGCTCTACATTAAATTCTATGCCTTGTATTTTTTTTTAAATATCGTCACTTTTACATGTATGATTTGATTAAACATAATTGTTTGCAACCTTATATATAAAAATTTGATATAAAATTCCAATGCTGCTACTTACAAGTCGAGAGTGAAGTTTCATATAGCCACCAGAGCCAAGTTTGTGTTGGCCAACGTTGTTAATCTCGCTTGTGTGGCTTTTGATGTGTCTTGCAGTCTATGAAAAGTTTGAAACATGTTAGATTATATATTTACAAAGATCACTAATTAGTGCATGATTACAATATACTTAATACTATCATGACATACCTTCTTTTGTCATCTTCTGGTTGAATTCCACTACCCTTTAGCCTTTTCTCTTTTGCATCTTCCATTATTTCATTCCACTCCATCGGTGGAATCATAGGAGGACACTCGTACTTTGGGTTATCCTTTAGAGCCCTTCTATATTGGTCCCTCACAGTCTTTAAATGTTTGTCTGCTCTTGTAAGAATCTTGCCTCTATCAAAACTTTTAATTCCAAAGAGGTCCTCTAAAGATTTAATGAGCTGATTTTTTAAGTCAGCATCCTGATCATTCCACCTTTTTTGAAAAAATAAAATTGTTAGATATCATAACTTTAATATAGTACAATAAATGGAAGATAAGAAAAATATTGTACCAATATTATGAAGCTATGTACCTTTTATGTATGGTGGGCCCAAATAGCTTCAATGTCATTTCAAAAAGATGTTCATAAAAAACATCATTTCCTACAAAAATAGCATGGGATTATCAGTCCAAAATGAGTTATGTATAAGTAAACTACAATTACATTGTAAATAATAATAATTTTAGAGCACCTGGAAGCTTTGGTACTTTTAATGAAACCATATTGTTCTTGTTCATCAACAATGTCCCTGCAAACAAACCAGTACTAGTAACATGGGATGATCCAAGAAATGGTTGATCTTCACTAGTATTGGTCTGATTTGTTCTTGTACTAGGTGTAGGTGTATCTATTAGTACACAAAATAGGTCCATACAGTGTATAAAATTCACACAAGAAAAATAATCAATTCGTGATTAGCACATAACAAAATATAGAAAAATAAGGTTTTACCAGTTGTAGATGGTATAGAGGAAGATGTCTGCAAGCACCTTGTTGCGGACAATGCAACCGTCGAATGCGGAATGTTAATTGAAGGAGGTGTCTGCACTTCATCATGAGTTGTAGAATACATTGCTAGCAAAGACATTTACAATGGATAAATATTAAATGGGGTACTAGAAGCATCCCAAACATAAGTTGAGTCAATAATGCATACAAAGGTTAAATCAATGGTTAAAGGTTTAATGATTATTTACATGAAGGTTGTGTAGGGCTACAACCCTCACCATGTTGAAAATGTTTCACACATGTCAAAAAATTCTATAAGAAGAACACATCATATTTTAGATCATGATCCTTAAGATAGTATAAAATATAAACATCTATTGAACTTTAATTATTGCTTAAGATTAATTACTGCTTACAGCAATAGAATTGACTCTACATGTCAATTCTTCTTCGAGTTCCTTTGACTCCTCAGTTTCGTTTGCTTCCATTAGAAGGTTAAGAATTTCATTATCATATTTAGTTTTTATTTGAGTAGCCATGAATACATGGTTAGATTTAGATTCTACGTCATCTCTAAATGCCGTGTCAACTTCAAATCGAAATAGATCTGCTGCCTCTTTTGCCTTTCTCTATCAATAAGTATTAAGTTGTGACATCAATATCAGTAAAATTCTATCAAAATAACTCCAAAGCCATAAAGAAAAGAACATAATAATATGACATTTTTTTCTATATAATTTGTAGAATTACACTAATTAAGGTTTACCTTTGCTGAAGAAACTATACTGTGAGGAACATCCCCACATGTATCTTGAGGTGGAATATCCATGTCGCCATGTGACAAAGATTAGTAATTCTTAGCAATCATAAGCGATTGGAGTCAATATTAATTAGAGGCAATTGGTTTAAATGCTATACTTACTAGTCCCATGATAGGGAATTTTTTTGTATCTACACGATTCAAATTGTAATCTATTAGAAGCTCTTCCCCTGCATTTATTGATTTTATCGCACATACAAATACATGATTTCCCTCGCGTGCCTCGAATATACAATTTGGCCACTTATTAGTTGACACGGGTTGAGAACTATTTATAAAACCTATAATATTCCCTATTACTTTTGGCCTTCCATCAATATACATAGCGAGGCTTTTAGTTTGATCATTTGCTTTGCATTGTATATAATTTGTTGACAATGCATACCTACGCATACTTTTTTTATATTGTACAATCCACATCCAATTCTTGTAATTGTAACAAGGTCCTACATACTCCATCAATTCAACAACTTGATTATAACTGACCTTTATTCCATCCATGGAAAATAAGCCCAAACCATGTAATGAAGATGGAGCTATGCGATATATCCTTTCGTTAACAGAAAAATCAGTATTAATTGGAGGTAGTTCCTTGGGTACCCATTCTTTTTGAAGATGTGTGTACCTTAAGGGAACCTTCATGTCGCCTTTGGTCTCATTATCATAAGAACATGACCCCCCCTCAGCAAGGAAAAATTGCATTCATTTATCAAATTTTCTTCTAATCTTTTGACCTCTAGTTGATCTCCCTATTTTAGACCTACTAGATGTCTCACTTTTGTCTTCTATTCCTGCATTTTCCTCACTTGAGGAAGATAGATCAGACAAATACCTATTTGGTGATACCTACAATCCATCAAATGAGAGACATAGTAGGACCTATATATTTTGTTGACTAAAGAGAAGGAAACCAAATAATAAATTATACCTATCGATCCATGTCAAAGGTGTTAAATTTCCTGCATATGTAAATCATTTACCTTAAGTTAGCCAAAAATTACATGATATGTAAGCTACAAATTACATGATATGTAAGCTACAAATTACATAGAAGACAAAATTTACATGATGCAAAATATACTCCATGACTATAGAGTTCAACACATAATAACTTAATTCAAATTTCTATAAATAAATCAATACCTCATATGTGGCGTTTATCATACCTTGACATACATTTCATTGATCATGTTATTCATCATCCTCCTCATCCATGTCATCATCATAACTATCATCATAATAACTATCATCATCATGACCATCATCAACATCACCAGAATCATCATCATTTTCATAATGTCATCTTGACTTCTATTGTGTGCATGGTAATTCATAAATTGTGCCAAGCTAGTGCACCTAAATAATTGTTGAAGACGTGGAATAAGGGGAATGTACCAAAGACTCTTGTGAGGCACCTTTTTTGTTATTTGATCTGACCGATATCTACTAGTATGACAAATAGGGCATTCTATTGCAAATTCATGTTGTTTATGATATAGAATGTGATCATTGGGACATGCATGTATTCTTTAATACTGCATTCCAATTTGATTCATAATGGTAGATAATTCTTGGTACGAACGAGGCAAAATGTTTGATGGTGGTAAGAAAAAATCAACTATCAACCTACAAAAAAAAATATGAATTGTTAGTATAATGAATCGTAATGGTATGCTAACATTGAAGATGAAAAAAATGACATACCTTAGCATATGTGACATTGCTACATTGGATAAACCATTCATAACATTGAAGTTCACCAACAACACTATAGTGGAGAGAAGAGTTATTTGGGAGCCTTGGTATAGGGGCTCGTATGCCTTCTCAATTATAGCTATATCAAGACCATCTTCATCATCATTATCAGATGCATTAGTACCATCATCATGATCATCTTGATCAGCTACGCCAATACCATCTTCAATCATGTCCTCTGCCACAGGATCATCTTCTTCCATGGGAGCGTGATCATCGGCTTGGATATTCACACCTCTATGTTCCTCCAATTGGAAATCCACATTCACCAATCAACGAAAATCATGCCCCCCTTCAATGTGACCATATTGCCTACAATGACTTGGATTTTTTTTATTAGAATTCTTCGATTCTTTAAGCCCTTACACTTTTTGCAAGGACAATAACATTTTTCAAAGTCTTTTCTTTGGAACTGAGACCATAATCTAGCAAGTGTCTCGTTATTTTGTTCTGGGTTCATATTGCCAGGTGTGGACTTTCTTCAAAAGATATAAATATACAAAATGTAAACATACAAACATTAGTAGTTTCTTGTATATAATAAAATAAAATAAAATATTATAAGATTATACAAGATTTACAAATACACACACAAATCATGCTCACTAGACCATGAAATATTGAAAAGGATAAGTATTTTGGGAGTTATTATTATTTTGGGAGTTACACAAATCTCCTCACTAGACTACTGAATTAGAGATTATAGAGAATATATTCTAGAGTTGTATAGTCACATTGTCTAGTCTATAAAGATATACAATATATTTTTGCAAAAGAAACTTGCAATTGAAGATAATAACACATTAGAATTTGGCATTGTAGTGGAGGTGATTCCATACCTAGTACAAATTATTTCCTCTAAAGCTTCCAGATGGCCTTTCTCTGGGAGCTGCATTAAGGCATTCAATTGAGCATTAATGCATTAATGCCCATCTATATCTAGGTTTGCATCACACATGCTTAAGGAAAAAGTTCCTAATACAACTGAAGAGAGTAATTAATATGGAAATTGAATCAAATGTAAGAAACATATGACATTAATTTTCAACGACAGTGACAATTTAAAAGTATTGGAAAAATACAGTGTACAAGCAATGATAGTGCACCATGGGAAGTCACAATAAGTATGAACCCATAAAGGATTTTCATTGTTTCCTAAAAGAATATCATTTTTAGAGTGAGATTTAGCTACATAGAGGTGAAGCCATGACATACAAAAGGTAAGAGAACCTCAAAGTTTCTGACATATAATGCTATCATGTCAAAAGGACAACAAAGTATAGTTTTTAGAACAATGGAACAACCATCTCTCTTAAAAGGAACAACAATCATGTTATAGAGTTATTGAATATGGCCATTATCATGAGATCATAGGGCAAAACACATCTATCTACTATTAATGAACAATTTCTTCTATAGAGGCAATTTTGAATTCTATGCTCATGTGAAAAGGAAATGTCACTCAGTTTGAAGTCCTAATAGAATAAATACAATAAGAAGACATTGACATATTGCTGCAGGAGCATCCTGGGTGTAAGAGCAATCTTGCATCACCCAAAAATATTTGTTTTTGCTTTTCAATAAGGGCTATCTTGTGCAGAGCTGCTATTTCTAGAAACTTTCTATTTTTAGTAAGTTGGTCATACGATCTCGGAATGTTCTGATTTCACATGTGGAGGTTCATATCAGCCTGCCAGTAAAGTTTCATTTCCAGATCAAGTGTATGTTGGAAGATATTGAAGATTTTCGGTATTGGCAGCAGGGTACAGAAACTTTGAACTCAGTTTTGAAGGCTTTAGAGGCCCCGGATGAGGTCGAAAATTTGGGTGACGGGCGCTTGCACGGGTCAAGCCTGTAGAGCACTTCGTGGCATTTCTGAAATGGGGTTATAATAGCCGAGCGGGTCAACTGGTGATGACTTATGGTCTTCGGAAGTTGGGCCACCTGAAATGGCAAAAAATAATTTTCTTCAAAATTTCTGTTCGGGTTTCAAAGGTTATCTTGAGCCGAATTTGATGTAATAAATTGAAAAATAAAATAATTCTAAGTTTGGTCGGCCCTATGGGCTAAATTTCTGGAACCTTCCCAGGTGGTGGAAAATTGCCTATATAAGGAAGGCTGTATTATTGTCTTAGGCAGTTTAGAATAATTCTGGGTAGTAGATCTGGGTATTGGTTCGAGGCTTTGTCCTAAAGAATATTGTAAGGGAATGCCCATGTGGCTTTGCATATTGTAATTCTGAAAGTTTGTAATTCCACATTTGTGGAGATAATAAGAAGCCAATTTTCTGTTCTTGCATATTGTTGTTGTTTCTCTATTTCTGTTATGTGTTTGTGGTATTAAGGGGAGCACCCTTCATCACATATCATGCCTTATATCAGAACCAATCACAATAAGAAGATGGAACAACCATAAGGTACAAGCATGTGCAAGTCATTGTAATCATTGGAGATATGTTAAAGGTTAAGTACAATAGTAGAGCATGACCATGATACAATTAATGAAAGTGCCATAAAACACCATCATATTTATAATCAATCATAGAGAAAAGAAACAATGACACAAATGATTTGTATTTTAGTGCCACCAAATACTTTCCAAATAGTCATCAATGTATTAAAGCATTCCAAAGTATAGGATAGCAAGGTGCTTCAATACATAGCTGCAGTGATCAAAATAGTATTTTACAATATCATGAAGTAAAAAAATGCAATGTTTCAAAATAAGGCAAACTAAAACAACAAATGACAAGCATTGTCATTAAACACAACATAAAAGGCATCTTTGACATTGAGCCCTCAAAGAACAGGTTTGATGTTTTCATGTTTTGAAAGTTACCAAGGTTTATATTTTCATCATGAATACATGAAAACAAGCACAAAGGATCACAATAAGTAATCTCTAATATAAAGAAACACAATGAATATCAACATCAAAGCGGTGGTGTAGGAACTCAAACATCATCTAAAGCTAATTTGTCATGTTCTCTTTCCTCTACACTTTTATAGGATATTAAACGTGAAATAAAAAGAAGTGAGAACCCCGAGGCAATGGATGAGGATGATAGTGATGAGGTAGCTAAAATAAAGGCTGCTCATTTTGAGGAGTCGATGAAATATGCTTGAAGAAGTGTTAGTGATGCTGATATTCAGAAGTATCAAGCCTTTTCACAAACACTACAACAATCTCGATGCTTTGGTTCTGAATTTTGATTTCTAGATAGACCTGATGGTGCTTTGGATGTATTTGCTACAACAAATAATAAAGATGACGATGACTTATACAGGTTGCACATCCACATCCACATCTGATATAAAATTTATTATTATAAAGTCTTTTTATGGAAATCTATTTTACATTAGTCTATATTATTTTGAAGCCTTGTTATAGAAATTTGTCTGATATTAATCCTTAGAATTAGTTAGCAAATCTTCTTCTTTCTTTCTTAATTCATGAATGATTCTATTTTTCTGTAGTAAATAGCATACATAACAGATAAACATGAAATCAACAACAAATATCTACCTTATGCTTTTACTACTAAGTCTTTGTTTGTCGGGCATACTGATTATAAGTACTTGAGGTATCAGGATATTGATACATCCCTGGTATTTTCATGCATTTAATCTTATAAAATCATCAATTCTTAAGCGTTAAGCATAGTAATAGGTCAATCTTCATTCAATTGCAAAAATGAAACACCAATGAAGAAAATAATGAGCGTCAAATAATAGATATTATTAACATAGGTTGAAGCCAATCTCATCATCAATTATAAGAAGAATTTCCAAGCTCCTATTTGAAAACAATAGATATTATTAAAATAAGCAGAAGCCAATCTTACCAAATACATATTTGTACTCTTCACATAGTGACAGTAATAAACTTTAAAAGGAAATAACATAGAGTGACAAGCCACATGCTTGATGGAGGAGGGAGCCAAGAGTTTTTTTCCCTTTATTATAACCAAATAAATAAACATCATTGTAACATGGAGGAGCGAAAATCTCAAACCTTTTTATCAAAGCATAAAAGATAAAGGAATTTTGTCAGATTTTGTAGTTGCAATTGCCCTGGTAGACATGTATGCAAAATGTGGAACTATAGACAAGGCACATGAACTCTTTGACAAAATGCATCAAAGACATGTGGTATCATAGAATGCTATGATTACGGGCTATGTACAAAATGGATTTTTTGAAAAGGCTTTAGAAATTTTCAAGCAAATGCAAATGGCAGGTGTAAAGCTAAATTCCAAAACCTTTGCTAGCATCATCCTTGCCTATGCCAAAATGGGAGCTTTGGAATAGGGTAATTAACCGGTCACTGTTAATATATTATGCAGTCACATTATATATATTATGCAGTCACTGCTAAGATCGACTTAGTTGATTGCTTGATCACACGATAACCAGTAATTAATGGTTATCATAACACATTGTTAATGTGTTATGATAACCACTAATTAGTGGTTATTCATATCACTATGTAAGATAATGAAATGATGCCAGCCATGTCTATTCATATTGGTATTAATAACTATTGTGTGGGCTGGGAAAGACTTACCAGCGCCATTTAATTGATAGGAAATAATAAATGATACCCTAGCTTGTATAAATGGATGCCCTAGCTCGTGGGTAACCATATAATCTAATGAACACACATTAACATGATGCCCTAGTTCACTAACACAACAAATGCCATAATCAAATCATCCAAAGAAATGAACTCAATGCCATGGATACAACAGAGCATGGAGTAATGAATATCATAGTAAGATGTGCCCTCAAAATACATGATGGTATTCAATCAAATGATTAAATGCAATGTATTCTATCAAGATGCAGAGGAGATAATGAAACAATCCCTACCTCAATAAGCTTCCATTTGATAAGGAGAGGAAAAGCCAAGTATCCAAAACCAAGATCGAAGATCAAAGGCCCAAGTCTAGTTAAAAACTACAAACCCTATACACAATGCCGAATTCGCCTTGGCCAATGAGGTTTCACGCACTGCCCCTTGAAAAAATTCATCGTGGTGATAATGATCAAATGAGAAATGAAGCCTATTGCAACCACTATACACAGTGCCAAATCCGCCTTGGCCGATGAGGTTTTGCATGCTTCCCCTTCAAACAATTCACCATGGTGATAATGAAATTAGAAATGAGCTTTTTTTTTAAAGTTATGCTTGTGTTCATCTAAATTTTGATGTACATGGTAGTGGTCAAAATTTTGACTAACACAAGCATGGATTAAAAAAAAATGAAAGTTTTCCTTCTATAATCCGACCAACCAAAACCTTTTTATTTCATGGTCAAAAATTTTGGTAGGAAAATGGTGCAAAATGTACTAGTGTATCCAAGTAACCAATATTTCTCCCAAAAATAATGCTCCACTAGTAGTGTTTTTTCTATTAGCAATGGTTCCAGCCCAATCCGCATCAGTGTAAAGTTTCAGTTCAAAATTGCCTTCTATTTTATACCATAATCCATAGTTTTCAGTGTTCTTCAAGTATCTCAAAATTTTTTTTCACAACAATCATGTGTGATTCTTTAGGATTAATTGAAAATCTTGCTACAATTATAACCGCATGTGCAATATCTGGTCTACTATGCAAAACATACATCAATTTGACAATCATTGATCTATACAAGGTTTGATTTACCTCAGTTGACTTGTCATCCTTTGTCAGTTTGCATCTGGTGACCATAGGTGTACGGATTGGTTTTGAATCTTCCATACCAAATGTCTTCAATACTTCTTTGATGTACTTTAATTGTGTGATGTATATGCCTTTAGTCTTGTAGTATTTGTAATCTAAGAAATCTTTTTATCTCACCAAACATTGACATTTCAAATTCTTTCCTCATTTCATCAGTAAAAGATTTGCATAAGTTATCATGTCCTCCAGATATGATATCATCAAAAACTATTTCAGCAATAAGAATCTTGTCATCAGTTTCACTTTTCAAATACAAATTGTTGTTGTCACTTGTTCTAACAAATCAATACTTATGAGATAAGAATGTCATTTTTCATACCATGCTCTCAGTGCTTGTTTCAGTCCATATAGTGCTTTGTGCAACTAACATACCATGTTCCTCTAATTAGGATCAAAAAAACCTTTAGGTTGTTCAATGTATACCTCTTCCTCAAGTATCTCATTCAGAAATGCAGATTTAATATCCATCTGATAAACCTTAAATCCTTTGTAAGAAACATATGCAAACAATATTCTTACTCCTTCAAGTCTAGCAATGGGTGCAAAAGTTTCTCGATAGTCAATTCCTTCTTCTTATGCATAACCTTTTCATACTAGTCTTTCTTTGTTCCTTGTGACATCTCTATTCTCATTCAATTTATTTCTAAATATCCATTTGGTTCCAATCACATTTTTGTCTTTTGGTCTTAGTACCAATGTCCATTTCTTTTTTTTTTTTTTCTGTATTTTCTCAATCTCTTCATTCATTGCCTTAATCCATTCATCATTTTCCAATGCATCTCTAACTATTTTAGGCTCAAATTCACAAACTAAACATGTGTTGCTCCTCAAGTTACTTCATGTCATCATTCCTGCTCTTTTATCTCCAATTTTCTGATCTTGTGGATGATGTCTTCTCACATATCTTTAAAGTACAGGTTCAGATATCTATTTTTCAATGTGTTCTCCACTCAATGCATGATCAATATTTTCATTAGTAACTGTTTGCCGATTCTTGATCTCTAACTACTATTTCTTGGTAGCATTATCCTATTTCTCAGTAATGCCAGATTGTTACTAGGGTAGAATTTCAGATTCTTCAATGTAAATAAATCTACCATAGTCTTCTAATTTTTTTTTTACTTTATTCATCATTCTTTTCTGCAAACTCGTCAACTCTCACATTTGCACTTTCAATCATCTTGTTAGTAGCCTTATTCAAACATTTATAACCCTTTCTTTTAGTAGAATATCCTAGAAATATTCCTTCATCACCTTTTGAATCAAATTTCCCATTTCTATCATCTTTTAGAATGTAACATCTACTTCCAAATACTCTGAAATAACTCACATTAGGTGTGTAACCATACCATAATTCATAAGGTATCTTGTTTGATTCTTTCTTTAGTTGAACTTGGTTCAGTGTGTATACAACAATACTAACAACTTATCTCCAGTACATTTGAGCAACATCCTTTTCAATCATAAGTGTTCTAGCATAATCAACAAGTGATCTATTTCTCCTTTCAGTAATTCCATTATGCTAGGGTGTTCTCAATGTAGATACCTGTCTTTTAATTCCATGCTCATTAAAAAAATTAGTGAACTCATCAAAAATAAATTCACCACCTTTATCTAACTTTAAGCATTTCAATTCTTTACCACTTTCTTTTTCCACTTTTGCT
The DNA here is from genome assembly GCA_027943335.1 of Chamaecyparis obtusa. NCBI lineage: Eukaryota > Viridiplantae > Streptophyta > Pinopsida > Cupressales > Cupressaceae > Chamaecyparis > Chamaecyparis obtusa. The sequence continues at coordinate 378,573 of BSBK01001932.1, forward strand.
TTATACTATTTAAACATTTTGAAAGCTTCAGGTTTTTCTTTTAAGAACACGATAGTCATCATTCTAGAGAAGTCATCAACAAACAAGATAAAATATCTGTCTCACTAATAACTTTGGGTTCTCATAGGACCACACAAGTCAGTATGAACTAACTCCAAAATAACATTAGATGAGTAATGTTTTCTCTTAAAACTAGACTTTGACATTTTTCCCATTTGACATTGTTTGCACATAACATGGTCAGGTTTAGATATGCTCAGTAAAACTCTAACTTTTCTTTTCTTACTGATCTTAACCATCTTGTCAAAGTTCAGATGACATAACCTCTTGTGCCACAACCATGCATCTTTATTTTTAGCCAACAAACAAGAAGTTTCAACATTGTCAAGATAGAATAAGTTACCTTTTGATCATTCACCAATACTGACCAACTTTCCAGTCTCATCATAGATCTTCACCTTTCTATTCTCAAATGAAATTCCATGACCTCTATTATTCAGTTGTGCTACACTTAAAATATTATAATTAAGTCCTTTCACCCAATATGCATTCTCACATATGATCTTATTATTCATCAAATAGATCCTTTTCCTTTCACTAGACAAAGTGTATCATTTCCCATTTTTAGAGATCCACTATTATACTGTTTAAGATATTCAAATTTCTCTTCATCACCAGTCATATGATGTGTACAACCACTATCAATAATCCAAGTATCATTCTTGCTAACTTTAGAAATAAGTGTTGTTTCAACATACCTTTCTTCTTCTTCAGAGTCTTATTTCAAAGCCACAAATACCACTTCTATATCTTCATCAGTCTCAGTGTCGATGTTATCATCTTCATCTTCAACTAGGTAACTTGCCTTCTTGCATTTATCTCTGTAGTCTTGGTTATCTCTGTTTCCATATTGTTGGTTGCCTCTTTGATCTCATTGATCTCTTGTATCATTCTTCCTTTCATTAGATCTTTCATTTGTTTTCTCATCTTCCTTCTTGTCAGGATATCTTGCAGTAATATGACTAATCTCTTTGCATTTAAAACATACCAATGGAAGTTTACCTCTATATCTTCCTTTACCTTTTTGTAACCTTCTAGCCATTAATGCTTCAAGTTCATCAAGTTCATCCTCTTCACTTTCACTATCACTCTCATTTCTTATCTTATGTCTACTACTTGATTTTCCAATTTTTAGAGATGACATAAATATAGATTCTACCGTAGGTACAATACCGTTGTCATAGTTGTTAAGCTCAAATGCAGTCAATCTACCAATCAAACTATCAAGTGAAATATATTTACTAGGAGCTGCTTTCATTTCATGAATTGCAGAGACTCTAATAGCATAGACAAGTAACAATGTTATGAGAATTTTTCTTACCATAGTGTCTTCATCAATAGTTCCACCTTCTCCTCAGATAGAATTCACAACTTCCTTGATTCAGTTACTGTACTGAGTGATGTTCTCACCTTCTCTCATCTTCATGTCATCAAACTGTCCTTTTAGACTTTCAACTTTATCCCTTAACACATTCACATCTCCTCTATGAAATAGTGTAAGCTTGTCCCACATCTTCTTTGTAGTCGTACATGTCTTCAAATTTGGCATCTGATAAAGAAGAAGCAATCTCAATCATCATAGCATTGTGCTCTTGTCTTTCTTTCATCTAATTGACAGTCAAAGGAATGGTGGGCAAGATAAACTCATCTTGTAAGTAGTAAAATTAAGAATCTCCAATCCCTGATAGATATAACTTCATCCTTCTTTTCCATGTTGAGAAGTTGTTTGTGTTCAGCTTTGGCACCTCTCTCTTATACATCTTGTGATCTTTTACTTAATTCCTTCAAACTTTTCCTTCAAGTAACTTTTATCTGATACCAATTGTTAGATAACTGAGAGGGGGGGTGAATCAGTTAAGTCCAGTTGTCCTACATTCCCAAATACTCCCAGATGTATAAAAAATTTCTTTCAATTCAATTAATCAACTTGGTAAAACTTAACTGTGCCTTTTTGTTCATTAAACGAATACTAGTAAATTATCTAGTGTATATATACCGATCAAACCAGTAGTTGTAATGTGTAAAGAAAAATAATAATTCATCACATCCATACACATATAATAGTTTGATTTTTAATGTGGAAACCATGTTAGGGGAAAAACCACCTGGGACCGGTAACCCAAAAATAATTTCACTCTTCTGAAGTGAGCTCAGTTAAGAGCCAACCTTGTTAAAGGTTACAATAACACACTGTAAGGTGTGACCTGGTTAGAGGATTTATCACTAATAGTTCTCTGTGACCAAACATTCACTATGGAGTCAACATGAAAACAACCAACATTCATTTAATGTCATAATGAAATATAAAAGACTGTTAAGTCCCAGTCGGTTAAGAGATTTATCTTTAGCAATGGTTAGAATGCAACAGTAAATGATTTGATTCAAATACAACTTTCTTTTGTAGATTTTCATATCTATGCAAAGCTCAAAATACCTCTAGCCAATATAATCAATTTAATTTCTTTGTATCCTCCAACTTTGTTCTGCTCGGTTAATTCTTTTCTTTGATGCTCGATGTTGTCTACAGAATTGCTCAGTTTTGTCTTCAACCTATTTGACCAGCTTCGCATGAATTCAATCTTCTTATGCGCATTCCAGAATTAATTATGAATCCCTTATCTCCTTTTATAGACATAATAAGACATTTTCTTTCCAGCCATAGATTTTGCCTCTTAATCTTCACCATTGATTTTTCCATTTCAACCATCCTCAGAACTTGTATTTGTAACACGTTTCATTCTCCATCATTCGATCATCCTTGAATTTTGTCACCATTTGATCATCATAAAAAACTTTATCTTTAACCTTAGAATCATCCATAATTGTCCAGCTCATCATCTTTAGTCGGAAGTCATATGTTCAATTCATTTCTTTCACTCAATCAATATCGTGATGTATCGGTGACTTCTAACTTGGTTAACACTGTACTCGGTATACACTACACTTTCTCGGTGTACATTTTTCCAACTTGGTGTATACTAAGTTCTTCATTTACTGACCACATAAACTTGTTCATTATTTATCTTCAATTCGTAATAGAATTATGTAATACAATCAAATCACTAACATAATGTCATAGACTCATCAATAAGTTACCCAATGAATACCATATCCATATCTTGCTCATACATCTCATCTTCATGTAGAAATCTCATTCCTTCACCATTATTTCATTCTTCAGATGTTTGTAACTATCATGACAAGTACAGTCAAAACTAGTTGACATCAATGACAATATAATAACTAATTTAATGTGTCACATATACCTTGGTAGCTCAGTGATCATCAATAACTATATTTGAAGTATCCAATCGGTTGTCAAACTCTTCCTTAAGATATTCAATTAGTTTTAGTCTATCATGGGCTTCCTTCCTTAGACCCAAGAGATCATTTAATGATTGCACAAATCCAGGAATTAAGTTTGGTTGAGGTGATTGATCTTAGCTTAACCTTCACTTGGACCAACAAAAGGGATAAACTTCACTCTAGAAAAATTAACTTGGATAGATTTTCTTGGTTTATGAGGTTTCCCTAACAAAATAGAGGTTAAACATGTATGTTCTTGATGGTCCTATCTATGATCATTCACATCTCCTCCTCGAAGTTGGTATTCATTCAAGCTTTTATCATTAGATTTGAATTTTTTTGGCTTCAAAGAGAAGACGTAAAAAACCTTATTCCCATTTTGTGGAAGGAGGGACGTCCTAAATATGGTACTACCATGTTCAAGATTCACAAGCAGTTGCATTTTGCCAAAGATCAACTCAAAATATGGAAAAGGCAACACAAATCAAATTTTCAATCTCAAAGAGATCCCTTTCTTTCTAGGTGGGCAATAATCCATCACCAATTCAAGACTAGTGTCATTAAAAATCACTTTAAAGAAGAAGATTATTTAATCCACAAATTTGTTGAAGATATTGATAGAGGATAGGAGATTTACTGGAAATAACGTGGTAGAACTGCATGGCTTCTTGAGGGGGATAAGAAAACTACCTACTTCCATTGAATAGCTTTTCATAGGAGGAAAAAGAATAATCTTATAATAGGATACTATTAGTTGCTTCTTTTCTTCACTCTCATAAATGCATAAACTCTCAAGCAATTACTTTTCCACTTTATTTATTACCAATCATAATTTGGATGAGGATTCTCAACAAGAAATTCTGAATGAAATTCCCAACCTTGTTATCAAGGAGGATAATCTATCTTTAATGAGTGATATTGATTTATATGAGTTCAAGAAGGTGGTGTTCAACATGAACATTGGAAAATACCCCAGGCCTAATGGCTTCCCTATAGAGTTTTTTCAAACCTTCTAGGTTGAAGTGTAGTTCACTATCCTTGAGGTGGTTAAAGAACCCCTCAACAATATGAGGATGCTCAAAGATTTGAACCATACCTTGATTGCACTTATTCCTAAGGGGGCTCTCAAATTTCCAATTATCACCCCATATCACTGTGTAGTGTCATATATAAAATTATTACCTCAGTGATAGCTGAAAGACTTAAACCTTTGCTTCATAAGATTATTTCTCCTAAACAAGGAGGCTTTGTTGAGGGGAGAAAAATTCTTGATGGAGTTGTAATAGTGCAAGAAGATATGCATTCACTACATACTTATATTAAAAAAAGGATGTTCATTAAACTTGATATGTCAAAAGCTTACGATAGGATGAAGTGGATATTTCTCGCAAAGATGTTGAATTCTTTTGGCTTCTCTCAATCTTGGACGAATTGGGTACTAAGTTGTGTCTTCTTTCCTTCCTACTCGATTCTTATCAATGGAACTCCTTCTTTACCCTTCAATGTCTCACATGGTTTAAGGAAAGGAGATCCTTGTTCTCCTTTTCTTTTTCTCATCATGGTTGAAGGATTAGGCAAGTTATTCTCTGAAAAGAAATCTCAAAGACTTTTAACAGGTGTAAAGGTTGGAGAGGAAAATTTTTCTCATCTACAATTTGTAGATGATACAGGGCTTATGGGGGCTTATTCTTTTCTTAAAGCTCATGTGATATCTAAGAGCCTCCAAACTTACTTTTTTGCCTCTGGTCAAGTTATCAATGCTTAAAAGTCCAAGGTGGCATTTTTAAATGCTGTATTAGTCTTCCAAATCACATCCTTTCCATTTTGGGCTTCTCTTAGGCTTCCTTACCCCTTGAGTATCTTGGAGTTCCCCTTCATTGGGTAAAAGCACAAAGCTGTGTCACATTTCAGGCTAACTTAACAGCACAGCTGAATTTGAGTATTTCTTACAAAAAATTAATTTTTTTCAAACATATAGTCTAGCTAGATTCATTAGATAAGTGATTCAACTTTTCAAATTGGAAATGTCTATTAAATTCTTGTTTTATACCAATTTGGGTCCAATTACCAAAGAAATAAAATTATTTCAGAAAATTGATGTTTCAATAACTCCTACTCTTTTTAATGATATATTTTTTAAAATATAAAAATACCCTTTTGTAGAGCTCAGAGTCAAGATTATTGTCATATAAGTTTTATAGTATTTTGATTAGATCTAATATATTATAATTTCAAAATACTACAAGTAGGTATTTTAACATTCAAGAAGATGCTACTTCAAATAAAGAAAAAAAATAGTAAATTATTAGAAAATTTTAAAATTTATATTTAACACTAGAGCAGAGTGTCTTCTTCAAGAATATGCAAATTTTTTCTAAATGGTGTAGATTTGATAGGGGAAATTTAAATGGGAGATGAAAACTGTTGATTTAAGATAAGTTTGACTTTGAGTAGTTATATTAGAGAAAATATACATTGAAAATCAGTCCTTTTTTTCTGCACTAGCTAGACATGTCATCTATAACACATTTTGAAATCAGAGGAAAAAAAGATTATTTGTATATACTTGTTTGGCGGGAACTGGACCCCAGATTTTCAACATTTTTCAGCAATTGAAAAATGGAATTCAAAAATTAAAAAACCGTGTCAATTATTGTTCAATAAATTTTTAAAAAATATAGGCATAAACTTTATTCAATTTTACACATTCCATCACTTTACATCATCTTCAAATTCTAAACACAAATGCCACATTTATGTCATTAAAGTTGAATAGTTTGTGTGTTGTTGACCTTTTCCTTTATAAAAGTGTGACATGGGTTTGTACTTTTACCCCATTATAAAAAATTCCTTATGGCTATTTGGCATAGCCTCATGGAGCGCATTAAGTCTAAAATTGACCACTAGACTAACAAGTGGCTTAGTTATGGGGACATGTTTACTTTTCTTCAATATTTTATTCAAGCTATGCCTATTTATAGGTTCTCTATTCTTGTTGTCCCTTCTATCTAGAAGGATCTTGATAAGATGACTAGAAAATTTCTTTGGATTAGGGCCAAAGACTCTAGAAACTGGGCTCTTGTTATATAGGAGAAAATCATCCAACCAAAGAGTGCTGGTGGCCTTGGGCTTCAAAGGGATGACTTGAACAACAAAGATTTGGTTGCAAAGTTTTTCTAGCAATGGATTTATTCTCATACATCCCTCCTTAGTAGAGTAATGATTGGTAAATACTTTGGCATGATTAGTGTGGAGGATGTGAGAAGGTATTTGTTGGAAGGTAATGACTATCTAGCTTGGAAAGCTATAAAGATTGGTTCCAACCTCATTAAAGGAGGTCTCTTCTAGATTGTTGGTAAGGGAGAGAAGGCTATATTTTGGACTGATGCTTGGGATCAACATCTCCCCATTATTGAGGAATTCCCTGTGTTTCTTCCTATCAAAGATGCTCTTGAATCTAGGGGTTGGACTAAGATTTAACACTACATAAAAAATGTACATGTTCAAAACTACATATATAAGCAGTTCAAGAATTCTCACGAATGGCCTATCCCCATTCCTCCCGAGTATGTTTCTGTAATCACCAGTATATTTTTTTATCACATCCTCATTGGTAGTGAGTAGGAAGATGAACTTTCTTGGGGGTGTGGAAGTTCTGGGGTTTTCATGGTGAAATATGGTTATTCAATTTTTCTTGCTGCCCACTCTAGACATCTTCCTATTAATCTAGACTAGAATATGATTTTCTAGCCTAAAGGATGGCCAAAAGTAATTTTTTTTCTTGGTTGTTCATGAATAGGGGCATTCTCACTTATGAAAATCTTCATTGAAGAGGGATTCCAAGTCCATCTAGATGTGTTTTATGCAACTCTCTGAAGGAAACCTCTAATCGCTTGATGTTTGAGTGTTCTTTTACTTGTAAAATATGGTAAAGATGGTTCTCTTCTCTTAAGATTAATTTTTTTGGAAACAACTGAAGAGCCAATATTTTGGATAATTGGAAAAATAAAGGTTCATCTCCATAGCTTTAAAACACTGGATGGAAACTTGGTCTTAATTTCATCTGGTGGCAAATATGGTTAGAATGTAACAATATAATATCTAGCAAGGCTTACAACTCTGTGGATGTAGTGTAGAATATCATCTATAAAAAGATAACTAAGATGATTATGGTTCATGTTAATCTCAATTCTATGGTTGAGGAACAATGATAATTTTAGTGGTGAATTTCCGCAAATTGGAAAAATGCGGGGGTTCATATTGTCGGTAAATTGGTGAATAGTATCATTACATGGAGTGGTCAGATCACCTTATTGTCACATAATATTTTCTGTTTGGTCAATTTATTCACCACCTTTTTTTAAAAATTCAAGGCGCCATATCGCCAATCACATTGAATTTTTGTTCAGACCCAAATTTGAGGGCCAGACCCGAATTCGCCCCCACTACACTTGAACGATAATGGAAGCCCCATATTTGCCTTCAAAATTAAAATTGCAAAACCCCTATGCCACCTGTATGTGACTGAATGTGACCTCTAAATCACGCACAACACAACATGGTCATTATTCACTTGATAGAATTTGAGAGAGAGTATGAAGAACTCAATCCAAATTCCATGGTGAGGAGACCTGTTGCCTCCTATGTGAATGGGGTGTTTGAATACTCTCAGAACGAGAGCCAACGGCTGGGAGACCAATTCAACAATGGAGGATTTGAAAGCAAATATGAGAAAAATGAAACTAAGCTAAGAATGAATGCAATTAATCTAGAAAACTTTGAAAGAAATATGAAATGTAGATTTTTATTTGATTTTGAAATAAAGATGATATTAGACTAAGAACAAATAAGCAAATTTAATCTAAATGTGAAATGCAATTACACTAATATGAGAAATTAAACTAGATAATGCAATAAAAGAGCTTTGAAAATAATGAGATATGAGACTAAAAAATGCTATAGTGTAGATGCTCTCAAAAATTGCTCTCTCTAATGAAGAAAAAGAGCCCAAATAAATAGAAGAGCCAAGAGGAGGAGGAAGAGTTTCTTGATTCGAAACTCCTGACCCTTCATATCCCTTTTGGGACAAATAAGCATGAATTACTTTATTAAAAGAATGGAAAATGCCACATGAGGACCTTTCGAATATCTCAAATTATTAATTCAAGAAAAGGTGTCCATTCAAATAACAAGCAATTATTAATTCCTTTTTATGGGTAATTAGCCAAAGGGGTAGATTTTAATTTAATTCAAAGTGCTTAGGACTTTAGAACTAAATTAAATTATCATAGAGGTAATTTAGCTAATTAAAGTCAAGGACTTTAGGAACTAATTTAGCATTTGATTATTACAATTTAGGGTCTTTGCAACTGACATCAAGTCAAATTAAGTCAGGTAGGAGAGAGAAAATTGCCTAGTGAACTAGGACTTTGATGATGTAGAATCGAGATAATGCACCAAAATTGATGAAATTAAATAGGTGCCAATTTTGGGGTATTACATTTGCCCCTCTTTGAATTGATGTGCGAACAGCGCATTGATTCAAAGAATAGTATGAAGTGATAGATGATGAGAATTTCCGAAGTCTAAGTTAGATTGCAAAGACAACGGTCTTAGAAGAGAACCGGAATCAGGGTTAGATTGCCCCAATACCAATTGATGAAGATGCAGATTTAGGACTATCTCCGAATCAGGGTTAGATTGCCCCAATAGGAAGCTTAGTCCTCCGAGACCTAGGTTAGATTGCCCAGATAACGGTCTAAAAGAGATTTTGAGAGTCATCTCCAGAACAAAGCTTGACTCCCAGGAATTAGGGTTAAATTTCCCCAATACCTAAAAAGATTTCAAGAACCATCTCCAGAATGAAGCTTGGCCCTTGAGGATCTGAGTTAGATTGCTTAGATACCTAAAAGATAGATGATAAGATAACAAGATGCGAGGCACCAAGATGCCCCTAGCGATGAGAACTGATGATTCAAATCAGACTGATTCAAGAATAGATTCGACAAGATTCAAATGATGTAATCATCCTGCCCCCTCGGGAGTGAAATCGAAAGATGACATGTCAGAAGGATGATAAACAACAAGAGATTGCAGAGCAAAAGTAATTAGACTAGATTCGCGAAGCTACAGAAGTGAATCGGAGCAAAGCAGAGGTCTTGTTGACCAAGTTTGACCATAGTTAACCATGGTTGACTAAATTTTGACTAGGGTTGACTTGATGAAAAGAAGAAAAGATTTGAGAACATGATGCAAAGATGAGGATCTAGTAGGAAGATGACACCAGAAGGCTGATTGCATAAGCATCCGATCCAGAAGGAGTCCAATATTTAAAACATGATTTTGAGCCACTTAGAGATGTCAAATTTTGATTTTGATCCTGAAAAAGGATGCAGCCAAGATGAGATTGGGACAAAAGATGAGAACCTTTGATGAGCAGATCCAGAAGAAAGCAATCAAGAGAGCAACAAGAAAGCGCTCCAAATGCAAGCCTAGAATGAAAGATGCAAGTCTAAATGCAGGCCTAGGATGAACAAATGCAATCCTCCAGACTCGGCTGTTGGACTCATCATATTTATCATCATTGAGTTCGTTTAAGCTTGGGACAATCACAAGATGCCATACAATTCTCCCCAACATGAGAATATGAATATGGCATAAGTCTTAAATTTGTCAAAATGAGGTGTAAGCATTAAGGCACAAGAAGCTAGAATGACCTAAACACCTATTCCTTTTAATATAGCAAGTTAACATAAGCATTAGAGCATAAATGCTAGAATGACCTGAATGTCTCTTGCGAACAAACACACCAAGCACGCAGGAGTTCCTTCTTTTGCCAAAGATTGCTCGCAGTGACCCTTACGTTCACTTAACAGGACGAGTGTTTACAATTTCATCAGTAGCAAAAAGAAGTCACTCAAAAGACAAGGAGAAGAACCAACCTCACCGAAGCATCCATATAGAAGGAGTCAAGGTACGCATGGCCATCCAATACGAGATAGAGGCTCTTACAGATGGACACCCCTCTTATGAATTCTTTGGATCGTTGGAACTAAACCAACAAACAGAAAACAAAAAAAAAGCAAAGTAAGCACTCAAAGAAAACAAAGCTCAACATGCCTCAAAGGAACATACAATTAGTTTTAGTTTCAGTTTAAGTTTGTGTTCAAGCAGATTGGAGACAATTTGAAAAGATAACGTTCGAAGTCTCAATGAGATAATGACAATAGGCAGAAATAGTGAGAATCACTGGTGATTGATAGAAGGGAGAAGTCCCAAAGAAGAGAGATCAAACGAAAGCTAGGTATCCGTAGGCAGGCATAGTGGGAACCACTGGCGACCAATGCTCAAAAGAGTTTCTGAAAGTGATAGGACAATGCCCCCTAGACCAGGCAGGTGCCCCCAAGTGTGAACCAGTTCCAATCCATGAAGAGTCGAGGAAAACTCAAAGACAAGCGCATGAGCTAGCAAACCAAAGTAGGAAACAAACTAAAGCAAGAAAGCGGGAAAACAAACTAAAGTAGGAAAGGAAGGAAACTAAAGCAGGAAACTAAGAGCCAAGCGACGCTGAGATGAGATGTTACTTCAGGAAAACAAGAGGCGCCTGTTTACCAGGTTTTCACCATCTTGGTAGAGATTCTATTTTTGCTACCATGACGCCTGTTTACCAGGTTTTCATCAATGGCACATTTTTCTCTTTTTCAATTTTTTTTTACTTTTCTCTTTTTTTGCTTTTTTTTGTATTTTTGATCTTTTGATGTTTTTTGTATTTTTCACATTTTCTATTTTTTTGTATTATCAAGGTGCCTGTTTACCAAGTTTTCACGAGGATAATAGATACATCAAAGCGCCTGTTTGCCAGGTTTTCACTAAGATGATCATTTTTTTAGGACATTTTGCAATTTTTAGGATTTTTTGCAATATATCAATTTTTAGGATTTTTTCAGGACTAATAAGTATGTACATGAGCACATAGAGAATGTCAGTTGTAGAACTTCTTCAAATGAAGAGCGTTGATGGGCTCTTTGAGTTTCTCTCCTTCAGTAGGAATCTCTAGAAACACAGTCATTTGTAGTAGTAGCCAGCTGAGAAGTTGCAGAATCAGAACCAGATGTTGTAGCAGTAACAGGAGAGCCAACCAGTAGTGTCCAACAGTCAAGAGATCCATAGTCAAGGAAAGATCACTTAAGTGAGACCCACAAATGTCCTCATGGACACACCTTAACTCTTTGTCAGATTTCCCACACTCTAAATGCTTAGGGAGAGTACATTCTAGATTTCTCTTAGTCATGTCATTAGCAATAAGGAGATACTGATACACACTTTGGGAAAAGGCAAGATGGAGTGAAGAGTGTAAAGTATGAGAGGCAAGGGTGATGAAATGGAGGGAAGCATGAGAATTTTGGAAGCTTGAATGACAACTTTGATTTTTCCTTTCTTTGGAATCCACATAGCTTTTGATTTTTTTCTTCTTTACTTTCAGGTGCTTTTGATGACAATGCCTGTAGAATGGATTTCGAGATCCATTTTTTATTTTATTTTTTGGCTTTTGATTGTCTTCTTCTTTTTGAGGACCTTTGCGGTCTTTTGAACACCTTTGTTTCTTTCCTTTCTTTGTAGTCACATGTCGATTAGATGGGACATGGTGACCTTGAGATATAAGTGGATTCTTATTATTTTTGCTTTTATGTTGTACATCCAAGTTACTTCCAAAAGACTCAGGAATGATGGATGAAAGAGGCTTATATGACTGGTTCAGGTGGAGAGGTGGAAATGGAAGTGGATGGGCCACTTTTTTGGGAGATGAAGAGGGAAGATAAATTGATGCAATGGGCTCAAGTGCAAATATATCAGTATCATCCTCATCATTCATGAATGCATTAGATAGATCAAGAAAGTGATCTTCCATAGAGCATTTTTGATTGTGAGTCATCTTAGAAGAGTCAGATAAGTTTGGAGGAATATTATGTGAGCCTAACCAAGATGGTCTATTCCAAGAGTTAGGTCCCCTTTCAGGTGGTAAGAGTGCACGAATAGGAACCATTTCAATTTTGGATCTACCAATATTCCATGAAGCTGTAACAGAATGGGGTCTTACATACCCATGATTTGTTGGAGCAGTAGGAGTATAGCTTGGAGTAGATGGCCTAAGAGCCATAGGAATGATCTCCATAGGAGGGAGGAAAGGATCATCATCAATAGCTTGATCTGGAGGATCATAACTTTCTCCTCTTTTTGAGTTGTTAAGACTAGCATATAAGTGAATAGCATCAACTGATATTTCCATTGTAGCATCTGATATAAAGTCCCATTCAGCTAGAGACATAGTCGGAGGCAGACTTTCTTCATCACTATCATCTGTCAAAGGAAATGTTTCTTCAACAGCAGGATCTTGTTCAGTAGTAGAAGTAGCAGAGTAATCTGGAATAGGCATACCTTGAGGCATACCCAAGAGGAGGGAAGCATCCAATAGTTGCTCCCAATCAGTATGTGTGCCATTGGAGTTGGCAATAGTAGGAGTCTATTCAATAGCAGAAGTGGTGGAACAATCTAGAGTAGGCATACCCCAGGGCATACCCAAGATAAGGGAAGCATCCAGCAATTGCTCCCAATCAGTATGTGTATCATTGGAATCAGCAGTAGTAGGATTTTTTTCAACAGTAGAAGTGGTAGAACAATCTAGAATAGGCATACCTTGAGGCATACCAAAGATAAGAGAAGCATCCAACAGTTGCTCCCAATCAGTATGTGTGCCATTAGAGGCAGTGACATATTCAGTAGTAGCTGTAGTAGTAGAAATCTGTTCAGTAGAGTGTATAAAATCCTCCTGGTGAGGACCAAAATCATGTTCCTGAAGCACTTGAGAAGGTAGATAAGACTCTTTCTAGTAGTTTGAATCAGAATTTTGATCATTCAAAGGTCTTTCATATGTCATAGGCTGAATCTGTGTTTCTTCATCATCTAAATCTGCATGTGAGTGCAAGCTGCAACTAAGTTGGTCAAGCTCATAGCTCTGATAGCTAATACCAAATCCATCTTTAGAAGGTTCCTCATAGGAACGTGGAGATGGAGGGAGAGTTGTCAATGACAAGACAGACTCAATCTGATATTCCCCCATGCCAATATCTTTGATCTTTAGGGTCTTTTCTATTTCTTTTAGCTTGGCCTCATAGAACTCAGTGGATTCTCTATTGGTGGGAACAAAACTATCTGTCACTTTGGTAAGCATCTTAGCAGAGAAAGTATTTTGGCTAGCACTATTGTCAACGAGGACACGAGGGATACTTTTGGGGCCTATCATAACTTCAGTGTGCAGGAGAGGATTATGCGGGTGGCTCAGCAAGTGATCATCTTCCTTAGAGAATGGTAAATAATGAGGTGAGGTCAAATGACCCACCATAGATTGAAACTGGTTAGGATTGAGATCTTTAGGGACATTTGCCTTGGTGAGGGCTTTATCCATAGATAGTTTTGGTCTAGATGTCGAAGGTTCAGGACCTTTGAGAACAATCTTTGCATGAGATCGAGGGATAGCATTCACACAAGTTGGATATTTTATGTAGTTACAATAGGGAGGTGCAGGGCCTCGCAAGATAAAGGGAGTTTTGGGTTTAGGAGTATACTCGCTCCCTGGAGCAATGATCATGTCATAGTGAGAGATCCAAGGTTTGTTTCTAGCAAATTTGGAAGGCGGTTGAGCTTTTGTCATAGCCTTCTCAGTGGCTTTGATCATTTGTATGTTAGAGCTGAGATTGAAAACCAACTTTGAAGGTTTTGGATCTCCCATCTTGTTGGTAGTATTATGAGAGATCGTGAAAGAGTTGATAGGTTCAAAAGGATCAATAGGTTTAATTTTAGAAAGTGACCCTTCAGAGTCTTGCTGGTCTTCAAACAATGGGTTATAATATTCTTGAAATAGTAAGTCAGACTGTATCTGAAACAATGGATTGTAATACTCTTGGAATGACGAAGAATGTGAGGATTCCTCACAAAGTTCAGATTTTGCAATAGATTTGGAATGATCTATGTCTTGATTATGAGGTTTACTTTGATCTTGATCAGCATTCTGAATGGGATAAGTCTTGCCACTTTGAGTTGTGATAGTCATAGACGAAGATGTAATGAGAAAAGATTCAGGATAAAGCTAGACTCTGTCTCTACGATAACGAAAAGGAGATAAATGGCTAGAACAGCCAAGATGCAAGATGAACCTGGTATGAATTGTCAAAAAGAGATGGCTAGAACAGTCGAGATAAGACAATCGCAATGCAAGGTACAAGAGCATAATGAGATAAGGTAGACTAATGAGAGACAATATGAGTCAAAGCAAAGATCGATCGATTCCTAACTCAGGACAACTAGTTTCTGATGGTGAACGACAGGAAAATAGAAAAATAGATCATGGACAAAAAGGCAGATCAGATTTATGTCATTGATCAAACACATAAGATAGCAATCAAGGAGTTCAATCAAACAGTCTTCAAGCAATGGGCAAGGGACAAAGCAACCTTGCGCATGAACATGAATAGTGACTTAGTATTTCTACTCCCTAAGGACTCTACTTGTGTATGTTCTTGAAAATGTTTTAGCAGGCACTTAAAACACAACAACATCCTAGCAAGTTGTCTACAAGGATATACATGGCTTTTCTAAAGGGAGTCCTCGATATACACAAGGTACGTGAGGCACAAATCTATAGATGAGAAGAATTTGAAATCACACAGCCGGGGGGAGACGGTAACCCAAATCTCCTCCTTCACTTCTCAAAGGTATAAAGTTCTTTGAGGCTTAGCCAAGAGTGAAATCTAACTCATTTCCAAGAGAGGTGTCTTTGGATTCACCTCCTGATATTTATACTCTGCTGGAACATAGGAGTTAAGGTCATCCCTTGAGGTGATGAAATCCCCAAGCAGGCCTTCTAAAAATAAAAAAGTAAGTAATTCACTATCAAAAGTATTGGGAAGCACTAAAGGTGGTGCATTTAACCCTTCAAGTAAATGTGAGGTGAGTCCACAAAGTGGTGCATTTAACTCCTCACACAAACTCAAAGTGAGTCCACACCCTAGAAAACAAGTGAGTTCCAAAAAGCACAAAAGGGTTGCCAAGTGGAACAATTAACACTTCTTTCCTATAGACCCCTCCCCTTTAATGTGGCGCTGAGATTCAAACCATAGGGAAGAAATGAGGGGCCGGTGGATTAGCAAGTCCAATAACCCAAGATAGCAATCTAGATCAATCACAAGTAATCTAAGACTGCTAATCAATACTACTCATAAGTGCAAGAGGGTTTGAATCATGGAATATTTAACTTTCCAAGTAAACATGAAGTGAGTCCACAAAGTGGTGCATTTAACTCTTCATGTAAACAAGGAATGAATCCATGCCCTCAATTACTCAATGAGATATTTGATATTGGAACCAAGAATTACTTATGGTTTAAACACAAGCATTCACTTGCATAAACTTGTATGAAAGAAAATCTATGTTCATTCATTTCCCATTAAGAGCATCAATTAAAATGTGTTCTATGAAAGCATGTAAACACTCAAGCCAAACATATGAGAGATTAATTTTAATCCCAAAGTCCAAATTTTATAGAGATTTTAAGAACTCACCTTAGGTCCAAAGATCTGCAATCCAACATTTAGCACACATCCGAAAGTATAGAATCAAGACAAATCAATGGCAAACCGTAAGATATGTAACATTGCTGTCTTCAAGACAGTCTTTAAAGATTGATTTATTTGACCCATAAAATCACAATATAAAAATTTCTGGAAAGAATGAAGTTTTTAGCTAACATCAAGAACTACCATTTTCCAAAGTTACAAGGTCTTATGATTCCATTTGGTTCCTCAACCAATAAACTTTTCAAACTACAATTTTTCTATCATAAATCAGATTTAAAACACCAAGCCCTGCCTAGGGAATCACATATCTTTCTCAAAAAGAATCCAAATGAAACCAAAGCAAATTAAAAGTAACTATTAATGAATCTAGTTTCCAAATATGTAAGCCATTTATTTTTCCCATTCATAAATTATTTTCTAAGAGCAAATCATTGCTTGCAACTCCAATGCAGATTGTTAAAAACTAGTTTTCACTCAAATGCCCATAACTTTCACAAATCTGCATAAAAATGACTCAAACTAAAAGGAAATGAAATCTAATTCATGTATCTTTCCAATGAGTATTATTAGAAATCCTGATTCTTCACAATTTTTCTGTACCAGATATTCCAATCTGACTGTATTCAGAGAATCTCAAATCTACAAATACCCACTTTCACCAAAATGATCATAACTTATTCATTTCTTTATAAAAATGAACCAAACCAAAAGCATGAGAAAGAGGATTCATCATTATATCCATCCATTACTATATTATGTAATTTTTCAGACTGTAAATCTGATTCATCATTCTATTCTTCCCCACGGTGGGCGCCAAAATGTATGTGACTGAATGTGACCTCTAAATCAGGCACAACACAACATGGTCATTATTCACTTGATATAATTTGAGAGAGAGTATGAAGAACTCAATCCAAATTCCATGGTGAGGAGACCTGTTGCCTCCTATGTGAATGGGGTGCTTGAATACTCTCAGAACGAGAGCCAACGACCGGGAGACCAATTCAACAATGGAGGATTTGAAAGCAAATATGAGAAAAATGAAACTAAGCTAAGAATGAATGCAATTAATCTAGAAAAATTTGAAAGAAATATAAAATGTAGATTTTTATTTGATTTTGAAATAAAGATGATATTAGACTAAGAACAAATAAGCAAATTTAATCTAAATGTGAAATGCAATTACACTAATATGAGAAATTAAACTAGATAATGCAATAAAAGAGCTTTGAAAATAATGAGATATGAGACTAAAAAATGCTATAGTGTAGATGCTCTCAAAAATTGCTCTCTCTAATGAAGAAAAAGAGCCCAAATAAATAGAAGAGCCAAGAGGAGGAGGAAGAGTTTCTTGATTCGAAACTCCTGACCCTTCATATCCCTTTTGGGACAAATAAGCATGAATTACTTTATTAAAAGAATGGAAAATGCCACATGAGGACCTTTCGAATATCTCAAATTATTAATTCAAGAAAAGGTGTCCATTCAAATAACAAGCAATTATTAATTCCTTTTTATGGGTAATTAGCCAAAGGGGTAGATTTTAATTTAATTCAAAGTGCTTAGGACTTTAGAACTAAATTAAATTATCATAGAGGTAATTTAGCTAATTAAAGTCAAGGACTTTAGGAATTAATTTAGCATTTGATTATTGCAATTTAGGGTCTTTGCAACTGACATCAAGTCAAATTAAGTCAGGTAGGAGAGAGAAAATTGCCTAGTGAACTAGGACTTTGATGATGTAGAATCGAGATAATGCACCAAAATTGATGAAATTAAATAGGTGCCAATTTTGGGGTATTACACCACCCAAATTCACCAAATTTCTATATCTCAATTATAGAATGACGCCCAATTCACCAAATTGTGTTTGATATAAATACATGAGAAGGTGAGATTTTACAGGTTTACACCTTGTTCGAATCAGTGTACACTTCCAGAGGCTCTCGACACAAGTTGCTGACGGTCCCTATCAACATGAAAACTTAGCTGTAAGTGACAAAGGACATGAGATTTATGTTTGTGTTTTCTATATTTGGTTGATAGATATTTTACAGTATACACCTTGTTTGGATCACTCTGTAGTTCTAGAGGCTCTGGACACAATTTGGTGAAGAATTATTTAGATGTTGAGTCACTAACAGATCTTGCCATGGTAAAAAATTAACTATAAGTGACAAAGGATATGATATTTATGTTTTTTTTTCCATTTTTTGTTGTTAGAGATTTTAAAATTATTACACCTTATTTGAATTTGTATTTACTTCAAGAGGCTATGAAGACAAGTTGATGAGGAATTATACAAATGTTGAGTCATTGACGAACCCTTCCAATGTAAAAAAATAATGGTAAGTGACAAAGGATATATGATTTATGTTAGTGTTTTCCATATTGTGTTGTTAGTGTCCGTGAATTTAATTTCAAAATTTTCTTATAGCTTAGCTTTTACGGCTTAGTGTTTTCCATTTTAATCTAATTTTTGTTTAAATGGCATGCATTGTTACAAGAAAAATTATCTATTTACTTTCACTCTTTTTATCTATTACTGTATTTCATAGGAATCAAATTCCTTGTTGCAGATTTTGTTAGTAATAGATGTCAAGCAATAGGACTCCTGAAAGTGTCAGAGGGAGGCCACCAAAATGTAGAAATAATAATATAATGTCATACTTTCATGGTCCATCAAACGGTGCTACAACATCAACACTTGCACCCAATGCATTAATTCACACATATGCCTATGTCCTAGAGAATGTTCCAATTGGTACCTAGTGTAGCTAGAATAAAACAATCAACTTAGTTGCCGAGAATGCTATTTTTTTGGGCAATGTCAGTGATGATATTTCTGAGAATGTTGTAGATGCTATTGCTGGTATAAATATTGGTGATACTACTACTGACAATGCTAGTAATGCTACTGTTGTAAATGCACATAAGAGGATAATAAAATAAAAAATAGAAATTGTAAATATCACATATGTTGGTGTAGATGTCATTGATACTTCTGCAAATGCCACAAATAAAGGTCCGGTAGAATGCAAGTGTGAAATTTGTACTTGGAAACTTGGTAAGGATAAAAAAATGCAGCTGAAATTGGACACAATAAAAAAGCATATCAGAAAAGTGTATGAGAATTAAAAAAAGGTTGATGGGGTGGAACAATTAGTGGTCAGATGGAAAATAAAGGAAGAATGTAAGCATGTCAAGTATGTAGATGAATATTATAAAAATAAGGCAAAAGTGCAGAAACCAAAAGTAAAACGTGTAGTTTCACTTGAAGCTCAATTTAAGAAAGCAATGGATGAGAAAAATATGTCCAAAACTATCCAGTTGGTTACTCTTTTTAATCTTTCAAGGGCAGAGGTTGACCCATGACAAACTATCAGAATATGGTCGGATTCTTAAGATTTCTGAGTGTACCAAGATATTCTATAGCTCATTAGTCAGTAACTAGTGGATGGGATTTATCAAGTTGTCTTGCTAAAGTGGAAATAACTGATCTACGAGAAAGAGTAAAGGAGTCAAATTATATTGAATTATCTTTAGATGAAGTTACAATGGTGGACAATACTTCTTTGATATGTATGCATGTGTATACTATACATAACCATGTCTTCCACCCTCATCTATTCTGTACTATTAAAATGGAGGATAACACAACACAAAGTATGTATGATCTACCCAAGAAATCTTTAAATGAAATTGCTGGTATGGATGACTTTACAATTGCCCAAAAGATGGTGTGTGTAGGAGCAAATGGAGTTGCAGTGATGCAAGGTCATATGAACAGTCTATGCGCAAAGATACAAATGAGCATTGCACAATACATGGTTCCCATTCACTACATGGTGCATAGACTAAATTTAGCATTTGAAATTGTGCACAAATATGAAGAGGTAGCCAGAGTTGATTGCCTAATTCACGAGCTCTATGCATAGTTCTGCCAAAGTCCCAAATGTTTTACACAATTATAGAGATTTATTGAGGGAATAATCAATGGAAATAAGATACTTGAAGATGTTGAGACCGGATGGATCTCCATTCATGGACCCACGGAATGATTTTTCTCAGAATATAAATCCCTAGTTGGACCAATGGATAAAAAATCACTGATGTAGAAAAAGCTTGTAAACTTAAAAATAGGGAAGTAGAAAAAGGGTGTGTGCTTAGAAATAGTGAAGTAACCCAATGCCATGAGATTTTGCATAGGTTAACTGATATAGAGACACTATTAACCTTGGCTGGTATTCTCCCTCTATTGGATAAAATGAACTTTCTTGTTAAACAATCCCAACCAAGAGAGGATTATGTATATTCAAGAATATGTTACGCTACATAGAACGACTGTCCTTGCCATCAATAATCAATATCTAAGTGATTGTGTATTCAATGATGAAACATTTAGTAGATGGAATCATGTTATAAATTTGAGTCGTGATGATACTTTTTTACGATTTAATGATCACGTGGAGCTATGTATCCCTATTCATGGAAAGAAGATATCAATGTTCTATTATGACATGTGTTTTACCGTGAGGTCTAGAACAATGAGAGATGAACCTGTTACACGAGAACATTTCAATGACATTGTGAGTTATGTGAAAACCAATTTACAACACATTGAAAAAATGTTTCATCAGAATTTCTAAGTTGATTCCCTTGGGATGATTTGTTATATGTCTATTGTGTATCCTAATTTTTGGAGAAGCCTTGATCCAAAATATTTTCATAATAGGCTAGTGGAATTGGTGAAGTTTTTTGGTGAGATTTCTAGTGCCAATTCAAAGTTGATGGAAAGGAAGTAGTATGAGATATAAGTAGAACTAAGCTTGCAAATAAATCATCCAATTTTGTAGCAACAATGTATGAAAAGGTTAAGGATTTAGATAATCCATACCAACTGAGATCAATAACACCACTTTGGGTGAAAATAAGCCAGAGCCCAATATTGCGTGAAGAACCCTCAGAATACTTCAAACTTGTTGACTTGTGTCAAATGATGATATTGGGTTCTATAGAGGATGAGAGACTTTTCAATGCATTGGGGTTCTTGAAATCAAAGACAAGAAAAAAAATCGACAAGAACCTAGAAGTTTGTTTGAGGCTTCTTACCAGTCAGTATAATGTTGAAACTTTTCCTTATGACAAGGCACTCACACAATGGACTTCCACATGTCAAAGGAGAGGGTTAGGAAACATTTCAAATAACAATGAAAGTATTAAAATTTAGAGCATATAAACTTGTAGTAGCCATGCCAAGATGAACTCAAGTGAACCAAGTGAAGGACATAATGAAAATGAAAGTGAAGTACCATTTGGAGAGATAAATTGACAATTTGATTTGGGCTAGTAGTGATAAGTCAACTAAGAAATTTCTAGGATAGTGACACTGTCAAGTCTCACTCTCAGACTACTAGAGGTATTTATAATTTTTACTTTAATTCATGAATCATGAAACGTATAGCAAAATCCAAATTGATTTCTCTATAGCAGTGGAAATCCATGTGTGCTTTTGAATTTTTCATTTATAAACTATTTATTATATTGTTGTAATGTTGAGTAGCTTTACTGTGTTCTATGATTCATTCACGTTGTATAATATTTGTAAATATTATCTTCAATTTTGATTTATTAGATTAATCTTGTCTTCAATTTTGATTTATTGGATTAATCTTGTCTTCAATTATGAAATATTGTTCGTTCTTTGAATGGTGGATCTTACAACTGAAACACGATTATGTGAAATGATGCCCATTGCCCATATCCCATTTTATTACCTTTAATATCATTTTAATATTTTTAAGTTGTAAACTAGCTTTAAAGTTTTGGGTAAAATGTCCGTCAGAACCAATTTCGTTCTCAGAGTTACTGGAATCGAGACACGTGTTACCTTGTTACCATCTTATAAATAATTAATAATAAAATATTACTTGTTCTTTGAATAGTGGGTCCTACAACTAAACTGTGATTATGCGAAACAATTCCGCGTATCCCATTTATTAGCTTTAATATCATTTTAATATTTTAAGTTACAATTTAGCTTTAATCTATTTTTAAATTCTTGGAAAAATGTCCATCAGGTCCAACTTCCTTCTCAGAGTCACCAGAATTGAGACACGTGTTACCTTTCTGTTACCATCTTATAAAATATTAACAAATAAAATATTGTTCATTCTTTGAATGGTGGGTCCTATAATTTAAATATAATTATGCGAAATATTGTCACGTGTCTCATTTTATTAGCTTTAATATCCTCTTAATATTTATTAGGTTGTGAATTAGCTTTAATCTATTTTTTAAGTCACTTTTTTAAATTCTGGGGAAACTGTCCACCAGAACTAATTTCCTTCTCAAAGTCACCAGAATTGAGACATGTGTTAACTTGTTGTTACCATCTTACAAACAATTAACAATAAAATATTATTTTTTCTTTAAATGGTGGGTCCTATAACTAAAATGTGATTATGGAAACAATTCCATGTGTCCCATTATTAGCTTTAATATAATTTTAATATTTTTAAGTTGCAGATTAGCTTTAATCTATTTGATAAGTCTTTTTTAAGTTCCAGGAAAAATATCCTTTGGGACCAATTTCTTTCTTAGAGTCACCCAAATTGAGGCACATGTTACCTTCTTGTTACCATCTTATAGACAATTAACAAATAAATAATTGTTCGTTCTCTAAATGGTGGGTCCTACCATTAAAATGTGATTATGAAAAATGATGTCGTCTATCCTATTTTATTTAGAAATAGATACAAAATATTAGATTTAATACTGAACAATGAAGATCAATGGCTCAAGTTCAAAACTGTGGGGTAGGGTTTGTTTTATGCTACCAGTTCATGCATTTCTGCTAGTTCTCGTCGAACATGCACTCAATCAATTCATAATTGCATTCAATTTAAATAATATAACATCTATGAAGAGTCATAGTTGATGAATTTGAGTAATTCAAACAATCTGAGCATCAACATTTAACAAAACCACAAGGGTTTCAACTTCAATTTTGCTAAGTGCGGTATCAAGTACAACTGTACAAGTAAGTTGGCATCTTGTTGTTTAGTTTGATTGTCACTGTCTGAGAAAGGGTTTTAAATTTTCTTAGTATTTTAGGCCTTATTTTTATAAAAGATGTACCCTGATTGTGAACTAGAGATAAATTAAAATTTGCATATTCAATTTTTCTTTGGAAGCATTGTTTGTAGATTTATATACACTGAGTTTAAATACGATGAGTGGGAATTCAAGAAGATGTTCAACTAATGGTAAGAGGGTCCTAGATGAAGATATTGTTTCTCAATTTCCTAGATCTTTGAAAAGGGGAAGGTGTTCCTAGGGTACGAATATTCTATCTGATACAGTTGTGGACAAGGCGACATCTTGTGGGGATCATTACACACCAATTAGTAGAAGGGATTTGTTTGGGTATTTATACAACAAGAGTAGAGCCCCAATTCCAATGAACAATGCATGGATATTGGATTTCATGGGAAGGATTTTCATCCCAAATGTTTTTGTCAATGTTTACCCAATTAAAGCTGTGGAAAAAAGCTATAATCCATATAGTAGGTCTGTGTCCACATAGAAGGCTATTTTGTTGGCCAAGTTTGATAGAGAATCTATTATTGAAAAATTTATGTTAAACCCTAATGCCTAGGTGCCAATTGATTTTCAATCTCTAAGAAGGAAATACAATAGGGGAAAAGGTAGCTTCAAGGTTAAATGGCTTCCACTTCATACAAGGAAGAAGAAGGATGAAAAGCCTATTGCATTTTGGAAGATAAATGTTGAGCCCTTTGATTATGAGATTTTTGAGAATCATTTCTTATACACTTACTATACACTTTGCCAAGTGTTGGGAATTGATGTATAGTCCAAGATGCCTGTGCATCTTATGATGTTGGCTGCCGAAATCCAACACACATAGAGACACCTTCTTTGACTTTGCCTCATTCATTTCTAGTTCTATTCATGAATCCCTTTTAGATATCCAATAGGGTGGCCCTATTGTTCGATTTAGGTGGTATTCTCTTTTGTGCCATATTGAGACCGAGAGTTGAATTTGAGAAATGTAGATGAACAAAACCAAAGGTTTCCTATTCAATAATGGATGTATTTATGGGACATGCGTCATAACAAATCCAATTATGTCACGCTTGAGGAACTCTTTATCAAAGTTATGCTACAAAATTTGGGAAACCTAATTGATTGGAGATTATCATACATGGTGAGGATATTTTTGAGGCCTCTTGAGCTAGAGCCCAAGCTAGGAATCAACCATAAATGGGGAGACTGGTTTTCTACCTCAGGTACACTATCATCAGATTTTACATTGCACTGATTAAATCCCATATTTTTCCTAGATATGTGATATATAGAATTTTTTTCTTAGAAATAATTTGGTAGTTGAATGAGTCTGACGATGTCCATTTAAGAAACCCAAGTGTAAAGAAGGGATCCTTCCTCCCAAATACAATATTTTTCCATGATTTTTAGATTTTAGGAAAAAGAGGATTTGACTTGTTATATTCTGAGTTACTGCCATACAAGATGAATTTTGCAAAATTTAGAAAATGTGACCCATAACACTTTATTGATCAGATAAGGGTTAAGTTTAAATTGGTAGCCTTTGATCATGAGCATGATCATTTTGAGGACTTAATTAGAAATTCTTATTCTGAGGTTGAAGTTCAAGGCATAATACAAATGGAAGAAGAAAATATGAAAAAGATTGATCCAACATACAAAGTGGCATCCATTGAATTAGAGGAACTAAGTGCCAAAGATTTTGTAAGAGTAGAGGTAGGAGATGATGTTAGACTTTTGGCATGATTTAAATTTCTATCTAATGATAAGTTTTTCCGTCTTGAGAGTTCAGGGACTTTGTCCTAAAAAAAACAAGGAGAAAGTTTCCAATGTGATCAGAGAAAGATTAGCATCGAGGAATCTGGAAGACAAAAATATTGATAGATTTATAGTTGAAGTTTTAGAGCAGGTTAATTATTTCATATCAAAGATGACCCCTAAGGAGGCAAGATAATTTGTAATGAATAGTGGATCTTTGTTACTTGAAGGATGAGATATCTCTTTTGTACATCACAAGAATGGAATCTTCAGACTTTCTATCTTTACCAATTGAAGAGTAGGCTCAAAAGTTGCATTTTTTGTCATGTTATAGCTCTTAGTATGAGTCATTGGTAGTGTGGTCAATATTTCATGGTGATCATATTCAGAAGGCCTAGATTAAGAAGAGGGTAGGAGATCTTACCGCTAACTTGAATTTTATAAAAGTGATACCTCTTGATAGATCTGCAACACTCTTAACAAAAGAGACAATGACTTATGAGGCTGATGTTAACAATCTTCTAGAAGATATGAGTATGTTAAAACTTGAAAAATGAAAAGAGAGTCAGTAATTTTGTAGAAGAGAATAATACCCTTTCACAAGAGATAAAGTCAGTCAAGGATGAAGTAGCAAGGTTGGAAGATGAGATCAAAAGGAGAAAAGTGGTTGAGAGAAGTTCAAACGTTGATGATGAGAAGGAAGTTAGTGATTTGGTAGAAGAGAATAATATCTTGTGATGGGAGATAAAACTGCTCAAGGATGAAGTATGAAGGTTGGAAGATGAGCTCAAAAGGAGAAAAGTGGTTGAGAAGGTCAAATGATGATGATAAAAAGAGAGTCACTTAATTGGCAATAGAGAATAATTCATTGTCACAGGAGATAGAGGCGCTCAAGGATGAAGTAGCAAGGTTGGAAGATGAGCTCAAAAGGAGAAAAGTGGCTAAGAAAAGTTCTAACGACGATCGGGAGAAGATATTCAGTGATTTGATAGAAGAATAATATCTTTTCATAGGAGATAAAGGTGCTCTTAGATGAATTAGCAAGGTTGGAAGATGCACTCAAAAGGAGAAAAGTCATTGAGAAAAGTTCAGTGGATGAGGAGAAGAGAGTTAGTGATTTGGAAGAAGAGAATAATACCTTCTCACTTCTCCCATATTTTTCCATGATAATAGTGACAGATGACTCATCTACATTGACTACAAATCTGCGAGAGCACATGATGGCCCACATCTTTGACATTGATAAAAAATTTAGGGTGACTTAAAAATAATTGCACAATATAAGAATCTTTGTCTCCCTCTCCCCCTCTCTAAAAAATCATTATGATATCTTTTTTCATGACAAGTTTATTTGGTTGAAGAAGTTTTATGAGGACCCACCAGTTTAGGTTCCTCCTATTTTGACAACAGAAGGTGAGTTGTAAAGATTTTCAATATGGAGGTATGGTTTTTATCTTAAACTTTGTCATGCAACAAGAGGATATGATAATTTTGGTGTCATAAACATGAGAGTGTTCAATTCTATGTTGGAAAAACTTTACTCCATTGAGTATTGGATGCTCAAGTTTTGCACGATTGTGCAGATTGTGCTTTCTGAACACAAGTCAATCCATTTCTTGGTCCTGAAGTATAGAGAGGATTTGGAACAAAGTTACAAAGTTACAAATAAAAATCTCCATGATCTTCATTTATTCTTTGAGATTTTCATTTACTCTTTGAAAATATAGCAATTTGAATTCATATGATATAATTCATAGATATTTTCATTGATTTATTTACACATATGATACAATTCATTCAGTAGTAGTACACAAATTTGTGTATTTTGTTTGTAAAAGTCAATACCCATTTTCATAACCCTTAGCAAATGACCCTAAATTCCCTTTTAGAGAAACAAGGGAGCAACAAAAGCTTTAGGTCGATTTGCAACATGTGAAGACTCAACATCAAAATTAGTATCACAACCTCAGTACAATTGTACAATTCTTGAATTTGAACGTATCTATGACCATCATAGTCCAGAATCGGATTAGAAAATTATTCTTGAAGTTGAACATGTCTATGACCATCATAGGCCAGAATCAGATTAGAAAATTAGCAACTCCTACATTTCTCTTGTTAAAAAAATAGAGTTCAAACTTAAAACTTAATTCAAGCCATGACCAATAAAATATTGAGAATAGCATTATAGCACAAAACCTTGAAATTAATTTAAAATACTATGATTGATGAGATATTTGTGCCATTTTTTTTAGGTTTCTCCAATCTCCATCTGATGAAAGTTCAATATTTTTTAGAATATAGTGAAAGACATGCAACTTTGTCAACAATCCATAGTTGGAATATTGAATTGAAACTAATATTTCATCTAATACTTCATTCAAAGTTGTCAATGGTTTGATGCAATTTGAAAAGATTTTATGAGTTGTGTCCTTAGGAAGCTTGTCTAACTCTAACTTGATTTTTTCCTCCAACCTTTTTTGTAAGCTTCTCTTCTAGATAATTTCATTGGTGACTCAAAAACATTCAGAAAACCAAGATTCAAAAATTTGATTGTATTTTGATTCATCTTTGCGATCTTTTTCCCAGCTTTCTCCAAAATTTCCTCTCCTACCCTTAGTCTTTGACATTTTCTAATGAAAGATGATGTCCTCAGTGAGGCAAAAATATGGTTTTTAATTCTCTTGGATGCCAAATGTTTGTCATTGGTTGTGTGGAATTCTTGTAAAATCCTCTTTGGAATAAAGATCTCTATTATTCTCAATGTGTTCTTTGAGCTTCCCAAATGCTTCTCTTAGACTATCAGACAACTCAAACCATTTATACAACCTCCCACTACACTGCATTATTTTCCCCCAAATGTCTTATTTTATATGCTTGAATATCTTTTTTACTCTGTCATTCAATTTGTCTTGGGAAGTTTAAATTGTATTATTTTCCTTCCGTAGCTCTTCTCTCAATTATAACAACTGGTGTTCACTATGTTTTCTTATTTGCTCTACTTTGTCTTCCCACTATTTCACTTTTTCCCTCTCACTCTCCAATTCCTTCTTTAATTTTTTATTTATCTCAGTAGCAGAATCTAAGATTTTTTTAAACCTATTGAAGTGGCTTTTTATTTCTCAAGTTTTTGATCAGTCTCATTCAATTTTTGCCTCAGTATATTTTCAATTCTACCTCCATCTGTTCTTGTTGTGCAATTGCTTCTGTAGAGGCAAATTTTTTAATCCTTTTTGTAAATATTTGCACTTGTTATTTGTTGCTTTCCCCTTTTCTTTTTCATTTCCCAAGTCCACCTCTAACTTTTCTATTAGCTTTTTTGGCTTTCTAGTCTCTCTCTCTATCTCAAATAGTGAAGAGTAGATCACTTGGTTGGTCTTTTTTGACACATTGATTTTGTCCACATTTTAAACTTTGGATAAATCTATTTGAAGGGTGCTAACGTGAAATTTAGAGGGATCTATTTGAATCTCTAGTGGATTATTATCTTTGGTTGGGGGCATAGAAACCTTAAAATCCACAATTTATTTGTTTGGGTCATATGAGGGAAATACCCTATTTGATGAAGGTTCTTCATCATGAGCTACAACAATTGCATCCCTCTTCAATGTCATCTTATTTTGTCTAATCCTATTTTACTAACAAAATCATTACAAAGAAAATATGGGCTTGTTGAGACAATTGAATGTTTGAAAGGTGAAATATCACCTGCAATGTTGTACTTTCCTCCACCTATGCCCATGATTCTAACTATTTCATTTTGAGGATTAGCAACACCCATTCCTAATCTTGTTCCACTTTCACTAGCAAGTGGAGTTTGTACATTGTGTCGAGGGTTTTGTCTCGAAGCTTCAAACACAAGATTAGGAGTGGCAATTGATATAATTGAAGGTGTACTCATCATTGGCATTGTTGTCATAACCTTTTTCTTCTTTACAGTGCCTTGATCACTGGGATCCCCTCTAGTATCTAATATTATTGGCCTTTTGTGAGACATATCTTGTTGTTATAGTTGCAATTTTTTAGGACAACTAGTATTTGCACCCATTTTATCCCCACCAGTGGAACTGGAACTTGATTGAATAGTAACACTAATAAGAAATGGAATACCATGTTATTCTAGTGGTTGTGATTGAATTTGAGTGCTTGCAAAAGGTGGAACTAGATTTTAAGATGGAACAAATGAAGGTGCAAGGGTATGAGACTGAGTAGTGCCTTTGCGTGATGAATATGATGATTCAACTCCAAGGACTAGTTTGTTGCCATATTTTGGTGGAACTAGTGTGTCAAGTGGAGACCAAGGGAATTTCCCTATGGGACCTAGACTACCAACACCTAGAAAACCCATTTTTTCTATAATCTCTACCCCTTTTCCATGTATTTCTTTTGTTGACTCATCAACTCCTCTAAAACTTGAATATACTATAGTAGTTATTGGAGTGGCTGTCAGATCTAGATTAACCCGCATTTCATACTCATTATTATCAATATCACTGATGTCATTATCATATGCTTTTTCTAGATGCTATGTATTCCACAAATTGCTAAACTCTTCATCCTCTTCAATTTCAAAAAGATCTGCATAGGTCTTTGAGCCACTGAGATTCTTCCTCATTTCCCCAAAATAAGAAATTTTTTCTTGGAGTCCAATTTTTATCTTTACATTGATCCACTATTTCTTGTGTAATAGATTTTTTAGATGGCTGAGAAACTTTTTGGTAGAAATTGTAGGATGTCTTGGGATGCTCTATTATTATTTGTTTGTGCAATTTCATTCTTGTCATTGAAATATTATTTTCAGTGATGTATTTCTCCATTTCTTTTTCTTACCTCATCCTAGGAGTCCATGTTTTTAATCTTTTCTAGAAATTACTTACTTTCATGTTGAAATTTTCTTGTGGAGTTTCCATTCTCCCTAAGCCTTCTTTGAATGATGTCAAGTGGATCATACTACTAGTAGTTGTCAACATCAAAGTTAAAAATTTTCAAAAAATCATGTGCCACTTTGAATCCTCTTCTATCAAATATGAACCTTCTACATGAGAAAGACAAGGAAGGAAATAACATTTTCTTTTGCTAACCTTGAAAGAGTTTATTTGTGCTCTCCATTTTCCATACACATTCCAATACAAATACCCTATTTTCCACATGTATTGGAAGTTTGTAGGGATAAATTGTTGAACCATAAAACCTTAGCACATTGTAGTCTTCCATGAAGTACTAGTCAGCTAACTGTATTTGACTTCCAAGTTTAATGCAATCTCTACAAGGCACAGGGAATCTAGGCATTAGAGTGCTTGTAAATTTATGATACATTGGTGCCAAAAATAAGTCTACAAAATGGTTTTAGTTCTTTTTTTTTATCATATATCCTTATCTTACATGTCCATTCATATACTGGACACTCTATTTTGTTTTGAGTTTTCTCATCAATCTTATAGACTTGAATGTGAAGCTTTTTGGTCTCAAATATTGCACGATGCTTTTCTAGAAGAAGGTATCACAAGTAGGTTGTGAATCTAAATGTCTTATGAGAACCTCTTTTAATCATAACTAATTATTTTTGCATGGATTGAACAATGTGCTCAATAAAATTATATCTTACTAGTTCTATTACACAATAGAGATGGAAAATCATTTCATGAATGTTGGCACCCACTTCTCTATTATTTTCCAATCCCAAGAAAAATGTTAGCAAGGAAATAGTATCTTGAATCCACTACACAAAAATACCATAATCATAAGGAGGCTTATGATATCAATCCAATTTAGTACCTTTAACTCTTAGACCTTTGATACATAAATCTTTATAACCGCCTTTTATTCTCTCATAATCCTCTGCAAGCTTTCTCAGGTCAATGTGAATTTTTGAGTCTTGTGCTTCAAATCCTAGGTCCAACAAATGAGAAAATTTACTCTCAGTTATGGATACAATTTCCTCTTGACTATTTTTATTGATAATTTCTTTTTGGTCTTCATCTTAGTTTTGGGCGCATACCATTAAAATTTATGGGCAATGGAATACTTCAGGTAACACCATGCATGCCAATCCAACAACCCACGGTGCAAGTTTATATGTTGTTGCATTTAACAATATGTTAAAAACACTATATTTCTCTCCTTCTATGGATCTCTCCACTTATTAGATAATGAATATATAACTTCCATGATTCTCCTTCTTCCATGGATAATACGATCATAAATATCATGGTATTCATCGATGAAACCTATTGTTTTAACCAATTTGGTTAAGTCTATTTTCTTTTTCTCTTGGCTTATAGTTTTACTCGTACTCGTGGTATTCGGTTTGCCCATTGCTGGTATTGTGCTGGTTCAAAATAATACTAGAAAACTAGTATTTACAGGCCTAAAATGTTAACCCTCAAGATGAATGGTATAACCCTAATCGTAGTTCTATAATCTAAACAGTAAACCATGGGATTGAAAATTTAAAAATGTGAGAAGTAGGTGTTCTGGATTTTACCCATAATTTTAATTTGAGCAAACCATGACTGGGCATAGAGACTCTGTTGCATTCCTCAACGTAGAAGCCATTTCTAAATGTAGAAGTCATTCCTCAACTTTTATGAATGTGGAAGAAATTCCTCAAATGTTTATAAATTATTACCGAAAATTAAATATATAGTCAAACTTAGAATTTAATCACCCTTAGTTGATTGCTTATCATTTATGGTAGGACATGTGTCTTGTTTCTAGGGGAAATTTGCAAACAAGATTATCATTTCCCAAATCATCTTGAAATACACCTTAGGTTGTTGATCTATGCTCATCTAATGGTCGTTGGTATCTAGTGTCAGTTACTATGGGTCCCATAGATTTTTACTAGTTTTACGGTGTAGTCACTTGACACGTCATCATCCAATGGTTCCAAAATAAGCATATAAAACTTAATTAATTGTAGACTTGCAAATTTACAATTTACCTAAATTAATTCTACTATATATAATATGAGAGCTCAATGACACAGATTGTGGACATGTGTCTCGGTTCCAGAGGAAGTTTACAAAAAATGGGTTTCATTTGACCTGGGACATGAAATGTACCTTATGTCATTGTATTGGCTCTTGAAATAGGGTTTACAAAACAAAACAACCACCAAGTGATCTACCCAATTTCTATGGAGAATAAAACTCCAATTATCAGAATTATTTAGGACTTGGACCCACTAACAAGGATACAAAAAATCCTTCTACACTTTAGGCTCTGCAACACTTGGGAGGGTGGTCCCTTAGTGTAATTACAACCTTTGCACCAAATCTGAAAATGACACTGTAGGATTTGAGCAATACAAATCCACAAAACCCGAAGATCACCTGCATACGAAAAACTTGTTACAAGGAAGTAGAGACAAGAAGAGGGCAAGGGTTTGACTCAGAATATGAAGAAGAAAATATCCTCAATATAATGAATAAATTAAATGTACAATGGATCATCCTTATAAAGGAGATCAAAAGCCTTGAAAGGAAAACTCTAGTGCATGTAATAATTAGTTTAACTACTACGTGACTAATGCATGCAAGTTTATATTTAAAACAACTAGTGCATGAGTTTAAAACAACTCGTGCATGTGTGTTTAAATATAAACAACTAAAGCAAAAGAGTTGACATCTTAAGAAGGGAGTAAAGATTAATTAACATAATTAATACTTTACTCTAACACCCCCCCTTAAGATGAGCAACAATGCATCTACAAACAATGCAAAAAGATAGCAAAGGAAACTACAATGCTGAAAGCATAAAAATGGGTCTTAGCAACATGGCCTGATGAGGTACCCAAGTACAAAAGAGAGTCTCTATAAAGCGGAGAAATAGAGAAAACCACATGGGAAAAACTCTACTCCAGAAAGAGACCAAGACTAGTCTGAAGGACTGAAGAAGCCTCCAAAACTAGGAATGTTCTAGAAAATAGGAACAAGGATGAACATGTACAACATCACTGAAGCATGAATCTACAAACTCTTTCAAGAAGAAACTGATGATTTGAAGATCCTCCACAGAAATATGACCATGTAGAGAAGATTGTAATCTGCATGAGTGCCCTCAAATGACACTACTCAAATCAGGAGGCAAACAAAGGCAAACATTTGAACTCAAAGATACAAATGGTATAAACACCAAAAGCCTGAAGAGCTGATCAATCAAAGCTGGAAGAGTGCATCCAAAAATAGGAAAGAAAAGAGTGTCCATATGGTAAATGATCCATCTCACCAGAATGCATAGGTACCCAGCCATTACAACCGCCTAGTACATAGGATCAAATACTGAATACATAGCTCACACAATCGAACCAAGGAGATAGTAGAACCAATAGTAGAAACCCCCCCATACTGCTAACAAGGGAGTAATGACAGGTACACTGAAAAGATCATCCAATATGAACTACATGATGAAGAAGAATTTGGAACATCGAATGTGCAGAGAGAGTACAAACACATATAGAGATACCTGAGGCTACTCACTTGACAAAGGTAGATGGAAAACAAATGCAAACATCAAAACCCCCCTGTCACTTTATAATGGAGTGCAAGTACAAAGAGTACAAACATGTGCAAGATCCCATCAAAGCAATAGAATGGCACTTTATCTCAGTGCGTGTGCATAAAAGAATGCTACAAAAGTGAAGTATACACTGCTCAAAGAAGATCAAAGGCTAATGAACCAAAAGAACAACCTAAGATGAGCCATCCCTCAAAGGGAAGAGATCCCAGGACCTGAAACAACCAAGATATCCACCAGACTACAAAAAAGCAAGAATCTGAATAAAATGAACCTGGAGCAAAATCTAGAAAAATGACTCACAACAATGAAAATCTCTCTGAACAAGCTTTCCAACGATATATCATTTTCCAAAAATGGAGTTTGGATGTGCAAGATAGAGCTCCTAGAGTGCAAAACTGAAGATTTGGCTTTGACAAAGAAAAAAACCATTAGAAAAATAAAACCATAAAAAATAACCTCCAGATCTGGAAAGAGCTCGGAATCAGCTTTTTGATGATATCTCATTTGCCAAATTTTGACACCGTATGCTCAAGATATGAGCAAAAAACCAACAGCTGCACTGGAGGGCCCAAAGAAGGTGTCTGCAAGGATCTGAGGATGGGTGACATTAGAAAAAGGACAAAAAACTACATGCTCCAAAAAATATTGATCGCCTTGGGATCCATGCTGGGGCCGATTGTAATTTTTTTTTCTCACAGATCCAACTTTGTCCAAATTTGACAAATTTTATATGGATCTTAAGGTTCTTGGATGCTCTGAACACAACCATGAGGTTTGTTTGAGGCCAAGATGACCAAAAAAATAGGCCCCCCCCAGATCTGACAGGAAACCCTCTCTGTAAAAATAACGTCCTACAGAGAATACCAAAACTTCTCAAATTAGCAAAAAAAGTCCATAATTTGAATCCTTCAAATGCGAAGAAGCTGTAGTAGATTAGGCTCTGATACCATGTCAGATTTGAGCAATACAAATCCACAAAACTTGAAGATCACCTGCATACGAAAAACCTATTACAAGGAAGTAGAGACAAGAAGAGGGCAAGGGTTTGACTCAGAATATGAAGAAGAAAATATCCTCAATATAATGAATAAATTAAATGTACAATGGATCATCCTTATAAAGGAGATCAAAAGCCTTGAAAGGCAAACTCTAGTGCATGTAATAATTATTTTAACTACTACATGACTAATGCATGCAAGTTTATCTTTAAAACAACTAGTGCATGAGTTTAAAACAACTCGTGCATGTGTGTTTAAATATACACAACTAAAGCAAAAGAGTTGACATCTTAAGAAGGGAGTAAAGATTAATTAGCATAATTAATACTTTACTCTAACAGACACTAATATAGAAGATATCTCATACAAGCTTAAAAAATACAAAGAACACTAAATGTAGGCTAAAAAT
This sequence comes from Chamaecyparis obtusa, assembly GCA_027943335.1. Lineage (NCBI taxonomy): Eukaryota > Viridiplantae > Streptophyta > Pinopsida > Cupressales > Cupressaceae > Chamaecyparis > Chamaecyparis obtusa. Next base: position 413,342 of record BSBK01001932.1, read on the forward strand.
CCATTGATCCTAGAAAAATCTCTTAATCGAGTGCTTACTTTGTTGGATGCAAGCTCTATCTCCATCCACTTCACTAGATTGCTACATGCACAAGGAAGATTAGCTGAGTTGGTGGCTAATGATGGACACATAAGAGAAAAGATAATTTTCATACAAATGATGTTAAAACCTCATTTGGAGGTTATGCAGAAGGAATTAACAATGGCAAATGAGTTAATACAAAGAGACCCTCATCTCTCTATTGTCGAGAGCTTAGTTGATCTAGCTGCCAAGATAGAAATTATGACACAAGTTTTGGAGTCTATCAGGTCAGGATGGGACAATGCATTAGGTATGGTAATTCAGCTCCATAAACCATTTTTAGATAAATACTTCAATACCCCTACACCCTAGCAACTGCAAGTGACAAAAACAAGGGGGAAATGAATGACATGACATGAATATCAGAAACAAGGTAAATAACATGAGGGAATGACATAAAAGAATAAGGTAAATGATATGTCACATAAAGAGAAGAAAATACAGTAAGGAATGCATATCAGAAAGGTATGACATACTATTTTGCAATGTATATAATCAGTTGTATGTCAAAAGAGTCTTATGTATAAATATGTAGTCGAATCTTTTGGAAGACTGATCAAATTCTTAGGGGGAGTATTCATATTGGATTTTTTATGTTACTAAGTACTCTTTTTGTAATGTAAATGTCATGAAAAAGTGTTTTTACCACTAATGTCAAAGGGGGAGATTATTGATCCCTAAGTTTTGTTGTCTATTAGTGTCTTACACTTAGTCATTTTCTTGGCAATGTTTGTCGGTCACCATTGTGACCGAGCCATCTAGTAAAGGCCAAGTTATGTCTAGACTTGTATCTTGTATAGTTATCGAGCAGTAGTTACTGTCGAGCAAGTCAAAGGTCACTGAGTACTTCAGTAATAGTTGAGAAGTTTATGTTGAGTTTTGTAGATATATTAGTGCTAAGCACCAGTATATGAAGAAAAGTCAATGCTGAGTGTTAACGACTTCATATGCCGAGCAAGCTAGATTTGATATATGTGTTTGTAATGGCACAAACACTTAGGTAAACCATTTTGGCCAACATATAGACAATATTTAATGTTTCTTAAGGAAATAACAGAGGTAATTATGCTTTATAATTATAAACATTAATCCATATGTAAGCTATGTAGCCTATCAGATTTAGGGAATTCTTAAGCGACATAAATATAGAATCTAGATTGTTGGTCTTGATCTAGGGAGTTAATTTTTTGTCTATATAAGATGCGATCTAAACCCTAAAATGATGTAAGAGAGTATGAGAAGAGTATGAAGGATCTCATATACAGAACAAAGAAGCATTTTGATATAGGCAGAGATCAGTAAAAGTGACTGAGCAAGGCGGTGAAGGACAAAATAGAGATATATTTAATTAAGGAGATCAAACTAGTATTGGAAGGAGAAGATCTGTTATCAACATTACAGTGCAAACTAAAGGATTAGGTACTGAGTCATTTTAGCAAGTGAATTAGGGTAAATCTCTTAAAAGAGTGGTCCTCACAGACCCAAGTAAATCTCTTAACTAAGTGCTTACTTTTTTGTGAGTATAAATCCTTTTACCAAGGTAGATTGAATAAGTCTGTAATCTCTTAACAGGGTAGACCCCTCATAGGGTAGATCATTAGTTTATGATCAAAACTTTATAGCCCTAATAGGCAAACTTTAATACTACAATAGTGAAGATTTGTGGGTGTCATCCCCACCCCAGTTTTACCTTTCAAGGGTTTTTGGGTAACCAAAATATTTGTGTTATGTTTCAATTTCATGGATGAAGATTAGAATGTTAGATCTTTTTCAGTATTGAATTTCATGTTTATGGTATGTAAGTTAAATTTATGTCAAAGTGAAATTATTAGTAGATATCTGATTCATCCCCCTCCCTCAGTATCTCGCTTCTTATCTTAGATTTCCAACAATTTGGTGCATGAGATTCAAACAACAAAAAATGCATACAAGATTGAGTGGGTGATTTTAATCAAATATTGGGGTAAATCAAAATGAAAATGAACACATGAAAACAAGATGTGACACTCTAGCTAAATCAAAATAAAATATTGGGGTAAATAAAAGTCACATTATATATGAGAGCATAGGGATTTCCACCATAGCCAAAAAATATGATTATGGTGCTAACTGAACAAGGGATAACATCACCCCAATTGTGATCAATTTGAAATTCAGGCACTCTCTTGTTTGGATTCATAAAATCAAGTAATTCTTTAGGAATCCTAGGTGGATTTATAGTCAATTTATCCCTCAATATGGAAGAAAAGTAATTATTAAATAAAATATAGTTGGCAACATCCTAATCCTTTGACATAATGGTGCTCCAACTCTGCACCAACATATCCTCACCATCCATTTTTCTATTCAAATTCATGTGCTCATCAAATAGTCTGCAACCTTGAACAAGAACATGTGAATCAACATTGGATACAGTAGAAAAAGGGCTTATCCCCACCCTTCATCTTGAATATCTCCTCATGAATATTCTCAACTAAATATGGAGCAAAATTAAACACAATTGTAAAATTTGGGTACTAAATATGGATAGCCATATATATAGTCTAGAGGCATAATCATGATGGGATGCTTCCCCAAGACTCGACACAATGTGTAATGCATGGCCTTAAGATGGGGTGAAAAAATCTCAAGAGGGAATGGCTCCTTGGCACTGAGGCCAACATAATATTTCACATCTCCTACACCACTCAAATGAGATTGAAGTAATTTTACCCTAACAAAATCCTTGGCAATTTTACAGTTTTCCCCAATTGCATCCAATTCAACCTCCTCCATGAATCCAACAGGATGATACAAGTCAAAGACTTCTTGAAATTCCTCCCTACAAATTCTCAATATGGTCTCACCATTATTATATTGTAAACCCTAGCCATAAGATCATACTGATTAGAAATTGCCATCATCAGATGTGCATCTATAAACACATTAGGAACTCCCAACTTATCAAGATCATAGTTCCATGCATTGGATTCTAGATTTTCCTGATGTGATTGCCCATAACACATTCTGAACATGCTCAAACCCTTCATTGACACTTTCACTCTAAAATGTAAGAAGACTTATCATATAATCCCACATCGACTGTATGTCCACCAACCAATCTCTTCCCTATGGGTTGCTCATTTATAGAAGGTTTCAACTAGTCTAAGAAATCATCAAATAGATTCCTTTTGAGGTATTCAGTCTAACCAAAATGGTGTCTTTGAGGAGGCATTTTAGAAACTAAGATTTTGACAAGAATCACCCACAGAAAATAGAACTAAGGTTTGATAATTATCAAATCAAATACAATTGAAATATCCCTAATCTCAATTCAACCCTCAAATAAATATTTTATCACAAGTCAAAGAGAATTCTACAGAAAATTTGGCACAAAAAATACAGAGAATGCAAAAGCCCACTTACAACTTTATAGCTCAAGAAACCCTCAAATTATGATTAGCAAAATCATGCTCGACCCTTCCTTGGCTCTAGACTCACAATCACTTCTAATTTTGATGCAATCTCACAACTACACTTCATGTCATTTTTTCCATTAATTCAAATGAACAAAGAAACAACTCAAAAATATTTTAAAACCCAGTTTAAATCTGTGTCGTCGATCCAACCTTTAGAGACTGAATCCAACGGTGCCATTAAAATAACCACACATAGTTGCCACACCAATAAAAAATTGAAGAATCATCCAATAAGAAGTCACCTTGCCATGAAAATTAACCACATCATCCTTCAAACTGAGATACGTGGCAAGATCTCGTAATCCTGTGATGATTAAACTCCATCACATCTTGGATCATGAGATTACGATAGTCGTTAGATCTTCCTAGTGTTTAACTATCTGTAGACACACAATAATTAACCTTATGAATTATCTGTCGAGTTACTTTATCTGGATCTTTAAAACATCTTTGTCCATGTCAACCACATGCAAAAAGATGCACCATTAGTAGCTCAAAAATTACCTTTAAAACCATCAGAATAACATAAAGAATGAAATTTTAATTAGCAGACATAACCAGCTAAGATTAAATAGGTGTCACAATCTTGTTATCTCGTGATGAATAACTTTTTTACATCTCTAATTTCAGGATCACAAGAGCCATTGATTTCTATCTCACTTTAAACACAAATCAAACTACACAAGATGTTACAAAATTAAGTGTAGAATTAAAAAATTATAATTAAACTAAACTTAATTAAATTTGATAAATGGACGTTTAATGACATTGCATGTGTCACATTTTTGAAGGAAGTTTGAAAAAGGGGTTATCATTCCAACATTCGACTCAGAATACACCTAGAATCAATTGTCACATTTATTATTTTTCAAATAGGCTTAACTTTTTATTTAAATAAATTGAATACTCATAACTGTATAATTTTTAACAATTAATTATATATTGAGTAATTACTAATGTTTAACTATGACTTTAAGATTTAAATCAATGTTAATTATTATACTTGTCATAGGCTAGACTATTGCATTCACTCAAGTACACAATTAGTGAACTAGTTTTACATCAATCAACCAATCATAAGTGACTATTTCATTATCATTTGAATATTTCTAAAGTTTATATATTTATTTATTAATTTAATAATATTATAAAAATTACTTATATGAATTATGATTAGTTGATTTGGTTTCATGTTTAAAAGGTATTTTTAGATTTTTATACTTAAGATAAACAATAAATTTATTATAGACATTTTAAGAAATTTTTTAATATTTTAAATAGATGTATTTAACATATTATTTATATAATATATTTATATTATTTACTTTATTTATTTTTACACTAAAAATTTAACTGTTATGAAAACCTTCATTGGTATAAAAAGTTATCCATTTAAATTATTAAATAACATAAATAAACAAATAAATTTATAATATTATTTTTTATTTAGATAATGGTAAGTTTACTTCAAATTAATTTGTAGGACAAAAAAATAATGAAAATAAGGTATTCTAAAAAATCTAAGAAAGAATTAGAAAAAAGAGGTTTTGTACTATAAAATTAGAGATCATATCTTTCTATATTTTACATATTTTATTATACGTATTAATCTATCAAAATTAAATTTTGAGTTGATATTTTATAAAGTGCATTATAATTAATTTGTGAAAGAAAATGAGTAATTTTACCAAATTCAAAAGAAATTTGAAAAAAATAGACATGCATTGTAAAACACAATTTTTTCCTTCACTTTCCAAAATCTTACACAATACAATTATCAACCTATTAAAATCAAAATCTCTACTCATATTTCACAATTCTCATTATACTGACCTAAATAACTATATAATGATAAGCCCACTAAAGAACATGACTACTGACTAATTTGAAAAGTATAATCAAAAGTAAGGAAATTTTAACACATTGAAAAAAGAACTTCAAAATAGTATATTAACTATTATAGTTTCATTGACCACAATTAATTCATATAGTATAACTAAAAATAAGTAACTCTTAACAACTTCGAAAGAGAACTTTAGAAAAAAGGACATCTACAAGTTTTTCAATGTTTAACAAATTTATTACATTTCTTAATTTATTACAAATAAATTCTTTATTAGTATGATGAACAAGCATATGTTTTTGAAGGTGGTTGAAGCAAATGACACTACAAATATAATAGTTTATATGTGATTAATAAAATTAATATTTTAAACAACGACAATTATAATTAAAGTGACATTATCATTTTTGAACTTTGAACAATTACAATATCATGAAACTACAATTGACTAATCTTAAATCATTGTTTCTATTACAATAAATATGTTCACAATATAATTATTTCAATTATAATTGGTATTCCACATTTATATGACATATAAATTAATAATTTATTAATATATTATAATTTAGATTTCACTTTACCCAATTTTAAAATAGTTTAATAAATGTTTATTAAACATCTTTGTATTTGTGAGTCTATGACAAGTTTATCATTGTTAGGGAAAAGGACTAACATAATGTGCACAATATATTGCAAGTATAATGAATCATTCCAAATCAAATGAACCCACAATCTCTTTCTTTGTACAACGATAAATGTTTCAAGATAAAGCTATATAATGTTCCTTGCAAATGACTTAGGAAATGAAACCAAATTGCCATGGAATTGATCATATGAGTAACTTCTTAAACTCCATGATAACTTCCCTTTTCACAAATTAATTTCAAACCCTTAACAAAGAATGATTTAGCAGACAATCTGAGAAAGAAGAAACATAAACTCTTAACTCAAAGACAAAACTAGGGTCAAACATAATTACTAATTTCCCTTACCCTCTGACAAGAGTAACTATGAAAGCACATAAATGAAAGACAATGATACAATGTCTCAACAAAATTTGTAAGAAAGAAACCCTAATTTGAGATAATAAAATACTTAAACAAAAACTAATATTGTCTTGACGATTCACAACATTGAAGTTTGAAATTCACCGATTTGAGATTAGGGTTACGCTAATTTTTTTTGTTATATTATATTGTAATTTCATGTTAACAATTCACAAAATCATAATTGTTTGATTCATTTTCAGATTGAAAAATTGAAAACTGGTTACTGGGTACTGCATTTTAATTCATTTTCGCCCACAAAATATTATGCACAATTTTGTCCATTTCATCTCAGTTTGATTATGCTAATTGCAAAAAAATGAAATGAAAACCATTTTTTTACATTCATAAAAAGGAAAGATGAAATGAATGTCAATTGGTCGAAGTAGAAAAGTTTTCATTAGTTCATTCAAAAATTTACACTAGTATTAGTCAGACTCCCTCCAAAACTTTAAAGCCTAAATGAGGGGTTGGGGAATAAGAGGCACTAGCCCAAAAAATAAAATTTGTTTCCACTAGGGAGTTGGTTGTATGAGGATATAAAAAAAAACAAAAACATAGTGGAAACCCTCCATTTGAAGAAATCAACGATAAAGTACAGGGTGGCGGGTCATGAGGACTGGTGGAACACTAAGGGTCTATGAAGAATTTTTGAGAGAGGATAACCTCAAAGAATTCTTCAAGCCATCCGTAGTCTAAATCTACAAAATCATCGAGGAGATGTCATTTCCATAGAAAATCCTTCCTAATCCATGCCCACTTTCGATGTTGCATCAACAGTTGTGCATTCATGTTCAAAAGGAAGGGTTGCATTTGCACATTTTTTCCTGGCTGGAGAAGCTTGGGTATTTCACTAGTCCAAGGGATGCCCACCCCTACTTCTATGAAAATGGCGAAATGAACTTCATCCACTAGAAATTCTTCTTTAAACACCTTCCTCAACATCATGATCATTTCCACCTTGTCTCCTTTGAGATCGAGAAGGGATGCCAAGAATCGAGATGTAGTGTTTGTACTGACATGGTATCTATTATATTTTTGAAGGAACTCTCTACTGAGCACCATGAATACATCAACGTTTGTAAAAAACCCAACCTCTATACAAATGAAAGTGAGGATTGCATTTGGGATCATGCACAAATAGGGCTTCTAGTTGTCCATGGATGTGCATCTCAATCGAATTGGAGTGTCCATTTGTAATTCCAGAGCCTAAAGAGTAAATACCTACAAACCTAAACCTTCAAACCAAACAAAAAAATTCTAAAGACCTAAAAAATTAAACCTTAAAACTAGAAGCAAAAATTCTAAAGACCTAAAAACTTAAACCTTAAAACCAGAGGCATAAATTAGAATTCCAACCATCTTGGACACTTATCTACCAAAATAAAATTGAAGTAGAAAGAACCAAGATCGTTTATAAATAGATGATGATTGATACTTAGTGTGATTCATTATTACTTATTTAATCCTATTAAATAAAATATCCTTTAAATTTTTTGATCAGTCATATCTCCAAGTAAATATTTCTCATTAATGCCCGAGTGTGAGAAATTGGTAATATATTCCGTAGAGTACCAATTTGGAAGTTGTGCTTGATGAGTGGATAGCAGTAGAATGTTACAGCCACATGGTCACTAACAAGATATTTATTTCTTACAAGACAATCCAGGTTAAGATGCGGGCAAAGACTTGATATAGGTCTCCACTCCAGAGACTTCCTAGAGAACTCACTTCCTTCAAGAAAATGTTTCTGAAATAAAACTTTAGTCGTTGATCTATGATCATCGAATGGTCAGAATAATACATTTAAAACTATATGATGATTGATCTGTTAGGTACGTGTCGACATGGTCACGGTTATTGATACCATCATGCAGTGGCGAAACATAAATTGGAAACTAAAAAATGTGATATTAATTCAACATGATGTTGCATTAATTATATCTTTGATAAATTTGTATTTGCCATTGGTCCCGCATGACGAGAACACGTGTTCTCATAGAAAAGAATAAAGAAACCATATCAAATAACACTATCATCACATCAACTAATTTGATTAAAATTTGATCTGTGTAACATCATTGGCTTACGGTCTAAACAATTCAAATTTAATTCCATATACTCAGATGTCAAACCTTAATAAATAAAAATATTTAGCTTTAGATTATGTGCAACTTAATGTTTTTATTTGTGGCTATAAAGCCTTTTTGTTTTCAATTGGCACATGAAGTAAAAATACATAATCTTTCAAATCAAATAATATCTCGTCACAACTGTAATATTGTGAAACCAAAAAATGGAAACACATGTCCACATAACGTAGAATAAAGCAGTCATATCATACAATACTATCGTCACATCAAATGGTTACTCTAGAAGAACTCTATTTTTTGTAATGTTACATATTTTGTAAAATTTATTGACTATCAAAACTGTTACACTTTTTATGTTTATATAATTTTCTAGTATATTTATGTAATTTGCAAGTATAATGATTTTATAAGTTTTTATAGAAAAGCGTAATTCACCAAGAAAATCTTTATTGTTGTGTACACTAAGTAAATATTGCCAGTAAAATAATTTAATTGGTTTTGTATGGCAGAAAAAATTGCCAATAAAAAATACCATTCACAATAAAAAGTCTCAGAATCGCCAAATTATTTATCACATTTATTTGAATACGACGAAAAACCACCAACAAAAATACATTTCTCTAGCACATGGAAAACAATGATTCACCAATAATTTCCCACTAATATTGGTCGATGCAAATTATTTGCCAATAACATTAATTTTATGTTTAGATGAAAAATTCAAAATTCTCCTATATAATTACATTTGATTATGACGAGTACCAAAATATTTGCCAATGTTTTTCTACTGCTCCCGGGGGGGGGGGTTCTTAAAGTTATTACTGCTGAGGAAAAGCAATGTGCAATAAGAGTTGGAAATATTAAGAACCATAGAACCAAAAGATGGTTTTTGTCTCCTAGTGGCTAGGTAAAAATTAATACAGATGGTGCTACTAAATGTAATCCTAGGAATGTAGATACATGCTTCATATGTTGGGATAATTGTGGTATTGTTTTACACTAGGAATTACAGGGTTTTAGAGAGCCACTTGTAGACGTCTAAAAATATCCCTTAACATCTTTATTTCATTTTAATTAATTAAATTAAATTTAATAAATATCCTCCTTAGCCATATAGTTGATTTTAATTAATTAACTGTATTTATCCCTTTTCTCTACGTATTTAATTAAATTTATTTAATTAAATATGTTCATCATTCTTCTAATCCTAAAGTATTATAATTTTATTTAAATACTATATCCCTCATGTATTAAATTTTATTTAATACATTTATCCCTTCCCATTCCTATTTGAATAAATTTATTTATTTAAATTCCCTTTTCTTTTAAGCCTGTGAGTTAATTAAATTCTAAATCTAGCCTAAAACCCTAACCTACCCCATCACCATCACCTCTAAACCTACCCTTTGGACTAATCCTAGATTAATTAAACTAATATCTAGGATTCCTAAAAAGATTAAGCCTAAGTGTTTCTAACACGTGTGAGTAACCCTTTCCAAGGTGGCCAACCACCTTCCTTAAATTACCTAACTACATTCTTACATTCTTCCCTCTTTGGGATTTTCTCACACGTGTGAGCAACCTTGAGCCTTTCAAAGCCTTCCACTTTGTCCTCTTCATTCAATGAGCCATCCCTTTCAAGGTTTCTCACACATGTGTGAGCAACTCATGCCCTTTGCATGACCAACTACTTTGCTTGTGTGGTGCTTATGTGGCTTCCACATAAGCTTCACCTCATCCAAGTCCTCAACTTCCCTCCAAAAATATATAAATAGGAGCCTCATTCCTTTGAATATCATTCATTATCATTGCATTGTTATCATGCTCATTTAGCTCTAATTCTTAGCATTTTATAGAGATTTTCATGTTAGCATATTTTAAGCTCATTGCATATCATTTAGCATTACTTGAATCATATTAGTTTGAATCTTGCATTTTAGCTTATCATCCTCATCACTTTGATCATAGTTTCATCTCATTCTTCACCATAGTTTGAATCTTTATCTCTGTTATAGCGCATTTTTAGCTTCATATCTTCATCATAGTAAGATTTCATTTTCTCGAGATCATTTGTTGTGTTTAGAAGAACATATCCACATTCTCCTCAAAAGGAAAAATCAAATGGATTGCGGGTGCATCCATTTTGGATCTATGAAAGGTATACATGTTTGAGCTTGACAACATAGTTTAGATTCTTGCATATACACCGCTAACAACGAGGCAGAGGGTTTAGCCATTATTTATGCTTCTTTTTGGGCCGTCATCCAGGGCTATGATAAAGTCATCATTGAATCTGATTCCCAAGTTCTTATGGGTGCTATTGATTGTACGAGTAATTTATCCATTTCATCATGGTGATTGAGGATTATTATTTCCCAACTTAAAGATTTATGGAGGTACATCCTCGATGTTATCCTTGTCTATACCAGTCATGACCAAAACCTTCTTATAAGTATCTAGAAATTTGTCTAAAAAGAGTTGCACTGTAATAACTATTTAGCTTGTCCAAATTATTTTCTTTTAGATATTTTTGAATTTATTTGCAATTGATATGAGAGTATAGCTATGTTGTTCTAATACCCACCCATTTACTACCATTTCTGTTTGTGATGTCAAATACTATCAGGTCCTTTTATTGCACGTGTTAGACCTTCAAATGGATTTGATGATGTTTTGATGTTGTGAAAATACTTATTGATGATGTAGTACTATGATACTTTGATTATCTAATTTATCTCATATTTTTAGTTAGATAATGATTATTACTTTCATATGATGATGTTATGGGTATTTTTATTTTTACTGACCTACTGAACCCTATATCTACATTTGTATGGATTGTGTGTATGTTTTATATTTCTATTTGATGTGCTTGTATGGTGAGGGACAAAGTCGTAGTCACTTTCTTATGACATCTACATGATGTACCGATCCCTACCATTCCTTGTTATATATATGTATGTACATTCTCAGCTTTGTGATGTAGGTTTCCAGGAACCAGGCATCGTCTCCCCTAAATTGATAGGATTGAGCGTGCCCTTACACATATCTCAATGGTGAAAGAGGTGAGATAGCATTTAGACCTAAAAACTAATCCTAAACCCATATTTTCTCCTGTGAGAGGACATGTATCTATTTGACTTATACCCCATCCAAATTCATCAAGGTGACGTGAATTTGTGAACCCTGATTGAGCATGCTTTGATGGTGCATCTTTATTGCATTATGATTAGTCAGTTTTTAGTGTGTATGCATTCATATAAGTGAGTGATGCATTTTTGTCATGTTGTAACTAAACGAGATTAATTAAGAGTTAATTATAAAGGTTAAATAATTACACCTTCTAAAATGTCAAAATATTAATATGTGGATATTTAATTACTAAGTATTAACTAAAAATCTATATTTATTAAATGATTTTACTATAAAGTCTAAATATATTAATTGAAGATTGAATTAATATTAAATAAAAAATTAATATTAATGTATAATTTCGTAAAGTGTCACTTTAACATTTACCTTTATTTTCAAAGTTGCATGTTTGAAATCATGCTTTAGTTATTGATTTAATTTAAATAAAAATTAAATCATGCAATTTTGAATGCACAAATAATTAATAAAATAAAATTTAAACTTTAATTAAAAGTTCACTTGTGCAAACTTAAGTGAAGTTGAAATTCAATAAAGTGGCTTTTAATTATTATTAAGTTGTGTTTAATTTATTTTTAGGGTTGCATTTTTTCAAACTCTAGTTGCGTTTTCTTTAAAATAGATCTAGGTGGTCAAATTATTCATTCAATCAGGTTGCAAGATTTTTTCTAGTCAATTTTGCAGGTTAAAGAATTTGGTTTTTTTAAAAGCTTTGGATTTTGGGTTGAAATTTGGTCTTCTTCCTTTTCAAATTTAAATCATTGATTTGAGGTAGGGTTTTGAACCTTTGAAGTTTTCATTTTTTTCTCTGTCTTCTTTGTGTCTGAGTAGATCTTATGTGTAACTATTGACTATTATTTGAAAATTGTTTTTTGGATAATCAAGATTGATTAGAAGCTCTTTTGGGACAAAAAAATTGATTAAGGTTTCTTTTAAAAGTTTTATCCTCATTTAATTTTGGATGTGGCAATCCATAGTTATTTTTTGGGAATTTGAGGAAATTAATTTTAAGAGAAATGCATGGTTTCCCCAATTAGGGATTTCTTCCAAATTATTTTATTTTTCCCATATATATATATATATATAATGAAAAATATGGATGGGCTCTAGAACAATAGGGGTTTGCACATAAGAGAGACCCTAAACCAATATTTAACACATACATGAAATTATAATGATATGGAAAGTAAATATAGAATACTAATATTGAAATGAAGAAATAAAAAGGTACTTACCTCCAAAAAAAAATCCGCTACAAAACTTATTAGACGGTTTTAAAAAATGTTGATTTTCATGTGTCTTGAAATTGAAACTGTGAGATCTACAAAACCCAGAAATATTTTTCTTTTATGAGAAAGGTCAACCTTGACCCAACACAGGGGTATTTGATATTACCCTAGGGCACAATATTACCCCTTTATGTTGACCTTGACCTACACTGCTCCCATGAAAATTCTATTTGTAGATCTTGAAAGTTTGTCAAAAACGGTATCCAGATCTGCACTGTAATTCACTGTCCCGTACCTATTCCTGCAAGAAAAATGGTTTTTTTTTTTTTTTTGGGGGGGGGGGGGGGGGGGATGGGTTTGCCTTAGTCAAACCCCAATTTAGGAATTAACCTTGAAATTGAATTGAAATTGCTGTAATAAATAAAGTAAATGGAACAATTCACCTTGCTTATGTTGAAAACCCTTGTGGAGGATTCAAATCCTTGAATCCACAAGTATGGATGCTCCAAATGAATGTAGAATTGGATGTAGGATGTCTCAAATCAATTGTCTTTAGATCTTCAACACCAATCTTGAATGGATCTTGGAATAGGAAGAGGCTTGGATGAATATGGATGGAGAAATCTTCAACAAGAGGGCTCCATAGAGATTGAATCCTTCAATGGCTACCAATGGATCTCCTTGATGAATTGGATCTTGAATGCTTGAATTCTTGAAGATGGATGAATGCTTGAATGCTTTCTTTCTCCTTCTTTCTTTCTTTCTTGATTTCTTGATTGATAGATGCTTGAGTGCTTGAGAGATTATGAAAAGAGATGGATCGAAATGAGAAAGGAAGGCTTCATTTTATAGTGATCTAGGGCATAAACTTCTAGAGAGGCCTACATAGGAGAATTAAATCCCCATTTAAGCCTTTAACCCTAGAAATGGACCTTAATTAAATATAATTTAAGATTTTACCATTCCAAAACCCGAAACAACCGAACCAGAAGTGAGAAATAAAACTTTTCTGAAACCTGACATCTGAAAACTTCTGGATTTTGAAATTTGGACCATGGATCAAGGTCGAGATCAACCTTGACCCTAAGGTCAAGAATATCAAAATTTCAATTCAAGATGCTAGAATTATGCATAAATGAAGTAGAAAATGGGGTAGAACAAGGGAAAAAGCCAGATCCAAGTCAAAGACCCATTCAAGGCATTTTACATGACCCCAAAACACTTACTTGGAAGGCTAAACCAATCCTAAATGGAAGTGCTTCCATTTTTTGATGATACATTTAGCCCCCAATTTAGCAAGAGTATGGACTTAATGAAAACTCTTGGTAAAGGAGATCACAAAGAAAAATACAATCTTATTGAAATCAAAGGGACAAAGGAATCCTCAAGCCCTTAGGGACTCAAGTCTTTGTCAACTCCAAGATTACAATAAGAGAGACATCTCTAGAAAAAGAGAGAAAAGGGGAGATAAGAGTGGCTAGCTCACCCAGTAAGATGTGTGTATCTCATTGTGAACCAAAAAAATGATAGGATGGTCCACCAAGAAAATACTTGATAGTCACCCCATAAAGTTGTGCACCTTTTGGAAGCTCTGTGCATGTATATAGTGCGTCTTCTAACAGCTTTTATGAAGTACCCATGGATCCATTTCCTCATATCACCATAGAATACATTTGTAAAATGTGTATCTATTTAGGGTTTAGCAACTTATGTGCATTACCTTTAGAGGATTTAGCGTATTTGAAATTGGAAATGTGTGTCTCTTTAGGATTTAGCGTATTTGAAATTGGAAATGTGTGTCTCTTCAGGATTTAGCAACTTGTGTGCGTTACCTTTTGGGGATTTAGCATGCTGCAAAATAAAAGGTTAGAACAAAAATACATAATATAGAACGAGGGAGGCTGTATATATGCCCCCCTCCTTAAGATGGCAAAAATACATACTATTTTGACATGTTAAGGAAAGAAAAGAACAAGGATAAAGCCTTCTTCAACATCAAGATAATATCCATAAACAACACCCAGTCCAAGCTAAGAAGGTCACAGCTCCTATAAGGCCATGGAAGGGGTGAATGCAAAGAGATAACATGCAAGAAGGGAAAAAGTAACTTCCCTTGTGAGGGATAGCACACTATTCAGCTTCCAAGGTGAGAGATTTATCAACCATGGAAATCCAATGTCAAAAAATGAAATAGGTTATGATCAAGGATAGAGATCCTCAATGCAAACCAAAATTTTCAGGTGTATGATTGGATATCACATAATAGATAGATATTGCTTAACCAAGGGAAAAGTGGATCCCGAAAAGATAGAAAAGAAGGAGATGGTATCATTGCCCCCAAAGTGTAGGAACAAGGATGGAAGGAGACCTATTATATCTCTCACAACACTATACAAGACAAAAAGCCCCCAAGGATTAGGCTAACATTGTATAATGTGGAGCTCCATAATAGGAACATAAATGTTATTTAGAGAAAACAAGATTGAAATACAACTCATTGCAACATGATATATAAATAACCTTACTATCAATGAGCTGCCTAATATTATAATGTAAAGCTTGACATTCATTAGTAGAGTGATCATGAAATCTATGATACAAACAAAAAGGAAGAGTCTTCAAGTGTGGACTACGTTTCTTTTTGCATTTAGGTCTAGTAATCATCTTAGCACTAAGGAGTTTAGGCAAAAGAACTTCTTGGTCAAATTCCTTCATAGTTTCATAATGTTTTGAAGTGTTATTTGAGATGTTGTTAACATTAATTTATTATTGAGGATTAAATCCCAATCAATAAGAATGCTCATTCCCACCATTCTGTAAGGGCATTTGAATTCCCCGTTTATGCTTACCACATCCTTGACCATTGAATCCTTGTTTAACTAGGAAATGATAACCAAGACCATAACGAGAAACCATATCAGCAAGAGTCAATAGAACTTCAGTAGTCACCATGTCATCATTAGTAGGTTTGACAAATTCATAATGGGTAGAAGTAGCAAAAAAGTTAATATGAAGGGCATTAGAAGTAGAATCAAAGGCTCATTGTTCAAACTCTCTTTGTTGCTTCATAAAATCAAGATCAGAAACCTTATACTCTCCCATAAAGGTAGGATTAAAATCCAAGGTTCCC
The DNA here is from genome assembly GCA_027943335.1 of Chamaecyparis obtusa. NCBI lineage: Eukaryota > Viridiplantae > Streptophyta > Pinopsida > Cupressales > Cupressaceae > Chamaecyparis > Chamaecyparis obtusa. Next base: position 429,375 of record BSBK01001932.1, read on the forward strand.
CAATCATCACCAGGAAGAGCATTAGAGGAAGAAGGAATACTATTAGGAGTAGGAGTAGTGTAGGTTTGAATATTCAAAAAAGGATTTGGCTCATCATCCACATGAAGTTTATACATCGTGTTGTTATGTATAAACTTGACTTTATGGTGAAGGGTGGAAGGAATAGCATGTATCTCATGCAACCAAGCTCTACCCAAAAGAAGGTTATAATTGAGAGGTCCAGGCATAACATGAATAGGTGTATTTAGGATGTCCAAACCTACTTTGATAGGTAAGGTAATGATGTCTTAAGTGTTCTTATCAATGTTATCAAAGCCATGTATAGGAACATTGTCAGGTTGAATAGTTGAAAGATCGGCTTTAATTGCTTTGAGCATTTCCATGCTACAAACATTAAGTCCAGATCCATTATCAATCAAGGTCCTATGTGTATGCACCCTAAAATGGTCACCTAGACTTTGGCCCCATTCTTGCAATTTATTAAATCCCTGAATCAATATTTTCAAAAATCAGCATTTTCCAAATATATCAATTTCCTTGATCAAGTCCTATTTTTATCATTTTTGATTATTTGCCTTGGGCTAACCATTTTATCCTAATTATTTATTTATTAAAAGGAATATTTCCTCTCCTTTTAATAAATAAAAAGCCCCCACCTTTTCCTCTTATCCTAAGTTGCACAAATAAAATATTATTCTTATTTTATAAAAAGAAGAAAAGCACCTTTTTTATCTCATATGGGCACAAAAGTCAACTCTCATTTTTCCATTGGAAGATACTTGTGCACATGGATTGCTCCTCTTTGATGCTCCACCATTGATTAAATCTTTTTCCTCTTAATCTCGATGGTCCATTCTTTCTCATTTCATATAAAAGAAGAGCTCTCTTCCTCATTTGTATATTAATCTCTTTTATGCTAATGTTATGATGCAAGTTTTCTAAAGTTTTCTAGGTCATTTGGAGCTCTTTGAAGACATTCTTGCATTCAAGCTTTGAAGACATTGTTGTTGCATTTCATTTAGCTTGCTTTCTTGCTTTCATAGTAGCATAATCATGGCATTTTTAGTATAGACTTTCCTTATGCTATAGATCAATCTCACATAGTTTAATTAGGAGGGATTGTAAGACTTGTACTTTCCTTTCATAGCCTAGTTTGCACTTTCATTTTCATAGCATAGCTTGCATATTTCATTTCCATAGCTTAGCTTGCATATTCATTTTTAGTTTCATTGCATTGCATTTTCATTTGATTCTTGGGGATATTGGCATTCTTTCCCTTGTCTTCATTTGAATCTCTCATTGTGTGGTTGACTAGCAAGGTCATAAGCTTAATAGCTCTAGCTAAGAGAAAACTTAAAATAATCTTGCAACTCCATGCATAGGGAGCTATGGATTGATTTTTGAGACCTCACTCTTGAGTGTTCTTGATTGTAATGATTCATAGAAGTGCACTACTTTTGTGTGTACACTATGAATGATACTTTTATTAATAGTAATAGAAACCATAAGAGCATCATATTGATTCTGAACTTCTTTAGAAGGTAAATCCCTTTGAGTAAATATAATGTCAGGAGGACCCAGGGTAGCATGCATGCAGTATTGTAAGAAGGCATTGATGTTCTCTTGATTAGGAGGTGGAGTGGGAAGAGTTGCTAGAGCTTTTTGCAAGGCTTCATAGTAGATAGGTGAAGTTTGAAGAAGCTCCCATAAAGAAATCTTAGTAGGGGTATTGAGCAATTGGTTTATCAAATCATACTCCTTGCTAGGAAGATAGGGTGGAGGAGGAAGAATGGGTTGATAAGGTGGAAAATAAGTAGAAACCACTTGATTAGGTTGAGGGTTATTCCTTGTATGATAGGTGTGATCTATTGAATCTTGATCATTGAAAGACTCTAAAGAGTCCATAGGTTTACCTTTGATAGTAATGTGAGGAAAACCTTTAATAGTCAACAAGGGTTTTGGATAAACCATGTTAGTTGTCTCAACACTACAAACAACTTCACAAGAAGGAAGAAAAGAAGACATCCTAGGAGGACATGAAGTAGGATCTTGATTCTCCATAAGATCATCACTAAGAGGGAGAGCATTAAGGGAATTTATACCATTCTCCGCTAATGCCTCATCACTAGAAGGAATCTTAAATTGACGTAAAGCATCTATAATGTTGTCTTCTTTCACTAAAATATCTACATAAGGGGAGTTTGTTTTAGGAAAAGAGTCACCATCATGTATGAATATGTCATCCATTAATAAATCAAACTCTTGTATCAAATCTTCTTCACAAGGAGAGGATAAATCAATGTCTTTATCCAAGGGATCATCCACAATGGTTTCATGAGGAAGAGAGTAATCAACATCCAAATCCAAAGGTTCATCCCAAATATGAGGATTATCATCCCTACCAATAAAGAACATTGTAGGATTTCCATAAATCACTAAAGCTTGATCCCTAGGGGGAAAAGAAGGAAAATTATACTCTAAAGTAGGCTCATAGAGAAGACATGTATTAGGAGAAGAATTAACATCAATCCCCAACTCATCTCTATAAAGAGAAATATGATGGAGAGATAGATTAAAATCATCTTCTTGCTCTAATATATCCTTGCAAGGTAATACAAGAGAGGACAAAGAAACATCACACGCACTAGATAAAGTCTTTATAGGTGTAACACCATGCAATGATAAGGTAAGAGGAAGATGTTGTGTAATCCCAAAAGTTATAGAAGAATGTTTGGAAAACACTTGAAACAACTTGTGCAACATGATAACAAATAAATAAATGCATAGAAAATAGATCTAGATATACCCAAATGCACTCAAATGAAATTTATAAGCATGAAAGGGAAATTGAACACCACAAACACAATAGGGCATCTAATTCCACAAAAGATAGGGGGTAAGCTTGTCGAGTTCACAAAAATGTAAGATGAAGGTGAACAAACAATATAATACAAAAGAAAATCTAACACCAAAAAGAAAGAGTTGTCGTAAAATGGGTTCACCAAATGTAAGATGAAAAATATGGATGGGGTCTAGAACAATAGGGGTTTGCCCATAAAGAGACCCCAAACCGATATTTTACACATACATGAAATTCTAATGATATGGAAAGTAAATATAGAAGAC